>SSNR01000401.1:70065-131969 GCA_006937965.1 Callopanchax toddi
ACTACTAAATATTATGATAGTATTACTACTATTATTAGTGTTACTAATATTACTATCAGTACTATGATAGAATTAATACTATTATCAGTGTTACTAATATTACTATCTGTACCACTAAATATTATGATAGTATTACTACTATTATCAGTGTTATTAGTATTACTATCTGTACCACTAAATATTATGATAGTATTACTACTATTATCAGTGTTACTAATATTACTATCAGTACCACTAAATATTATGATAGTATTACTACTATTATCAGTGTTACTAATATTACTATCAGTACTACTAAATATTATGATAGTATTACTACTATTATTAGTGTTACTAATATTACTATCAGTACCACTAAATGTTGATAGTATTACTACTATTATCAGTGTTACTAATAATACTATCAGTACTACTAAATATTATGATAGTATTACTACTATTATTAGTGTTACTGATATTACTATCAATACCACTAAATATTATGATAGTATTACTACTATTATTAGTGTTACTAATATTACTATCAGAACTACTAAATATTATTATAGTATTATTACAATTATCAGTGTTATTATTATTACTATCAGTACTACTAAATATTATGATAGTATTACTACTATTATTAATGTTACTAATATTACTATCAGTACTACTAAATATTATGATAGTATTACTACTATTATCAGTGTTATTAGTATTACTATCAGTACCACTAAATATTATGATAGTATTACTACTATTATCAGTGTTACTAATATTACTATCAGTACTACTAAATATTATGATAGTATTACTACTATTATTAGTGTTACTAATATTACTATCAGTACTACTAAATATTATGATGGTATTACTACTATTATTAGTGTTACTAATATTACTATCAGTACTACTATATATTATGATAGTATTACTACTATTATTAGTGTTACTAATATTATTATCAGTACCACTAAATATTATGATGGTATTACTACTATTATCAGTGTTACTAATATTACTATCAGTACTACTAAATATTATGAAGTATTACTACTATTATTAGTGTCACTAATATTATTATCAGTATTACTAAATATTATGATCAGTCTTAGTATTACTACTATTATTAGTGTTACTAATAGTAATTATGATAATTGATCATCACTATATTACTATATTATATTATGAGTATAGTAATAGTAGTATTACTACTATTATTAGGGCATCAAACAGCTCCTGGGTCAAAGGCAGCATTTTCCTAGAAGATGAATTAAGGAGACATTATTATTATTATTATTATTATTATTATTATTATTATTATTATTATTATTATTATTACCATGATTGTTTTCAGGTTTACTATTCATTTTTATTGTTGTTAGTAATTATTATTAATAATATTACTATTAGCCTACTTATACAGTTAATATGAACACTTTTATTGTTTTTAATAATTATCATTTTAAAAAATCTATCAAACGCGTTAATGTTGAAACAAAAAGTTAAACATCATTCCATTATTTAGACCTTAACAGTGATATTATGATTTTTATATGAATATTGTTATAGATTATATTATATCCCTTGCTATATTCTCTTCAGAGTAGTTTTCATTGTGTTTTCTTAGTGAGGAGGTGAAATAGTTACAATTCATCAGTTTATAGGTTTGTAAAGTTTTAAATCCTTCCATCCTCTTCTGAAGCCGCTTTGTCCTCCACAGAGGAGCTGGGGACCAGTGGGGGACACCCTGGACAGGTCGCCAGTTAATAAACAAATCAATATCCATATTTCCCCATTCAGCTCCTCAGAACCATAAAAATATCATATGAATTTCTAAAGCCACATTTTCACCACAATTAGAAAATGACAATATTAGACTAAATATTTAGAAATAAATCAGAATTAAAGTCTATGTAACTATTTAGAAGGATGAAGGTTAATCTCATTATTAAAATCTGAATGTTGCAGTTTTTAACTAAATATTTAGCTAACATTTAAATTCAGATTGCTGGGTAAAGCCCTGCCAAAATAAAAGCATGGTGCAGAGCTATTCTGTATGAGGTGTCAGAGGCAGTATACTGGTCAGACTGAGTGTTTAAACATGGATCAGTTGTTCAAGTGCAGGAAGAACCAGACAGGAGCATGCTATTACAGCACACACCTTTGATAGGGGGTCTTTTTACTCTGATTTTATTTTGATAGGCTGCTTCTGTCTTGCATAAATGAACACAACAAGAAGTCATTCACTTCACCAGCAAGAACCATTTGAAACTGCATAAAATAGACAGCACTGTTTATGTGTTTTTAAATGTGCTTTTAAAGAAGGTTTTTAATGAGATGATTTATGTTTTTTTTAATTTTGTTTTGTTTTATGAAGATGTGTCAAAGAGGAATTTCTGTTTTGTTGTAAAACAGACAATAAAGTTATCTGTAAATCTAAACATTTCTGTTAGCTAAAAACACAGCATAAGACTGTTCTATGTATATTTAAATGTATATTTTTGGATTTGTTTCTAAATATACATTTTTAATATTATTTGAAGGTAAATGTGAATTACAGCTATTAATTCACACATGTATGCTGCTAAAAAACAATAAAGTGAACATTTAAACAACACAGTATAACTCGAAGTCAGTCACACTTTTGTGAAATCAAACTGTCCTCTTAAAGCTGCTTTAGTTCATTTTTAAACAGGCTAGGTATAGCTAGCTATTTTACACAAACACGGTTCCAGAGCTTTAAGCAGCTTTAAGAAGCAACACTGACTGACAATCAGTTTCACCTGCTGTTGTGTAAATGGAATAGACAGCAGGTAGAAATTACAGGTAATTAGCAAGACCTCCCCAATACAGCAGTGGTTCTGCAGGTGGTGACCACAGAACACTTCTCAGTTCCTCTGCCTTCCTTTTGGAATGCTGGCAGTGCTTTCACTCTAGTGGTAGCATGAAAATGAGTCTACAACTCACACAAGTGGCTCAGGTAGTGCAGCTCATCCAGGATAGCACATCAGTGCGAGCTGTGGCAAGAAGGTTTGTTGTGTCTGTCAGCGTGAAGCTACCAGGAGACGGGCCAGTACATCAGGAGACGTGGAGGAGGCCGTAGGAGGGCAACAACCCCACAGCAGGACCGCTACCTCCACCTTTGTGCAACAAGGAACAGGAGGAGCGCTACCAGAACCCTGCAAAATGACCTCCAGCAGGCCACACGTGTGCATGTGTCTGCTCAAACGGTCAGAAACATGAGGGAGGTACAGTATGAGGGCCTGACCTCCACAGGGGGGCTGTGCTTACAGCCCAACACTGTGCCGGACATTTGGCATTTGCCAGAGAACACCAAGATTGGCAAATTTGCTCTGACGCCCTGAGCTCTTCACAGATGAAAGCAGGTTGACACTGAGCACATGTGACAGACGTGACAGAGACTGGAGACACTGTGGAGAACGTTCTGCTACCTGAAACATCCTCCAGCATGACCAGTTTGGCAGTGGGTCAGTAATGGGGTGGGGTGGTGTTTCATTGGGGGACCGTACAGTCCTCCATGTGCTCGACAGGTAGCCTGACTGCCATTAGGTACCGAGATGAGATCCTCAGACCCCTTGTGAGACCGTATGCTGGTGGTTGGCCATGGGTTCCTCATAATGCAAGACAATGCTAGACCTCATGTAGCTGGAGTGTGTCAGCAGTTCCTGCAAGATGAAGGCATTGATGCTATGGACTGGCCCGCCCATTCCCCAGACCTGAATCCAGCTGAGCACATCTGGGACATGCTGTCTGTCTCCATCCACCAACACCACGCTGCAACACAGACTATCCAGGAGTTGGTGGATGCTTTAGACCAGGTCTGGGAAGAGATCCCTCAGGAGACCATCCACCGCACCTCATCATGCCCAGGCGTAGTAGGGAAGTCATACAGGCACATGGAGGCCACACACACTACTGAGCCTCATTTTGACTTGTTTTAAGGACATTACATCAAAGTTAGATCAGTATTTCCACCTTCATTTGATCAATTTGATTTCCATTGATAATTTTTGTGTGATTTTGTTGTCAGCACTTTCAACTGTGTAAAGAAAAACGTGTTTCACAAGAATATTTCATTCATTCAGATCAAGGATGTCTTATTTTTGTGTTCCCTTTATTTGTTTGAGCAGTGTATGATTTTCCTCTCAGCAGCCTGTAGCTCAGTGATCTTGAGGTAAAGTGGGCGTGTCCTAGGGGGGGGACACCTGTCTCACCTGTGGTGTCTGTCTGTCTGTGAAGGTCCAGGTCAGGATGGTGAACAGCCAGGCCTCCAGCGCTGCTGTAGCTGCCAGGTTATGTGCAGGATGTGAGAGGAAGATCTCAGACCGCTTCCTGCTTTTCTCCATGGAGCGCTACTGGCACACCCACTGCCTGAAGTGCTCCTGCTGCCACGCCCAGCTGGGGGACATCGGCACCACCTGCTACAGCAGGGGAGGCATGATTCTGTGTCGCAGTGACTACATCAGGTGAGACGGAGTGGACTGAGGCTCTGCAGTCAGCCGCCTTTAGAGGAGAGTCTGTCTTTCTCTGTCTGTCAGTCTGACTATATATATATATATATATATATATATATATATATATATATATATATATAAATAAAAATGACCACAAAACTAAAATATTAGGTGAAAAAAAAAACATTTTCTGTGAAGTTCTTGCACAGTTTTCCATGTTTTAACCAAACAAAAAATACAAACAAAATGAGCTATTTGGCGCTGTCCCCAGCTTTCAGATGGACATAACATTAATGAACCTATTGCAGCGTCTACATTTAAATCAAACAAAAAACTTCAGTCAGCATGCAATACTGTGGACTCTGAACTAAGCTTTTTTGGGGAAAATGAGTGCCAGGTTGTTTTTGATGTAAATAAATCATCTCTGCATTTTCAGGTGTGAGCCTGTTTCTGCTTTCACTCACAATGTGTGAAACTGAGCTGAACATCCTTTCACTCTCCACACTTGTGCACGGTGCTGAAAGGTATCTGCCCACCAATTTAGCCAGAGTTGTAACCTCACTTTGTTAACCATCCAGTATTGTAGTGGTTTGTTATCCCGTGAAATTGTGGCCTCGTCAAGATATGTCTCTAACTCTACTACAGCTCTGCCCACCGACGCTGATGCCTGCTTATCTGTAAATTCATCAAATAAGCTGTCCAGACTAGTTGTGGGCTGGTCACTGCGTAGTTTTCTGGAAGGTGGTTCATTCAGGTCATCATCCCCCTGCTTGTCTGCTTCTCCAGGTCACCTTGGCAGCTCCAGTTTAAGCATCTCCTTGTCATTTGCAGCAGTGGTGGTGGTGCTGGAGAAATAAGGACGTTTATACCTAAACAGAGAATGAAAAATGTAGATGACAATAGGCATGTTGCCATTTTTACGCAGTCTCACTCTCAGTCACATTCAGTCCCACACTCGGTTTCACACTCATACTCAGTCAGTCTCACTCTAAAGCCATGTTTCCATAGCAGGGGTTGGTACGGTTTGGTTCGGGTCGGATCGCTGGGGATCGGTGGGGCCTGTTCTGGGGCCTCTGGAGCCTCTAGAGCTGATTGGTCAATGGAAGACACTTCATAAAATGAAGAACATGATGGACAACCTGAGCATCTTCTACACAAGACAGTAACTCAACAACAGAGTGTCTTCAGTCAGAGGTTCTTCAGATCTGCTGAAACACAGAAGATCCTTCCTGTTCACAACCATCTATAATAATTATTTGAAAAACTTTAAATGAGTTACTAAAAGCATAAATTTTCCTCTGGGATCAATAAAGTATTTTGATTTGATCACAGTTGTTCTCAGCCCTCTGCTCTGTGTGTGTGTGTGTGTGTGTGTGTGTGTGTGTGTGTGTGTGTGTGTGTGTGTGTGTGTGTGTGTGTGTGTGTGTGTGTGTGCTGAGGTTTGTCTAAATGTTGCTCAGTAACAGCTGGAAGCTCTTTAGTAAGATGAGGTTGTTTCCTGGTGTTTCTCAGTGAAGCTAGCTGTCTGAGACACCTGATCCAACCATCCGCTGCTCAGACTCACCTGATTAGTGAGGAAGCAGGACCTGTTTTTGTGATGTTTTATTTATATGATAGATGCTGTATAGTAAAAAAGTGTATTCGTGACTTTCTGTATGTTTGGTGTTTCAGGCTGTTTGGGCACAGTGGGGCCTGCAGCGCCTGCGGACAGTCCATCCCCGCTAATGAAATGGTGATGAGGGCTCAGGGAAACGTTTACCACCTGAAGGTGAAGCATCACTCTCCTCCTGCAACTTTTCTGACACACATCCCGGGTTTGGAGGGAACAAAGACCAGTTTCCTCCTGTATTTTGTTTGTTGTGATCTCTCTTCAGTCCTGAAGAGTCTGATTTCTGGAACAGACTCTCACACATTTTGTTTCTGCTCCTTGGTTCTGCAGTGTTTCAGCTGCGCCACGTGTAAAACCAGGCTGATACCAGGAGATCGCTTCCATTACATCAACGGTACCATCTTTTGTGAGCACGACCTGCCTGGCGCTGCCTTGCTCAACAGCCACCTGGCTCCCCTTCAGAGTAACTCAGTGCTAACAGACCAGAAGGTGAGGAGAAAATTACAGACCTCTGTAATCAGAGCAAAACCCAACCTGTTGAGGAATCAGACCAATCAACACACCATCTCCACATTCATTAAATAAAGTGCTAACATTTTCTATTTAAAGGGATGTTTGGCTCATTCTGAAGTGGCGTTCTATCAATTATTTATCTACAGCAGTGTTTCTCAACTGGAGGCTCTAGGAGCACCCATCCATCTGCAGCAGTGGCTCAGGCAGTAACTTAGAGGGTCACCAATTCGATCCTATGATCAGTATGTGCTTGAGCAAGACACCTCACCCACCTTGCCTGTATGTGAAAGTTGGTAGTGGTCATAGAGGTCGATGGAGCGAAGTGACTGCCTGTCCTCTGTCAGACTGCCTCAGGGCAGCTTCAGATGTAGTTGACCTCCAGCGTGAGAAAATAATGGATCATCTAAAAAGCTCTTTCAGTTTCCTCAGAGGGAAAATGCAATATAAATGTAATTCATTATTTTGATTACTATGCACCAAAATGAAAATACGTGGCCGAAAAAAACGAAAATGAGGAAATCTCGTCTCTTTTTTTTGGTCCTCGTGTCCTGATCGGCTGTAGAGCAAACAGAATAGATGTCGAGTGCCAGGACAAGCCCAACAGTGTTGATGTTCACGGTGAGGCATTACAGCCGCTGCTATAATGCTCCACCTGATTTGTAATTAAATATACATTTTAAAAAAAGATCTTGCACCTCCCTACCCTCATACAGACACATACACACACAGCCCTACATGAACATACATAGATGCACAATAGACGCTGTACACCCACTCACACTCCTCATTCATAGTCTATACTCCCAGGTCAGAGGACCAGCACCCTAAGGGCAAAACCAGCCCCTAGACCAGGAGGAGGTCCCATTCATACTGCGGTGGAGACTGGCAGACCTCCCCACCCACCGTGGCAGCAGAGCAGCCCACCACCACAGACCCAGATCAGACGGCCCGTCCCACTCCCAGCCCAGGGCAGCAGACAGAGAACAGGGGTGTAGAAGATCCTAAATCTCCCCTCCTCAGCTCCAGTGTGGTGTTGATGCATGCTGTAATAGGATGCATTTAAAGCAGGTGGGAGGGGCAGGTCGCCATCCCACGCCTTAAACCCTCAATGTCTACGTGTAACTTGGAGGTGGGCACAGGCACCGGAGGTGGGGTTGGTTGGCAAAATCTCCCTCCCCCCCATGTGTCATTGGGTGTGCTCCCTCCAGAGACCCTAGATGTGCATTATGAGAATGTCATAAGTGATAGTGTTTAAATTGAGCAATAAAATTGGGTCACAGGTCGCCACAGGGCTGCAGAGATGGGATACAGCCGTGACGCACCCATACCCAAAGCCCTGTGTGTGTGGTGGTGTGATAGAGCCGATGGGAGGCAATGTCCAAGGATGGGGAGGTCAGACTGGGAAGACAAGCTCTCCCAGGGAGCCAGCTCCCCTACTGGCCCCAGTAGGCACCCCTGTTCCCCACAATCCACCCAGGGCAGGGAGATCACTAGCGCACCCATCCAGATCCAATGGCAGCAGCCCCACAGCCTCTTGTTTCTTTAGTAGATGAGAAATCCTATCCAACGTAAAATTTCACCAGATAGTAACTGGTGCGCACCAGATAGTAACTGGTGCGCACGACTCCAAGATAGTATCTGGTGCGCACGAGATAGTACTACTCTAAATAAAATTTCTTCCATGTCCCCTAAGGGGTTCCGTAGAAATGCAACCTGCGATGAATTGCATTAATGTTTTTTAACGCATTATTTTTTTCCTAAATGATTATTCCTAATTAACGTGTTAAAGTCCCAACCTTAATTAGATTATAGTATCTCATTAGAGAAGAGTTGTTTTTGGTTTTAGTAATTTTTCCATAAATTATCTTTACTGGTTGTCTTTTACATCTATCAGTGGATTGATCGATAACTTTTCAAAGGGAAACATCAAAAAGAGCTGTAGCTGTGACCATCCCTGGTTTGCTGTTCTTAAAATAAACACATTTTTTAATTTTCTGAAAAGTAGCATTTTTGGGATTACAAAGTTTTTGTTCTATTAAAAAATGATTGTCATCCTGGGTGTTGCCGCTGACCTTTGCCCTTTCTACTGTCCCATCTGCAGGTATGCTGAGTGACATCTCCTCTGGTGGAGCCTCGTTCCATTTTGTTGTTTTTGAGGTTCGAGTTGTGTGAGCGGACTCAGGGACTGAACGGCATTAAAAGCTGTGGCAATGAAAACTAGCATCAACGAGGAGGAGCAGGAGGAGTATGAGAGTCCTCTGGACCAGTGGAGTTTTTCAACCTGAAACCCTGACCTGGTATCTTTTGGGATTTGAACACTGGAATGTGAAGGGGGTCATTCAAAGACTGGGACCAGAACCTGATCTGGTGGATCTCCTGTAGTTTTGTTCCTTAATCAGGTGCCATGTATTGTGGAAGGCTGGGTCTATATAAAACTGTAGTGTGACCTAAGGTAACTGCAACATCAGAAGCGTAGTGTGGAAACCAGCATGGCGGAGGCTTGATGGAAATATGCCTGATTACCCAGAGGAATGGAATTAGGGAGCTTGAGCTCTGACCGTTTACAGAAGCAATTAAACTTGAGCCTGTATCTGTGCTGCTGGAGCTCTTAGGATCCTGGACTGGGGGATATTCCTGAGTGCGTCCAATAAAGCTAATCTGAGAGCAGGCTAAGACTTAAGCGGGAGCTGCCCCTCCAACATCCAGGGCTTTTGAAACAATCTGATGTATTCACCGTTTACTGTGTTCCAATTAAAGACCCCACAGCTCACTTTGTTTCAATCACAGCCCCTTTGTTCTTCGCCTCATGGTGTACAGCTCCCTGAGCTGCAGCTCATTAAACGTGCTGTGTGTTTTTAAATAGATGTGAAAACTCATTAGGGTACAGGACGGACCACACCCAGCAGTGACATCACTCAAAGTGAGCAGAGCCTCTGGAAACAGAAAGAAGTTCTCTGACCAGAGCAATGCTCACGGCCAATCAGATCAGGAAAGACACTGCTGCAGATCAGTGATACATTAGCCTTTTGCTGACATTTAAAACGACTCTTGTTCTAAAAAATGGATGTGTTAGGTCACAAAAAAGGCGGTGCTTTTTGTTCAATGCAGTGGAATTTGTTCTCTGTATTTGACCCATACCTGAGGGAACAGAGGGCGGCCATTTTTGGTGGCGCCCAGAAAGCAGTTGGAGGTTTGATATCTTGCCCAAGGATACTTCGACACATTGCTGGGAATTGAACCCCACTCTCTTACATGGAAGGTGATCGCTGAGCCACAGCAAGCTAAAAATGGATGATAAAGCTATTGAGAAGCTAGTAAGATCAGGAATAACCCTCATACCAACTCATCCTACTACAGCTTGGATGCTTCCACTCACACAAAGGTAAAAAAACAACAGAAATTCAGTTCTAAAACACCACAGAAGAATTAAACTGTGACACTAAATCAGTCTAAAATAAGCTATAGGATCCAGAAACCAAGCCTAAAGGATACTCGGTGGTCATTTGAACGTTGAAAGCATTGAAAATAAAATAAAATAAAAGTAACAAAGTGCAGTTATATTCCTGATTTAACACATTATAAATACTTATTCATTAAGCACATTCTAAATTAGAATTCCTCAAAAATGGAGCGTTAACTAATAAAACACTCAAACTCAATCATATTAAAAGAAATCACCAGCTTACCTTGTCATTTGTAACTAATATTGTGTTGATGAGCTTAAAGCTGGTGAGTCCACGGTTAACGACTCCACCACTAACCTCTTCACCTCACGCGGATCCAGCAGCTTTGGAGACTTTGAGAATTTTAAAGTTTGTTGCTTCGCCCGACTTTTGCCTGGAGTGGCGTCGTCCTCATCCAGGAACTTTATTTTGTCTGATCCAGCGAATCTGAACTTTCTGTTAGCAAGACATCACTGAATGTGTTTTCAAATTACTTGCACTGTTTTGTGAAGTTGAACACTTTTTAAATGTACAGTCACCTCCGTTTCCTCAGCCGTCCTGGTTTTCTAATGTTTTGGTTTAGATGAGGCTAGCTACAGCTAGCCACAGGAAGTGCGCCACAGATCTTCTGTGGTATCTGCCGCATTTTTGGGGGGTTGTCATTTTTTAATGCATACATCAATGTATAACATTCTAAATGTGCTTGTAAATCGCGTTACTGAAATTGTAACTAGTAATATATCGCCTTTTTAAAAGTACAGTGTAATGCATTATATTACTCTGTTACTGAAAAACTGATTTTATTTCTGTGACTCACTACTTTTGTAATGCATTACCCCAACACTGCAGTTTAGCATGAGAATGTTTGCTCCGTTTTTGGCGTTCATGCAGCTGCAACATGTATCATCACATTGCTGACCTTATACATAAAAAAAAAATCTGATTTTTTGGTTTATGCAGACCATTGCCAAGCACTAATTCATGCTAACAGATCTCCATGTGGATGTTTTTACTTCAAGAATGATCATTTTTAAGTTAATCAGAATCTTTATAAAAATGCATTCTTTTAATTAGAATTTAAAAAGTTCTCTTAGGTGAACCAGATTTATTTAAATCTGTATC
The DNA here is from genome assembly GCA_006937965.1 of Callopanchax toddi. Taxonomy (NCBI): domain Eukaryota; kingdom Metazoa; phylum Chordata; class Actinopteri; order Cyprinodontiformes; family Nothobranchiidae; genus Callopanchax; species Callopanchax toddi. The sequence goes on from SSNR01000401.1 coordinate 81,210, forward strand.
AGGTCACCGTTAAGCAGAAATTAGTCATCAGTATCTCAGAGTCAGCATTAGTGTAGCTGAAACTAATTCAAAAACAAAAAAGTTTATGAGACCTGAAATAAATATTTTGAATTTATATACCGGTAATTTTGTGTGCATGAATCATCACCATCTTAAAAAAATCCTCTTGTAAAAATAGATTTTAGTCAGGATGTAAGATGCAAGTCATGAGTATTGCTCCGGTCATTGAACTACTTCCTGTTTCTAGAGACCATGCCCACTTTGGGTGATGTCACAGGTGGCTGTGGTCCTTACTATAGATAAATAACTAATATAGCATCTGCTCTTCTTTCCAGCTTTGCCTGCTTCACGGCTGCCATCAAATTTTAAATTTAATGCGCTTTAGTTTATTTTAATGTCCCACTTGTCTTGGCTGGCCCTGATACTGCATCAATTATTTATTCCACATCTGAAACGAGAAGCGTCGTCACATAAATTCATTAACGTGTGTAAATCATCACAATTACAATTATCTTTGTATCGTGATGGTGAAGAAATAAAACCTTGGAACACTCCTGAGTCCCACTGCACCACAAGTTACTCTTTGCATTCAAATTAACCAAGCCTCATCTGCTGCCTCCTAATTAGCCGGAACATTCTCACATGCCAATTAGCAGGTCTGATGAGAAAGCTCTTTGCCATGAGGCGTTGTCTTTTAGCTTCTGCAGGTGTGTGGCTCACCATGTTGCCGGGTCATAAAAAAGTGTTTTTTCCTGCTAATTAATCATACAATCACATGCAGATGAGTGAAATTGCCTAAGACGCTCCACCTCACACTGCGTGATGACACAAGCAGATGTTGGTGTTTTATCTGTTGGAGGAAGAAGAGGAAGAAGAGCAGCAGAGCTTCCTGCTGTAACAGATCCATGATGTCTGGATGTCCTGAAGGTCCAGTCTGCTTTGTGCCAGTAAAACCAGAAACAGCCTGAGTATTACTTAACCCAGGTACTTGCTGATTACTTTGTGGTTTTAGCTATAGATCTCTTGTAAACTGCTGTTAGCAGGTTAGCTTTCTGTGCTAATTTGGCATCAGAAGTAACATTAAACTGAATGTGCGTGGATATTCTGCTTTTCAACATAAAGTGAGATTCATGGGTGACTACAACACAAAAAACGACAGTGGCAAGTTCCTGTTGCTAACTGGCTTCCAGCCCTGAGAAAGTCCACTAGCAGCTACTCCACATCCATCCATCGTGTTCTGATGGGAAGAAAGATTACGAAGTCTGGAAGGTCTGGAAGAAACAGCCTTAGTTATGACTAGTGTCAAATCCTTCCAGGTGTTGGCTTTAACGTAGCAGCACAGAATTGAAAGCTGCACTCAGCACGTTGGTAAACAATGTAGCTTTTAACGCTTTTTAAAAATGCCTCTTAACAACGTTCTAACATAGTATAGCTATAAATATATTGTTGAGATTAAAAAAAACCCTCTCTAAAAACACAGCTTGGTCTTTACTCAGACTAGCTGTTTACTCATTAATCCTGATGGGCATGAACACAATTTCTCTGAACAGAGGCTGTTCAGGAAGCTGAGTAAGAGAGGTCTGATTATAATTTTAGGTTCACATATTTTGTAAGAGGATGACAGTACGTGTGGTTAGATTTGTTGTGTTTCTGTTTCAGGAGGTTTGGTTCAGACTCGTCTTCCCAGACAAACCAGAAGGATGAACACTGAGCTTGAAGATGTTCCTCAGTGGGACACCTGTTTAAAAAAAGTTACAGAAACACTGGAAACATTTTCTTTAACAAAAGTTCCATAGTTCGTGACTGATCTAAATGTAGAAAATTAACTCAGGTACAATTGCTTTTTCTGTTAGGTACGGTGCTGACTAGAGTTAAGGTTTGAATCCTGACAGACCGGTCTTGCCTGCCTTTCAGACACAAAAATTGCCATCTGGTTCTCAGCATTTTTAGATTCCAAGCATGTAAACTTAAAAGTGGCATTAGCTGTGCAGACAAGCATTCAGAAAAACCATTCAAGCTGCTGGATCTATTTCTTTTAGCTTCTAACCCCAAAGCACCACCTGACTGTGTTGAACCAGCTCTAGCATCTTCCAGCTCATATCTAATTTGTCATCAATGTGGTGTTCTAAATATTCAGATGTTTTCAGGGCTGTTGTTGAGCTTGCTGAGGGCTAGATGCTGCTTCAACATGGAGTGAGGCCTGCTGCAGTCATAACTCTTCATTTCAATTTCAGGAGCCTGATGACAAAGAGAGAGACTTTACAACTCAGAGCGTCAATCATGAATGTCAGGGAGGGAGAGGGAGGAAAGTTGTCCTGGCCAATCAGAATGCTTTGAATAATTAAAGTGATCGGCTTAATTAGCTCAATTACATTAATTTGACCATGGAACATGGCCATATGGTGAAAGGAAACAAAAGAGGGGGAACTAATTAAAAGTAAAATAATGAGGATTTTAATTAACTGGCTCCCCAGACAGCAGAGCGCAGGGATCAGGAGCCTCTACTGTAATTAAAGTGCTGTAACGCTGGCAACATCTCCTCTCCTTCTGATATCTGTGGAGCTCTATTCATCTAATTAAATCTGTAAATAAATTAGCAACATTGAGGGTTCTTGCTTGACTTAACACTGCCTGCAATCCACCCTCCACCAACCCAATAACAAGCTGACTTTACAAGCACAACACCCATATGTAGGCAAAGATAACTAAGTCTGCCATTAATAAAGTGTGTGTTTTCTATTCTGCCATTTAAAGTGAGATGATCCCTGTTTGCTTCTTTTACATTTTATCTACTTGAAACTTTGATGAAGTAGAATGAAGAACAATCAAACATGTAGACCAGGATCATACATGTAGACCAGAAACATACATGTAGACCAGGATCATACATGTAGACCAGGATCATACATGTAGACCAGAAACATACATGTAGACCAGGATCATCCATGTAGACCAGGATCATACATGTAGACCAGAAACATACATGTAGACCAGAAACATACATGTAGACCAGGATCATACATGTAGACCAGGATCATACATGTAGACCAGAAACATACATGTAGACCAGGATCATACATGTAGACCAGGATCATACATGTAGACATGGATCATACATGTAGACCAGCGTCATACATGTAGACCAGGATCATACATGTAGACCAGAATCATACATGTAGATCAGAATCATACATGTAGATCAGAATCATACATGTAGACCAGAAACATACATGTAGACCAGGATCATACATGTAGACCAGGATCATACATGTAGACCAGGAACATACATGTAGACCAGGATCATACATGTAGACCAGAAACATACATGTAGACCAGGATCATACATGTAGACCAGAAACATACATGTAGACCAGGATCATACATGTAGACCAGGATCATACATGTAGACCAGGATCATACATGTAGACCAGGATCATACATGTAGACCAGGATCATACATGTAAACCAGAAACATCCATGTAGACCAGGATCATCCATGTAGACCAGAATCATCCATGTAGACCAGGATCATACATGTAGACCAGGATCATCCATGTAGACCAGAAACATACATGTAGACCAGGATCATACATGTAGACCATGGTCATCCATGTAGACCAGGATCATCCATGTAGACCAGGATCATACATGTAGACCAGGATCATACATGTAGACCAGCGTCATACATGTAGACCAGGATCATACATGTAGACCAGGATCATACATGTAGACCAGGATCATACATGTAGACATGGATCATACATGTAGACCAGCGTCATACATGTAGACCAGGATCATACATGTAGACCAGGATCATACATGTAGATCAGAATCATACATGTAGATCAGAATCATACATGTAGACCAGGATCATCCATGTAGACCAGGGTCATACATGTAGACCAGCGTCATACATGTAGACCAGGATCATCCATGTAGACCAGGATCATCCATGTAGAACAGCGTCATACATGTAGACCAGCATCATACATGTAGACCAGGGTCATACATGTAGACCAGGATCATACATGTAGACCAGCATCATACATGTAGACCAGGGTCATACATGTAGACCAGCGTCATACATGTAGACCAGGATCATCCATGTAGACCAGGATCATACATGTAGACCAGGATCATACATGTAGACCAGGATCATCCATGTAGACCAGGATCATCCATGTAGACCAGGGTCATACATGTAGATCAGATCATACATGTAGATCAGAATCATACATGTAGACCAGGATCACCCATGTAGACCAGGATCATACATGTAGACCAGGATCATACATGTAGACCAGGGTCATACATGTAGACCAGGGTCATACATGTAGACCAGGGTCATACATGTAGACCAGGATCATACATGTAGACCAGCGTCATACATGTAGACCAGGGTCATACATGTAGACCAGGATCATCCATGTAGACCAGGATCATACATGTAGATCAGAATCATACATGTAGATCAGAATCATACATGTAGATCAGGATCATACATGTAGATCAGAATCATACATGTAGATCAGAATCATACATGTAGATCAGAATCATACATGTAGACCAGCATCATACATGTAGACCAGGATCATACATGTAGACCAGGGTCATACATGTAGACCAGGATCATACATGTAGATCAGAATCATACATGTAGACCAGCGTCATACATGTAGACCAGGATCATACATGTAGACCAGCGTCATACATGTAGACCAGGATCATACATGTAGACCAGGGTCATCCATGTAGATCAGAATCATACATGTAGACCAGGATCATCCATGTAGACCAGGATCATACATGTAGATCAGAATCATACATGTAGATCAGAATCATACATGTAGATCAGGATCATACATGTAGATCAGAATCATACATGTAGATCAGAATCATACATGTAGATCAGAATCATACATGTAGACCAGCATCATACATGTAGACCAGGATCATACATGTAGACCAGGGTCATACATGTAGACCAGGATCATACATGTAGATCAGAATCATACATGTAGACCAGCGTCATACATGTAGACCAGGATCATACATGTAGACCAGCGTCATACATGTAGACCAGGATCATACATGTAGACCAGGGTCATCCATGTAGATCAGAATCATACATGTAGACCAGGATCATCCATGTAGACCAGGATCATACATGTAGATCAGAATCATACATGTAGATCAGAATCATACATGTAGATCAGGATCATACATGTAGATCAGAATCATACATGTAGATCAGAATCATACATGTAGATCAGAATCATACATGTAGACCAGCATCATACATGTAGACCAGGATCATACATGTAGACCAGGGTCATACATGTAGACCAGGATCATACATGTAAACTAGGATAATCTTTTCCTTTCAGCAAGTCCTTTCAGGGTTCCCACAGCCAATCATCTGGCTCCTCTGCTACTTTGAGCACTGACAGCCAGGGGTGTCAGATCGGGGGGTGGAGTGGGTGGAGGTGGGGGAGGGTACCATGTACCCAGGGCCCACTGCAGGGAGTGGCCCTCACAAGCTTGGAATGAAAAAACATTTTTAAGTGTTTTTATTATTATTATTATTATTATTATTATTATTATTATTATTATTATTATTATTATTTTATTTTTGTCCCCGTGTCCTGTCTGGCTGTAGAGCAAACAGAATAGATGTCTGAGTGCCAGAACACGCCCGACAGTGTTGCTGTTCCAGGTGAGGCGTTACAGCCACTGCTACAATGCTCCACCTGACTTCTATTTAAATGTTGTGGAAAATAATAATAATCTTTATTTGAACTGTTTTTTTGTTTGATTTGAATCCCAACGAACACGGAGATGGAAAAGAAGGGAAGGGTACAGAAAGAGGGGTGAGGGAGAACAGAGAAAGAAAAGAGAACAAGAGGTACAAAGAACCTGCTTCTGGACCTGCAAAGAGAGAACAAACAAACAAACAAAAACTGAGGGCACTGATACAACAGTAATACACAGCATATGATTGTACAACGATTACAGCGTTCTTCAAATGTACACGGTTAAGATTAATTCAAGCTGTGTTCAGTGCCAACCACAGCCCAAGTTAATGGGTTAGGGAACACCTGAGCTTGTGTGAACACCCGCCCCCCAAGAACCATGGAAGACACGGAGGATTAGTATTATTTTTTAATTTATCATAATGAACTTGACCCAGCTGGCTGGATTAAGTTGTTGAGAGATTTAATTTTACTTTAACAATTATTACAGATTTTCTCTGAGAACCACCACCCCTCTAAAAAATGTGAATAATGGTTCAGTCCACACACCTGCACCGGTGGATTCAACAGAGCCTCGTTTAGAAGTCAGACAACTGGTGTTCTGACATCAGGAGGCAGGAGTGAGAAAAGTCCTGCCTTTACCTAATAAGCGAAATCTGACTACAAAAAAAGCAAAAAAAAAGGGAGAAGGAGAGAAACTGAGAGGAAGGAGCTGCTCCTCATTTCCTTTAGAGGAGGAGGTGAAGCAGCTCAGCTGACCATCACAGTCTGAGCTGAAATCAGCAGCAGGTCTCAGAGTGAAGGAAATGTTACACCTCATTTAGATGACATTAAATAATTTTGTTATAAATTCATCAGCACCAACGTTATTTCCACCATTAGATCTCACAGATTTCGCTGTAAAAACAAACAAACGTTCTGATGATATTTTAACCGTTTCCTTTTGATCAATCAGGGCGGCCCAGAGCTGCATGGTGCCCTAGGTGAAAAAGGATTTTGGCGCCCCCTACTGCCAAGAACAGAAACAACATAACTCAATAACTGGACCTCTACTTTGGGCCCGTTTTAGGTTGATGATGAAGATGGTGATGAAGATAAGCTGTCGCTGTAGGCTGTTTTTTGTGTGTGTCGCACTAGTGCTGGGCAAAATACTCACGGACTGGATCGGATCATGGATTTCAGTCAAAGATTGGTTCATTTTTCGAATCAGCAGAAAGAAAAATAAAAGACAAAAAACTTTAATCTCTATTTATTTTGTAGCAACATTTTCCTGCTCAATCCCCAAATACAAACAACATTTAACTCAAGATGCCAATCCAATGCTTAAATAAAATGTGTAATCACATAAAAACAAATTAAAAGGTGAAAAGACTTCTGACACTTCGGGTCAGACAGCGCCGCTCACTGCCGACAGACAAGTGCAGGTGAGGTGGGGGGGCATGACGATCGAGGTGTTCTGATCGCTCCTGATTACACCGTTAATATTAACGTTCATTAGCTCGTATAAAAGTCCAAAACAACACGTTATCTTAGAAATAGATTAGTCTTGTTTCTTTATCAGAGCGGAGATCAGCTGACAGATGGAGGATCAGCTGGTCTGAGCGCAAACGCAGCAGAGAATGGATCAGTTAATGATCAGTGATCCTTTGTTCTGTTAACTAAAATGACTGAGTCTGAACTTGATATGTGATGACAAAATGAACTCCTTTCTCAGAGGGAAATTATTTATCAGCTGATTCAGAGCGTGCCGCGAGCTGTCGGGTCGGGTTGGATTTAGCAAACGCACGAGCGTTCACGGATCTGTGAACCGTGTCCCGAATCACAGAGGGCGATCTGTACAGATCATGGATCTATTGTGACCCGCTGCACCCCTCCTGGGCATGTGTGAGTTGCGTGCGTGGGTCGGATGTACTGTGATTGTGTGTGTTTGAAGCGTGCGTCAAAGGAGCTGCGCGGTGCCAGGCGCATTGGAGATGCTGTGACTCTGTGTGTGTGTGTTGGAGGTCCTACCGTGTGTGTCCACTAGCTTCAGAGGTCATGTGAACACTCATTCACTGCGCTGCAACAGGATGTGAAGCTCGTCAGATCGAGGGGTCTCCCATCGGGACCGCGTAGCGCGTTCTGGCAGTCGGTTCTGGTACGCATGAATGAAATCCGGTTCTCTTGCAGACCAGTGGACTGCTTATGCAGCTCTGTTTATTACGTACTTTGCTCCTTACATGAAATGAATGGTGTGTCCAACAGTTTGTCCAAAAAAATAAATAAGTAAAATAAAAAGAGGGACAATTTGGCACCCCCTCCAGCAGAGGGAGCACTAGGCAATGGCCTAATCAGCCTATGCCCAGAACCGGCCCTGGTTACGACATACACTCTTAAGAAGGCCTCTGCACTTTTGTTCTTCTCATCCTTCTCATGTCTCTTGATGACTTCTGGTCCAGTGGTTTGACCAGAATGATGACCTTTCTTTCACTACAAGTGTTACTATTATTACCATCATTTTCATCATTTGATTGTCTTTGTTTTCTCAAGATTAAATTCAATGTTGTCTTGCATGTGGTGGTGTGTCCAATAACCCCCCTCTCTCTTTGTCTCCTTTTGCTGTGTTGTGTTCTTGTGTTTGATATTGTTCTCCTTGTTATTGTAAAATATAAAAAGACAATTAGAGCATCATCCAAACAGCAGCATCAGTCATAATGAATACAAAAAGAAAGTCTCTCCAAACAAAGGAGGTGAGACTTAAATGACATTTTAAATGATGAAAGTCAGTCTTGGTTTTCTGACACTTCTATGGAGGGTTCTTTAGATCAGTGGTCCAGGGACACTATGTAGACATGGGTAACAAAACATTTCTTTTTAAAATATGTTGTTGAAGAATCTCAGCACTCTTACTGTTCCTGATCCCAGGTGTTCTCCTGGATATGAGGTGAAATATTTTTATGAAACAAGATGTTTTATAGGATGATATAAGAACCAATGTTCTTTAAAGAGCATTTGATTACTAATCAAGCCTTTTAAATATTAATCACAAGTACAAGTTTTTGTGATGCATCATTTCTAGACACAGTCCCAAAAAGTGCAACATGTCTGGGTGCAGACATGATTACGTTAAAATAATCACACAGAGGAGACGGGAGGAAACAGGAGGGCTTGTATGTCTTCCGGAAGACCAATTTACAGGTCAGGTGCAGATGCTAAAGACCAACGTCTTCATGGTCCAACAACGCTTTGAGAGACTGACAATGTGATGGCATCAGAAGATGATAAAAATGATCCTACTATGGTCATAGAATCAGAAACCAAGCTAATCCAATCCTGCACATCCCAGATCCTGCTGGTCTCCATGCCTGCAGCCACCACTAATTGTGCTGGAATATTTAGCTGTGCTCTGAGGTGATTGTTTGTCAGTCCAAGCTTCAGGCAGCAAGCTGTGCAAACAGAGCTGAAGGGATGTGCTGGGGTTGATCTGAGGCGAAAGGTGGTGCCAACATGTCTGGACCCCGCAGAGTGGAACCAGTCCCTTTGACCATGGTTTAGGCTGAAACTAAGCAAAGGTTAATGGAGTTTGACTTTAGTAGTGCAACTTTATTGTTGTTATTTTGGATGATAGAGACATGCGGCAGTGGAAAGTTTCAGCTTCACTTAGCTGCTTTCTGTGTTCTGAGGGAGACTTTTTCTGTTTTGCTCCTTTGGTTTCATCCTTCTGACTATGAATACCACTATAAACACATGGAAACCAGTAACCAGGTTAATCTTCTTTAGGAAGAGAGAAGGGTTGCACACTGTCAGGTTCAGATGATGCTTCTTTTCTCCCCTTTGCCTCTGTGTATCTGCTTTGCACATTTGTGAGACAGATGGAGACGTGTTTTTTGCAGCATTCTCAAATTTGTCAAAATCATCATCATGCAAAATTTAAGTGTTTGAACAAAGTTGAAGAATTTGTTTGTTCACACTGTTCATTCCCAATAAATTGAGGGTGCGTGCAGTGCATGGAACCCATTCGACCAAAAGGTTAATCTGTCTGATTCTGGCTTGTAGGCCTATGTAGGTATCTGACCTGTTTGCTGCATTATCGTAGCACTGGGCCCTGCAGTCGTTCATGTCAGTGTCCATGTCCTGCAGTACAGCGAGAACAGACTGGAAAAGTGACTCTCCTGAATGACTGAATAGGTAGAACAAAATCGGTTTTGTATATGTTATGATGAATGTAAGCTGGTCTGTGTGTAACGTCAGGGATTGAATCAACACTGATGGAAAAATATTTTGCCATTTTTATCTGACTGATAATTTCTGCTAGAGCCTGCTTTCCCATCAACTCAATAAATGTTTCACATATTGTTGAGGAAAGGTATGATGAGTTCCTTTGCCTGTCATGGTGTGGGATAGTGCAGGACCCAAGTGCGGAAGCAGGAACAGCTGAGGAGTAACCAAAACAGCCTTTATTGCTGGTTGAACTCAGGATACAACACAAGGAACCGACAGGGAGTGACTGAACTAAACAACATATATAGGGAGGGAGCTAATCAAGGAGACAAGATACACCTGTGGAGGATTAGTGCAGGACACAGGAGGAGGAACACAGGCACAAACTGGACACAAAGGGGTACCGTATGACATGACATTGCCAGCATTGCCATATTTCTCTATATGAGCTTTCAAGAAGGGCTCAGATTCACTGATGACTTCCAGTCTTCCCAAAACGTTCCTATTATCAGATCTTCCAATAATTTCTGTACGACCTCTGAACGAAAACCTCATTCTGACAGAAGTCTCACCACAAAAACCACTCTCCACTGCACATCACTCCAATATGCACACTTGCTGTCAAACTGCTGTTTCAGTGCCTGATCAATACACCCAGCATCAGCAGCACATCGCTTGAGAAAAATCATTGTTGCATTTCTGTGGCATTTTGACCCTTCATGCTCTGACAAACGTACACCAGCATTTTCCCAGTTGCTGTATCCAGATGCTAATGTATTTACCTGAACATGACTCCCAGTTCCAAATAACTTGCATGCAAAACAAAAGAACAAAAGGATGAAACAAGCTGAGAAACACAGCTGGAGACACATGCTACAGGAGCTGCATTCTACAAGAGTTGCATCAGGAGGAGCTGCATGCTACAGGAGCTGCATGCTACAGGAGCTGTATGCTACAGGAGCTGTATGCTACAGGAGCTGCATGCTACAGGAGCTGCATGCTACAGGAGCTGTATGCTACAGGAGCTGCATGCTACAGGAGCTGCGTGCTACAGGAGCTGTATGCTACAGGAGCTGCATTCTACAGGAGCTGCATGCTACAGGAGCTGTATGCTACAGGAGCTGCATTCTACAAGAGTTGCATCAGGAGCTGCTTGCTACAGGAGCTGCATTCTACAAGAGTTGCATCAGGAGCTGCTTGCTACAGGAGCTGCATTCTACAAGAGTTGCATCAGGAGCTGCTTGCTACAGGAGCTGCATTCTACAAGAGTTGCATCAGGAGCTGCTTGCTACAGGAGCTGCATTCTACAAGAGTTGCATCAGGAGGAGCTGCATGCTACAGGAGCTGCATGCTACAGGAGCTGTATGCTACAGGAGCTGTATGCTACCCCACGCAAAGATATAGTTTTACCCACTCCTTGGAGGAGTTTTTATTTATCTTATCCAAATAAATCAATTACAGAGAAAGATGATAAGATTAAAGTTAAAGAACAATGGTTATATTTTGGCTATTATTAAGCGCCACTTCAAACAATAATGAATGCAGGAAATTATTTGTGATAAACTCTCCTCCTGCTCGGCTCTCTGCTCGGCTCTCTGCTCGCCTGTTGATTACAGCGTGACTTGCAAAAGAAGCGGCCATTAGCCTGGGCCGCATGACAGCAGTTATCGAGACCTGGAGCAGCTTAGTTGGAGTATCCCCACCACTGTTATTGGCTTTGATTAAATAAAATTTTGGAGATGAGGAAATCACCATTTTATTTTATGAAAGTTTTCAAATAACCGTTACCATTAAGACATATATATTTAATCCAGATTTGTGTTGTTGCATTTGATTCTTCTCCTTTTTACCAAGTGAGTTTCTGTTTGTCTGAATATCCTGATGATTCCTGTTGTGTACACATTAGTTATTCTGGTTTATATATCAAGAATCACCTCAAACCGTTGTGATTTTTACAGTTAGAATTGCAGTTAAAGCAACAATAACTTAGAGCGTAACATAAACAAGAGCAACCAGAATGCCAGGAGGAGGGTTTGATGTCTTTACGGCTGTTTGGGATCCTGGAGCGTCGTCGAGAGAGATTAAAGTTGATCATTTCTGTTTGCTGACAGATGCTGCAACTAATGAGACTTGAAAATTAGAAAAGCTTTAAATTAAGAAGCAGCAGCACAAAATCTATCAGTCACACACGCACACACACACACACACACAAAAGGCAGAGTGCTTTCCTGTATGGGTAAAACAGAATAATACCACTTAACATCAGCCACCTTTGTAGTTCAGCCGGTATCTAAAAGCTTGCACAGCAGAGGGTCAATGGGAGATGGAGAATTTGGTGTGAATCGATAAAAGCTATCAAACACCTGAGGGGTCCCTCAATTTCCCACAAAACAATGCACCCCATGAGCAGGGGACACACAATGACAGGGCACTACCTGCTATTGAGGAAGGAAAAGCCAGCAAGCAGGTCACCTCTCCTTAAAACAGAGGAAAGTGAGTGGAGGACAGAATGGAGGACAGAAGACAGGATTGAGCAAATGATGGAAGACAGGGTGGATGACTGGACAGGGAACAGTACGGAGGACAGGACAATAACGAGGGTGTGTTTAGGAGTGTCGGGACATAAGGTGTGCATCGGGAAGGAGGAGAGGAGGTGGAGCTTTGTGAAGCAGGAAGAGATGGGGACACCAGGAGATGGAAGTGTTTTCAATTACCTGCAAATTCAAAGCAATTTCCTCCTGTTTCTGACCACACCCCCTGCTGAGGGGCTGATGGGAGTTCTGAACAAAGAGATGTAGAGATGTTTGACTGCAGGTTGATGGGAAGGGGGAGGAGGAAGAGAAGGGTTTATCTGTCTGCTTTGTTCAACCTTCATCTGTCACCTTGCTGGTCTCTGTCTCTCTCTGGCCGTCTTTCTGTTTCTGTGAGTCTCTTTTTCTCCTCTCTCTTGATGGGAGTAGGGTGGTGATGACTGGTGAGGTGTGTGTTGACTGAACTAAATGTTTCCTAACTTTTCCTCTCTGTCAGTGTCTGAAGTAGGGAATTGTTTGTTGGCGTTTTGTGTATTATTAGCATCTATTTAGGTGTTGTTTGATTCAGGAATTGCTTTAACACATCTGTGATGACAGCGCAGTGTGTATTGTACGTGATGCGTGCCTGAGTGTGTGTGTGCTGTTGGACCTGATGTGCATAGTATATGAAGGTAGCGCTACTGCTAAAAACAAGAACCAGGGAGTGACCGGGAATGGTTTTGAAAGCTACAGCTAACGTTGAGTAAGTGATAAAGTACCAGATGTTCCAGTGACTCGTTGTTTCCACTGTTTTATTTGTTGTGCTTCACCACATAAATCCAGATAGAAACTTGGAGGGAGTTAGCCTAAAGCGAGCAACGTTGGCTCTGAAGGAAGCATCTCCCCTGTGTTCTCTGACCACGGTCAGGTGACAGAAGCAGGAATGGTTAACACCATGCTTTCCTTAGCGAGAACTGTTCATAGACCCTGTCGTTGACACATGGTGTGAGTGTGGAGCCACCATGACAATGGAGCATAGGTTGTTGGGCTTTGTGGTCAGCATGAAGCTGAACACTCTGGTGACAGCGGTAGTGAAGAGGACACTGAATAAACCGCTGGTCATCAAAAACAATGGGGCTAGGGGAAGAGAGGCTGCTTTTCATGTGGGCGAGGTTCAATCCCTGGCCTGGATTTATGTTGGACAAGACACTATAATAATAATAATAATGCATCAGTTTTATATAGCGCTTTTCAGGTCACTCAAAGACGCTTTACAGAGTTGCATTATTCATTCACACAGTCATTCTCACTGGTGGTGGTAAACTACGACTAACGTCTGTAGCCACAGCTGCCCTGGGGCAGACTGACAGAAGCGAGGCTGCCATTCTGCGCCATCGGCCCTTCTGACCACCACCAACATTCACACACAGTCACACTCACATTCACACAGGCAAGTTGGGTGAAGTGTCTTGCCCAAGGACACAACGACAATCTAACCCAGCCAGAGCTGGGGATCGAACCGGTGACCCTCCGGTTACCAGACCGGCCACTCTCCCAACTGAGCTAGTGCCACCCCACTAAACTGCCAACTGCCTTTCAGGTCTCCCTTGCAAAAGAGATTCTTAATCACAGCGGGACATTACCTGAAAAAACAAGGGTTACAAAGACCCACAAGGTCAGATAGACAGAGTTATAAGAACTAAAATGATAAAAAATAAAATATGTTGGTGATTCCAGATGATTTCCATTGATAAAGAAATGGTTTGAAGGATGTTGAAATGATTATATGCTGATCAAATGTCATAGGGGACAAAAAGGAGGAAGTTAGACTAAGAGGTAGTGATGCTAGTCTTTTATCCCGTGGGTCGGGTCAATACATTTTAACTTCAGTGCAGGGCGGTTTGGGTTAGGGTTAGAGTCACGTTAACGGAAAATTTTCCATCCATCCGTCCGTTCGTCCATCTGTCCGTTCGTCTGTCTGTCCATCCATCCATCCATCCATCCATCCATCCATCCATCCATCCATCCAATTTTCTCCGCTTATCTGAGGTCGGATTGCGGGGGCAACAGCCTTCCAGGCTTCCCTCTCCCCAGCTATCTTGACCAGCTCCTCCGGCGGATCCCAAGTTGCTCCCAGGCCAGCAGAGAAACAGATCCATCCAGCTACATTTTCGATAAGGGTACAGCTGCAGGCCCAGAGCCCACAGTATAAGGCCAACAGTGAGCCACCAACATTGTCAGACAGCCCCCCCCCCCCCCCCCCCCCCCCTTGCTTCATATGGCTTTGGTCCTCAAACCAAAACAAACAGGAGCAATGGACGATGGATGATAAACAGGAAAGTAAATACTGAACATTATTTGTTTAATGGCATCAAAAAGTAAAATTTCTACCAAACCTTTCAAACTGAACTTGATTTTTTTGTGATCAGTTTAAAGTGAGTTGACACTGTTTATCACCACGCGTAGGCTAGGTTAGGAGCTACTTAAACTTATTGAAAATGTCTGGTCTGACAAAAAGCCATCTGAGAGCATTACTGCACAGAACAAAACAACAAATCATGTAAAGGACGAAGTGGAGTTCATCTGTAGTGTTCTGTTTCCAGAGCTGAGCCTAATCTTGTTGCATATTAAGCAAATATCATGTTAAAGACATGTTACTTGTGTGGCATGAATAATAAAGGCTTGATCATATTGTTAAAAAGTGACAGAATTGCCTAAATAATCATGTTTTCTTTTTTGTCACCTTCATCCCGTCACATATGGGATGAAGGTGACACAAAGGTGACTACAGGAGGCAGAGCAGGTCTCTCTAACAGTTACATCCAAGGTAAGAGGAGGTCTAGTTTGTGTTCATTCTTCTGTAACTCCAGTATCTATCAACATGTCTGTTTATCATTTCAGTGAAGTAGAAGAGTTTGACAGGGTGGGTTGTAAAAATAGACGCAGTGATGCGGGGCGGTTTGGTGCAGGTCAGAAGTTTTCAAATGTGCAGAACCCGCGGGTCGATAAAAACCCTGACCCTCGCATCACTACTACGAGCAGATGGGCGCTAAACAGGAAGTTAGAAATGTTTGTGTGTGTGTCACACACTGAAGCTCCATGATCATCCTTTCAATCATCACTATTATAATGTTAACAGTTACTATTATTATTGTTAAAGAAAAAAATCTCAAATTTTATATAGAACCAGCGTCCCAGTACAATGAAATTCAGTTTCACTAGAACCTGTCCAAGATCAGACCAAACAGAACATAAAGGGTATCAACAGGAAGAGGTTAACTGCTGGCAGGCAGCTCTTAAGAGCGCTCCCTCGTGTAGAGGGGGAGAAAGGGGGGAGACGAGAGGTGGAGTAGGTAGGGGAGGTGGTAAAAACATGTTTTTCAACTGTATGCCTCTTGTGGAGCACAAAGAAGCAAGCAGGAAAAAAACGCCTCCAACATGGAAAGGGAAAACAGAATAGACAGTCACAACATAGTCAAACATGATGAAGGAGGGGGGGGGGGGGTCCTGTTATTTTAAGATTATAAAATGAGTATTGTTTTGTTTTGTCGATCCCATCTACAGCTTGTAGTTGCCTGACGCTCTGTGGGTGGGCTGCTGCGACCTGGGGGGGGTTCCTCCTGGATGGATTAATCACTGACACCTCATGCCTTTTTTATTGCATCACATTAGTCAGGGATACATGCATGTTATTCATATTCATAACATGACGATAGTGATGATTTTTTCATACAAATCAAAGGCAATAGGGAAAGCAGGACGTGTGCTAATGTAACACAATATGCAGGGGTGCACATAACCAGCCCACCAGTCCTCAAGAGAACCGGATTTCATTCATGTGTACCAGAACCGACTGCCCGAAAGCGCTTTTGCGGACCAGCGCTTCCGCGTTCCTGATGGGAGACCCCTCAATCTGACGAGCTTCACATCCTGTTGCAGCGCAGTGAATGAGTGCTCACATGACTTCTGAAGCTAGTGTACACACACGGCAGGACCTCCATTGCGCATGACACCGCGCCATTACACACAGCTCCTTTGATGCATGCTTACAATCACAGTACATCCGACCCACACACACAACTCACACATGCCTAGTAGGGATGCAACGGGTCACAATCGATCCGTGATCCGTACGGATCGCCCTCTATGGTTCGGGACACAATTCGCTGATCCAGCTGCGCTCGCGTTTTGCTAAATCCTCCCAACATCCTGTGCTCGCGCTATGAATCTGCTGATAATTCCCCTCTGAGAAAGGCGTTCATTTTGTCATCACATATCAAGTTCTCTCTATCAGAATCAGTCATTTTAGTTGACCAGAACAAAGGATCACTGATCGATATCTGATCACCCCTGCAGCGTGAGTGCGTGGAGCTGCTGATCCTCCATCCCTCTGTCAGCTGATCATTCTCTTCTCTGATGGAAAAACCAGGCTCATCTATTTCGGTCTAAGATAACGTGTTGTGTTGGACTTTTATACGAGTAAATGGTCGTTAATATTAATGGTGTTCAGTCAGGAGAGCAAACAGCAGCACCTTGATGGTCATGCCTCCCTCCTGCTGCAGCTCAGAGTCTGACGAGAGGAAGAAACCAGGTCATTGCTTTGTCTGACCCATGAGAGGTGCATAGAAGGCTTTTCACTATTTAATTAGTTCTTATTTGATTGAAAGTTTTATTTAAGCATCGGATTGACATCTTGAGTAAAATCGTGTTTTTGAACATTGAGCAAAGAAATGTTGCACAATGTTCTAAAAAAATAAAGTTATTTGTCTTTTATTTTTCTTTCTGCTGACCCAAAAAATGATCCAATCTTTGACTCAAATACATGATCCGATCCGTGAGTTTTTTTTCCCAGTTAATCATATATATTTTACAAAATATAAGGCACTGAAATTTCAAGATATAATTGATTGCAAAACATTAAAAACAATGCACAAAGCTAATAAAAATACATTACCAATAAATATTCAGAAAATGTTTGAACAGAGAGAAAGTGATCATTCCAAACAGGGTGGGTACTCTGAGCTGCTACCTGGTGCATAAACACAAACAGTCAGGACCCACTCCACAACCCAAAGGCACAGGGAAGCTACCCTTTCAACCCCTCAACATACAGGCTGAGAGCGTTGGGGCGAACAAAAATCCACCACTGCTTCTCACCTGGAGCAACTCCAACAAAAAAAGAGTTTAACTCCTCTCAAGGACTTTGGTTCCAGAGCCAACTCTATGTGGTATGGTGAGTCCGACTATATCTAATCAACCAATCAACCTCTTCCACAAGCTCCAGCTCCTTCCCTGCCAGAGAGGTGATGATCGTAGAAGCAAGGGTGCACTGCAAAATGGCTGAAAACAAGGCTTTTTAAACTTTCTTAGAAATCAGTGTTTGCAGAGTGTAAACTAAACATTGATAGAGGTGACTTCTCCCCTCAAATATCCAGCTATTGCTGAATTGTCGCCACCAATAATTTGATCCCCTCCCATAAAACCTGATCTGTCAAGTCTGGCTAGGTCCTGATCTCTCCATCAGTCCTACACACATGTCCAGTGTAATTGGCTGAGCTTTTCACTGCCTGCTGTCACATTAGACTTTATGCATGGGGGTGAATCTTTCAACAACTCACAGTTCAATTCGATTCTTGGGGTGACGATTCGATTCAAGTCGATTCTCGAGTCTAAGCGATTCTTGAGTCACATTTGATGCTCTCAAAGGGTTCCGATTCCAGGGTGAACTACTTTCCTCTATAAGTTCAAAAGAGCTATGAGAAAATGTTCTATTACTTTAAAGAAAACTGGTTGTGTTTAATAAAATTCAGATTTACAAGGTACAATCAAGTGCATGTTCTAAAACTTACAAAGGTGATCTTTAGACTCTGAGGAAATTTGTATTTTTTGCTTATCTTGTAAACTTGTAAAGGATTCGAACAGAGTTTGGGAATAAATCCTTCAGATCTTCTGCTCCTTATGGATGGAATCAGCTCCAAAAGCAGCTGAACCTGATGGAACGTGAATGAGTTTAAACAGGTTTTAAACATTTTAGACTCTCAGACATCTGGATGTAAATGTTCTGATCTGTGGTTTCTGCTATTGACTCTGCTGCTGTAAACTACTGTTGATCATCTGGATGTCCTTTAGTTTTCTGTGATGCGTAAACTGTTTTCTGCTGATTGATCTGCTGCCTCTCCTGGCCGGATCGACACTCATGCAGAACCAGTGTTAATGTAGGAGGCAGCGTGCCTGACCCGCCCCTCGCTGCAGTGATACACTGTGTAGGCTGTTGGCTAACAAACCGTCAGCAGAGCGAATAAAGTTAGAAAATGTTTGGAAAACGTTTCTCAAGAAGCAATTTTTGGACATTATGAATCAATTCTGAATCTTCATGAATAAAAACATCAATTTGAATCATTTTTTCCAACACTCCAGTTAGACTCTGTAACTGGTTTGTTTTTTTAGCAGTGTCAAAGAATGGCAGCAAAAAAGACGAAGTGGACAAATTAGAAACGATTCTATTTTTTAAAGGAACCTGTAAGTAACTAAAAGTTAAGGTCTCTAATGAAGAAAATATTAAATGTCCTGCATTTATATAGATCTTGTTCTACAAAGTGCTGCAGTCATTCACCATCAGTTACATTGTAGCCACAGCTGCAAGGGGCTGACTGACAGTTCAGTGGTTTAAAAGCATGTAGTATTTCAGTCCTTTATTACAGTTTTATCATGGAGCAAGCACACAAAAATCAACAAAACAAACAAGGTGTTTGTGTGACGTGTGTGCATGTGTGTGTGTGCATGGCTAGACTTGATTATTTTATCTTGAATTGCAGCTTTGTTCTGTTGAATCCCACGAGCTATCCTAGCTTCCTGGAACTCAACTGGACCGTGAAGTTTAAGCTCAAAGGAGAATTCTTGTTCAGAATCTGGTGACATCTCCTGGTGCGATGCCATATCACAGCCACTGGCAACAGAACAACCCTTCCTCACACGTTACTTCAGCTTTTTTATTAGGCCTTGTTTTCTTGGCAGGGTGATGAGAAGCTCAAATAGAGGCACCAAAACATGCTCTTATAGTGAGATGTTGATCATGTTCACATAGAAAATACTGTACCTTTTATATATGCTCAAAATTAGTTTAACATGGAAGTTAACCCTTCCTCCCACAGTCCAAAGACATGACTGTCAGGCTAATTGGGCTGGTAAATTGTCCTTAGGTGTGAGTGGGTGTGTGGTTGTTTGTCTCGTTCGTCTCTGTGTGGCCCTGCGATGGACTGGCGACCCGTCCAGGGTGTCCCCCGCCTCTCGCCCCTTGACCGCTGGAGATAGGCACCAGCTGCCCCGCGACCCCCTGTGGAGGAATAAGCGGCTACAGAAAATGGATGGATGGATGGATGGAAGTTAACCCTAAATGGACTATTAAAATTAAAACATTATAAAAGTTATATTAAAATTATTATAATGAAAACAACATACACACTAACACACACAACACACACTAACACAAATCAGGTCAGACTGAATAATGTGCAGACATCTCAGCATAATAATAATAATAATAATATGTAATAATAATAATTATAGTAATAATATGTACTGCTACTAATAATATAATAATGCTAATAAAAAGTAATTATGATAACATTTTATAATAATACTTATAATAAATTGTGCAATAATAACAATATTAATTATAATTAAAAATATAATAATAATAATAATATGTAATAATAATAATTATAGTAATAATATGTACTGCTACTAATAATATAATAATGTTAATAAAAAGTAATTATGATAATGATAACATTTTATAATAAATTGTGCTATAATAACAATATTAATTATAATTAAAAATATAATAATAATAATAATAATAATAATAATAATAATAATAATAATAATAATAATACAGATGTTTTTACATTAAAAAAAAGTTTCTGAATCTTTTTCTCTGACCCTCTGAGAGGAAACGCTTCCTCACTCTGAGGCGTTTGACCTAAGCGGGTGCATCAGCAGCTCCCTCTGGTGGCCATCTTCTGCTGCCACAGTCTCCTGGTGGACTATTGGGAGAATACAGACTCTCATTTGTAGGAATCCAGAGGCTTGCAACATTTATTTCTTAAGAATAATATTCTACTTCCTCTCCTACTGAATCCTACTAATACTATAGATACACAGAATCTACTCAGCCCATACCATTTACTTTATCTATTAAATTTCCCTTTCATTTTGTAATGATCAGAACCAGGACCCGTATCAGAACCACCTTCCATTTAGCTATTTTAGCAGCCTTTAGCCAATTGAGCTGCTTCATTTAGTAAAGATCCAGAACCTAGACCTGGACCAGAACCAGATCCATGACCTGGACCAGAACCAGAATAACAGGTAGGACCTGGATTAGGGCCGGGAGCAGGACCAGAACTAGTAATAGAACCAGCTTCAGTTGAGCTATTTAGCTGTACTAAGGAACTAGACCCAGGATCAGGACTGAGTCCAGAAAAAGAACCAGGACCAGAACCATTCCTGTCCCGTCACCCTCTCTTATCGGTTGATTACATTGAAAATAGGCTAAGTAAAGATCCTCAGCTAGTTAATGTTATTAAATTCATCAGGAAGTTAGAAAATTTGTGATTAAATCCTTAAAGCCCCCCAAAACCAGAAAAACAAACCTGGCTGTAAAGTAGTAACATATAGACAGATTTATATTTTCAGTTCCACCTGTTCCTGGTGCTACTTCATATGTATTGTTTCCCTCCTGTTTCAGCAGCCTGGCACAAATCAAGCCTGGATTCAGACACTTAGAAAATGTTGGTATTTTCATGGGGCTTGTGGACTTTGTTGGATCGCTGGATGCAGCAGTACACAAACGTCTGCAGACTGCCACTGTGTTTAAGGGGACATCTAAAATGCACAATGTGCGAGAAAGTTTTAAATTTTTTTTTACATTTTTAAAAAATGTAGTTAAATCTCAAATGAAGCCCTTTACTCTTTTTATCCTGCATTTCTTTCCCCTTCTCTGTAGGAGTTTAGACTCTTGTACTTCTTATTTGAGACAGAGGTTCTTGTGGGACTTGAGGGTGAGTAGCGTCATGTTCTGACTCAGTCAATCTGAGGGCCTGTCTCAGGCTGAACTGGGGCTGTTGTAATAAAGCAGTATGCTAAATGTCTCTTTATGTCAAATAGCCAACGTAAAACACTTTTTTCTCGTAATGTAAATGTAACTTATAATTGTAATAAGGTGATAGAAATTATTTTTTTTAAATTTCCCAAATGTACTCAATTATAATGCTTACTGCCATCAAACAACAAAGCAAAGGCTTTAACATTACAAAATATATTTGCCCTGTTTCTTTAGTGCTTTAACTTATACTCATGAGATTAACTCTTAGTAATACGATATAAACAGATTAACCATGTTTGTCACAAGACCTGATTTCCAATCACAGTTTGCTTAAAGATCCCGTTTTCTGCACTTCCACTCTGAATCGATTCTTTTACATCTCAATGACACGTAAAAGTTATGCATTGGTCATATAGGCCCATGTGCGGCTGTTGTTTCTCCACTGCTTCAGTCCACTTCCTGAAGAAAAATCTTCCTTTCAAATGGGTGGGGCAGTTGGGGAGCCGAGCTTCTCTATGCCCCACCCATCTCTCTTCTCCGCGTGTTCACGAGGCGTTGGCGGGTCTTCAGGGGCTCAGATGAAGGGAGGAAAAAAAAAGACTTTTGTGCTCGTTGAAAATCTATGATGCTACAGCTGTGCTTTGCTCGTATCTTCACCATGACTGTTTGCTAAAGTTTGTGAGGATGGGCGCTCCCATGTTTTTAAAGGGTGGGGAAGGGCTCAGGTAGACAAAGTTGTTCGTGATTGGCTCTGTCCTCTAGAGGGGAGTGGTCTTTTCCCTTCTTGACGTCAGCAGGGGAAAGATTTAGAAACCACTCATTTTAGCATTAGCTGAAAACACATTTCCCAAAAATGAGAATCAGGAAGTGAAAACGGTGAAAATATTTGAGCATTTTTGGGTCTCAGACACAGTCTTTGGGACTGGTATGAATGTTAACTTTATTGATTTGCATTTTTGCATAATGTGATTAAATGGTAAATGTGTATTTATATAGATCTTTCTAGAGCGTTCTCCACTCTCCAAAGCACTGTACAAGACAACAGTAATTCACCCATACATGCATACATTCACACACTGCTTATTTTGAACAAATACTTTTCTGTGGTGCATGCAGCGCCATTGGGGAACACCTCCTGGGCCAGCCTGCTGCAGGTTTATTATTGAAAGAATAGGAAACTTAAGGACAGCAGCAGCTCCTCAGCCTGTAATGATAACCTGTGAATAGGAGAGGCAGGGCGAGACGTGCAGGTCCTGCTTGAGGGTCAGAAACATGTAGCTCGGGGGCTGAATAAGGCCCATGAGTACTCCTGGTATAAGGTATGTGTTTTCCCACATTTTTCTACGTAGATACCAGATCACCTTCTTTTCTCTGTCTCCTTTCAGGAGTCCATACTTGTTATAACGTAAACTAGAAGTGTAGACTCTTGACATGTGAGTATCCAAGCTTCTTATGGTCTTATCTTGAATGTTGCTCTTTAAACTGCACTCTCCTAATGTCTCTGTGTGCATCCTCGTGGCTCAAATGTCCTTTCATCACAGCTCCACCAACCTGTCTGCTGGTTCTGGCACCCCTCCATGCACCCCCCCCCCCTCCATGCACTGGCCACTTGCACTGATGAACAGTCCAAGTTTTCACTATAATTCTCTAGAAGCATATCCAGACACAAGTGGTTTCCTCAAACTGGTGAATTTACTACAATTTGACACGTGGAAACTAAGCACTAAACACATAGACAAAATAACAATTAACTCCTAAGAAAATAAATGACAAATCCTGAACATTTGTACGCTTATTAGTAACAAAATATAGACGTAAACACATAAACATATCTTGTTGGCTTTGTGCTACCAAAAGGAATTGGGCTTGTTGTCTTAACTTCTGTTCTGCCTTTACTGTAATGTTGCTAAAGGCACATGCTAACTGATGCTAATCTTGCTGCATCACATGTATCTGACTTCGTCGAGTTGACTTTTTACAGCCTGACAACGCCACCATTTACATGAGGCATGTAGAACTACACATGATACAAAAATGGTAAAAGCCATTAAAATATTAAAATATAAAGAAAATCACACAGTTACAGTGAGTTTGTTCCTGTGATAAATCTAAAACTTGACTGGTTGTCTTCAGCCTCAGATAGACAAAACTGCATCTGTGCTCTAATAAATCTAAGTCAACTAATAGGCAGCTCAAATCATCTCAATATTAAACATCATTCTAGATCATCGCTCCTTGATCTAAAGCTAACAAATACCCCCATACATTTACTGATGCTGGAGTCTCTGAAAATTGTACTATTGTGAGAGGTGAAACAGCTTACAGGAATCCTCTAGGGGGAGCAAGTGCTCTTCATACATAGTGGAGTGTACTCTGATGTTCAGGACAATTACCTGTTTTGAAGCATGTCTGTATCTGTGCTGGTGAGCTGGATAATCAAAGACCCATACAAAGGAATAATCCTATTCTCCGTTATTGTATTGATGCCACCAGAGGATATTACATAAATGATCTGTGTGACCACTGTGTCACTGCAGTGGTCATAAAGGCCAAAATCCCCAAAACTAAACAATAAATTTGACCAAAATGTGTTAAAAAATTTGGATGATGAGGTCTGATCTTGAGTCTTGATCTCAACATCTCCTTTCTTGATGTTGAGTTGTACTAGAATTTATTTCATTACAAATTCCTGAAATTAATTAATAATCAAGCTACCATGTGTAAGCTTAAAATAAAGAAGTGAAATCCCTGGCTTTACACTGAAATTGGAAACTTTCTAAAAGAAAGAGAAACTGCAGGGCAAAGGCACGAAAACTAAAAGAGGGTCTGATTGGATCTTCTTAAATCAGCTCCAAAACAAGTACATCCTGACCTCCATGCACGGAGCTAGATCATACTAGATGATGTGTTCAGGTGTTACTAGATGATGGTGATGATGTGTTCAGGTGTTACTAGATGATGGTGATGATGTGTTCAGGTGTTACTAGATGATGGTGATGATGTGTTCAGGTGTTACTAGATGATGGTGATCAGGTGTTACTAGATGATGTGTTCAGGTGTTACTAGATGATGTGTTCAGGTGTTACTAGATGATGATGTGTTCAGGTGTTACTAGATGATGTGTTCAGGTGTTACTAGATGATGTGTTCAGGTGTTACTAGATGATGTGTTCAGGTGTTACTAGATGATGTGTTCAGGTGTTACTAGATGATGATGTGATGTGTTCAGGTGTTACTAGATGATGATGATGATGTGTTCAGGTGTTACTAGATGATGTGTTCAGGTGTTACTAGATGATGTGTTCAGGTGTTACTAGATGATGTGTTCAGGTGTTACTAGATGATGTGTTCAGGTGTTACTAGATGATGTGTTCAGGTGTTACTATGTGTTCAGGTGTTACTAGATGATGTGTTCAGGTGTTACTAGATGATGTGATGTGTTCAGGTGTTACTAGATGATGTGTTCAGGTGTTACTAGATGATGATGATGTGTTCAGGTGCTACGAGATGATGTGTTCAGGTGTTACTAGATGATGTGTTCAGGTGTTACTAGATGATGTGTTCAGGTGTTACTAGATGATGTGTTCAGGTGTTACTATGTGTTCAGGTGTTACTAGATGATGTGTTCAGGTGTTACTAGATGATGTGTTCAGGTGTTACTAGATGATGATGTGTTCAGGTGTTACTAGATGATGTGTTCAGGTGTTACTAGATGATGTGTTCAGGTGTTACTATGTGTTCAGGTGTTACTATGATGATGTGTTCAGGTGTTACTAGATGATGTGTTCAGGTGTTACTAGATGATGATGATGATGTGTTCAGGTGTTACTAGATGATGATGATGATGTGTTCAGGTGTTACTGATGATCATGATGATGTGTTCAGGTGTTACTAGATGATGTGTTCAGGTGTTACTAGATGATGTGTTCAGGTGTTACTAGATGATGATGTGTTCAGGTGTTACTAGATGATGTGTTCAGGTGTTACTAGATGATGTGTTCAGGTGGTACTAGATGATGATGTGTTCAGGTGTTACTAGATGATGGTGATGATGTGTTCAGGTGTTACTAGATGATGGTGATGATGTGTTCAGGTGTTACTAGATGATGATGTGTTCAGATGTTACTAGATGATGATGTGTTCAGGTGTTACTAGATGATGATGATGTGTTCAGGTGTTACTAGATGATGATGATGTGTTCAGGTGTTACTAGATGATGTGTTCAGGTGTTACTAGATGATGATGGTGATGTGTTCAGGTGTTAGTAGATGATGGTGATGATGTGTTAAAGTGTTACTAGATGATGGTGATGATGTGTTCAGGTGTTACTAGATGATGGTGATGAGGTGTTCAGGTATTACAAGATGATGATGATGTGTTCAGGTGTTACTAGATGATGATGTGTTCAGGTGTTACTAGATGATGGTGATGATGTGTTCAGGTGTTACTAGATGATGGTGATGATGTGTTCAGGTGTTACTAGATGATGGTGATGATGTGTTCAGGTGTTACTAGATGATGATGATGTGTTCAGGTGTTACTAGATGATGTGTTCAGGTGTTATTTGATGATGATGATGATGTGTTCAGGTGTTACTAGATGATGATGGTTCAGGTGTTACTAGATGAGGGTGATGATGTGTTCAGGTGTTACTAGATGATGGTGATGATGTGTTCAGGTGTTACTAGATGATGTGATGAGTTGTTCAGGTGTTACTAGATGATGTGTTCAGGTGTTACTAGATGATGATGTGTTCAGGTGCTACTAGATGATGTGTTCAGGTGTTACTAGATGATGGTGATGATGTGTTCAGGTGTTACTAGATGATGGTGATGATGTGTTCAGGTGTTACTAGATGATGGTGATGATGTGTTCAGGTGTTACTAGATGATGGTGATGATGTGTTAAAGTGTTACTAGATGATGGTGATGATGTGTTCAGGTGTTACTAGATGATGGTGATGATGTGTTCAGGTGTTACTAGATGATGGTGATGATGTGTTCAGGTGTTACTAGACGATGGTGATGATGTGTTCAGGTGTTACTAGATGATGGTGATGATGTGTTCAGGTGTTACTAGATGATGATGATGTGTTCAGGTGTTACTAGATGATGATGTGTTCAGGTGTTACTAGATGATGGTGGTGATGATGATGTGTTCAGGTGTTACTAGATGATGATGATGTGTTCAGGTGTTACTATATGATGGTGGTGATGATGATGTGTTCAGGTGTTACTAGATGATGATGGTGATGATGATGTATTCAGGTGTTACTAGATGATGATGTGTTCAGGTGTTACTAGATGATGATGATGTGTTCAGGTGTTACTAGATGATGATGGTGATGATGATGTGTTCAGGTGTTATTAGATGATGATGATGTGTTCAGGTGTTACTAGATGATGATGATGTGTTCAGGTGTTACTAGATGATGTGTTCAGGTGTTACTTGATGATGATGGTGATGTGTTCAGGTGTTACTAGATGATGATGATGTGTTCAGGTGTTACTAGATGATGTGTTCAGGTGTTACTAGATGATGATGATGTGTTCAGGTGTTACTAGATGATGATGGTGATGATGATGTGTTACTAGATGATGATGATGATGTGTTCAGGTGTTACTAGATGATGATGATGATGATGTGTTCAGGTGTTACTAGATGATGATGTGTTCAGGTGTTACTAGATGATGATGATGTGTTCAGGTGTTACTAGATGATGATGTGTTCAGATGTTACTAGATGATGATGTGTTCAGGTGTTACTAGATGATGATGGTGATGATGATGTGTTAAGGTGTTACTAGATGATGATGGTGATGATGATGTGTTAAGGTGTTACTAGATGATGATGGTGATGATGATGTTTTAAGGTGTTACTAGATGATGATGATGTGATGATGTGTTTAGGTGTTACTAGATGATGATGGTGATGATGATGTGTTAAGGTGTTACTAGATGATGATGATGTGTTAAGGTGTTACTAGATGATGATTATGTGTTAAGGTGTTACTAGATGATGATGTGTTCAATTGTTACTAGATGATGATGTGTTCAGGTGTTACTAGATGATGATGATGATGATGTGTTCAGGTGTTACTAGATGATGTGTTCAGGTGTTACTAGATGATGATGATGATGTGTTCAGGTGTTACTAGATGATGATGATGATGTGTTCAGGTGTTACTAGATGATGTGTTCAGGTGTTACTAGATGATGTGTTCAGGTGTTACTATGTGTTCAGGTGTTACTAGATGATGTGTTCAGGTGTTACTAGATGATGTGTTCAGGTGTTACTAGATGATGATGTGTTCAGGTGTTACTAGATGATGTGTTCAGGTGTTACTAGATGATGTGTTCAGGTGTTACTAGATGATGATGTGTTCAGGTGCTACTAGATGATGTGTTCAGGTGTTACTAGATGATGTGTTCAGGTGTTACTAGATGATGTGTTCAGGTGTTACTAGATGATGTGTTCAGGTGTTACTATGTGTTCAGGTGTTACTAGATGATGTGTTCAGGTGTTACTAGATGATGTGTTCAGGTGTTACTAGATGATGATGTGTTCAGGTGTTACTAGATGATGTGTTCAGGTGTTACTAGATGATGTGTTCAGGTGTTACTAGATGATGATGTGTTCAGGTGTTACTGGATGATGTGTTCAGGTGTTACTAGATGATTTGTTCAGGTGTTACTAGATGATGATGTGTTCAGGTGTTACTAGATGATGATGTGTTCAGGTGTTACTAGATGATGTGTTCAGGTGTTACTAGATGATTGTTCAGGTGTTACTAGATGATGATAATGTTCAGATGTTCTTCAGCCAGATGCCCACAGTGCCTCCTGGGTACCATCAAGCTCAGGCATTAACGCAGGTTGTTACCACCTCACCCACCATTGTAATTGTATGCAACAGCTATCCTTAACTATTTGATGACTCACTGGCAATCTCTTGTTTATCAGTCTCCAGTCACCTTTGTTCCTAATTATTTATGAATATTTCTTAGGAGAACTGAAAGTCATTACTGTATACGGTCAAAGGACTTTCAGCATCTCTCTGTTCCTCATATTCCAAATGATACAGAATCAAAAGCCTTCAGTCTTTCTTCCCTCAGCTTGGAAGGGCCCTACCATCTTTCCTGAACCTCTCAGAATAGCTCAGTCTGAAGAAACTTAGAACATAATCATCTGAGCAGGGCCTACATTTCTGCTTGTTGCCTTTTTTAACTTTTTGAAATATTTACATTCACGCTTGCAGCTTGTCCATCAAACTGATGCCATTGTATAATTTTTTAAATTTGTTTTAATGTTGTTTTTTCTTTATCTCATTCACTATGACATTTGCTGCTACCTTTCTTGGCCAGGTCACCTTGTGACAAAGAACATTAAATCAGTGGGTTTCTTAACTGGTTAAATAAAGGTTTTCCTGGCTCGTCCCTTTAGAATGTTACTTCAAAATGCCTTAAATATCTATTTAAAGATTAAACTTCTTCTATCAACAGTTTGACATGTTTGAGATTCCAGTCCAGTTTTTAGGAAGAGTCAGAAACCGATACGTATCCTGAAAGGTTCCAGCTGGCCTTTAAGTCACTCTGTGTGCCATTCAGGTGTTACTACCAGCTGCAGACAACAGAGATTTATTTATGTTGACCAACAATGTTTTTCACTGTGTGAGAAACTGGAGAGCTTTAGCCATGTGGCGCTTTAATCACAATCCTCTTACAGGGGCTCCTTGAATCCCCCATAATTCCTGTAAGGATGAGTCAAACCTGAAAATCTTTACATACCAGTGGCAGCCCATCAATAGGGGTGTTGGGATGCCGCCTCACCAGCCTCACAGGAAGAGGATGAAGAAGAAGAAGAGTAGAATCACAATATAGTTTTAAAATAACCATGAAAATTAAATGAAATGATCTATCCATTATACATACTAGAAGTGCTGTGTATAATCTGCATTTAGGTGTAGTTTAAAAATGTTCTTTCTTTTTTTTTTACCTGACTGAAAGGTCATGTGATGTACTTCCTGTTTCTTTGGGGTCTTCTGCACATGCTTCAGGCACAAAAACATTTACCATAGACCTACGCTATAACTGGTGCATGCACACTGGAACCCCCTTCAATACAATGTATAGGAGAACCTTGGGGCACCTGAAGCATGCGCAGAAAACCGGAGTCTCAGCTCAGATCAGGACATTGACCGGGAAGCTCTAAGTAGCTTGTGGAGTTTTTTTTATCATGGATGAAACTAGATGGATATTTACCATATTGACCTGATAATAAGATGACCCCCCCCTTCCAAGACTAATCTTCAGAAAAATTACTAAATTCATATTTTAAAGAAACTATTTTTATTGAAATTTTGAGAAAGTAATTTAAATAATACCGTAATTACAGACTGCTTTAATAATATCCTGTTAATCAGGAGTTAAAGTTCTCTGTCGTGACGACGGATTTCAGTCAGTTGGAAAAAAGTTTTGTTGAATTTCTTTCTCCTCATCCTGTCTTGGGCTCAGAGTCTCCTTCCCTCTCTTTCTCTCTCTCTCCCTCTGTGTGTGTGTGTGTCGTAAATGAAGATACGTGAGAATAGTGAAGGTAATGGGTGTAGATTTAGCGTTGTTTTCATTGTGGTTGAATGTTAGTGAAACACATAGTGTTGATTGAATACTTTTTGAGCTCATGGAGCTTTTTTGTTACGTTTCCTGTTAATGTCAAAGCAGCCTATGGTAGTGTTGTGAGTGGTCTGACATCATAATTTAATTTATTTTGATGGACATATCAGTGGATTTGACTTTATTTTGTTGTTAATTCACTTCATTAGTTGAGCTGATTGTCATGACTTGCTTGGTTAGTGGTTGTTGTCTGAATTGTAACATTATTTATCTGACTGTTAATTATAGATGCATTTATATGTTTGTGGTTTCAGTAGAAAGCTGTACAAACTTCACTGTGAATATTAATTTACGTTTTTGACCTTGTGTCGGTCAGGTTGTTTTTTCCCAGAAACTCCTACAACTTCCTGGTTGTTCTTTTTAATTATTATTATGATGAGGTCTCATACCTTATGATTTCTTTACTGTGTAATGTGTAGAATTAGACCTAACTGCTCCACATTTTTACTGAACTGGTGGTAGGGATTTTTACCGGCAACATTTTCAGTCAGATGAAAATACCTTGCTTCATTTTCTGCCCTAGTGGTGAGATGTGGTTTTTTTTTTTTTTTTTTTTGCACATCTGAAAACTTACTTGCAAAAATGCACCCCACCCAAAAAAATGTCACCTGCTGCCACTGATACATACGCAACCCTGGGCACTTGTGCCACAGGTGGCACGCAAAGGTTTTAATGATGGCACAGCACGAAGTATAATAATCTCATAAGGTGTATTTAAAAAACACATATGGCCAGGCTGCCAGCACGCTTCCCAAATTAGCTCTCACACACACATCAGTTATGCCTTTTTTTAAATGAAAGATATTATCTTAGCCAACAAACCCGCCTACAGGATTCAACGTGTAATAGGTTAAAAATCACTTAACGTACCGGTGAGGAGAACATTGCTGGCTAGTGCTCAAAGCGAGCAGAAAAAAAGACAATTCCCGGTCTTTTATGACTATGTGGACTGAAGACTGAGGTTTTGTGCAGCAGAAAGATTGCACCGTATGTGTTCTGTACCTTGAGAGTGTCGTTTGCAGAACAGGAAGCAGAGCAGGTTTAATCACCACATGCGCCGTGTCAAGATATGAGAAGCAAGCAAGTACTCTCAAAGTTTCACAACACATCTGAACTACAGCTGTAGCTCGGATGTGTTGTGAAAATCTGTTATTTATTGTGCTTCCAAACAAAGATACAGTTAAATCTAGGATACAAAACATACCTGCGTCAGCTAGAACTGTGGAATGATGCATCCAGGAAACAAGTAACATTGTAGGAGTCCAACAAACAGCTGGTTTGAAAGAAGCCAGTGTGTTTAGTGTAGCTTTTGATGAGAGCGTTGACATTAAAGACAGTTATGGTATGATACTGTGATGTGGCGGTCCAAGAAGAAATGTTCTGCTTAACTCGATGCCTGAAACAACGCAAGGTGAGGATATCGCAGAGGTCTTTAAGGAGCGTTTTGAGGAGCGTGGCATTGACACTACAACGATTTTCGCAGTGACAACTGATGGTGCACCAGCAACAGGATATAAATGGTTTCTGCTTTATGGATGGACTCTGGAAGCTGGTTCCACCATAGAGGAGTCAGATTTGAAAGCTCTGCCTCATGTTCTACTTTTAGAAACTCTAGGATCCACAAGAAAACTTGCAGTTTTTGAACCAAGAGCTTTGATGGATTTAGACATCTAAAACAAGATCTCTAATAAAAGAAAAAGTCTGATGCTTGAGAGCTTTAGAAGTTTGAAGCTAAACTTTAAATGATCTGTAATTCCATTCATCTTCCAGGGAGCCAATGAAGTGATGCTAAAACTGTAGAAATCTGATCTCTCCTCCTACCTCTCATCAGAACGTTGGCAGCAGCGCTTGGATCAGCCGGATTACCTTAGAGAAAGTTTACAACATCCTGATCATAGATTAGTGCAAGAATGAGATATGGAAGTAATGGATGTGTGCCTTTAAACAGTAAAAACAATAACTTGATTATACATTTATGTGTTTTTTTTTTGAAGTTGTAAACTTTTGATGTAAATCTGTTGTAGAAATTGTGTATCCTTCTCTTGCATCCTGTAATTTGGTTCTGTAAAGATGTTTATTGGCTCACAGAGAAATCAGAGATCTGTATGGAATGATCAGTAAGCTGATGGAGAAAGATTTGTCCTGTTAATCTGGACGTTTTGTTTTGGGGCTCCTGCAGGGCGTGTTCATGTCCCAGACTGATCTGGATTTATCTGCCCAACACAAGGACAGACTGCTTGTGTTGTTGGGGATGAACACACAGTTTATCCTCAAGTATTCAATATCTAATCACATTGATTCATTCTTTAAAAACAAATTCGAAAGCAATATTAGTGTAGCGTGTCACTACACACTGAATTTATCAGGAATCCTGTGATCAACTCACCATAAAGTATCTCAAAACTCTGAATCCTGAGACTTTCTGTTAGTTCTATCCTTACTCACATGTCAAACACTGCGTCACAATGGGGGTTGTGGTCAATTTTACATTATCTAGAATGTTTTTGATGCTTGAGTGTTCATTCACATTTATTCAATTCATTTTATCTCTAAAGCTCTAGGTCACATCAGGCCATCTAAAAACCACAGATTCAGATTCTTCAGCTCCAGATTCAGGACAACCAATCAGAGTAAATGGAATAAATTTAGATTTAATATAAAATGACAATTAGTCAGATTGTCCAGTTCTAATTGAAGTTGAAGCTTTACTTTAATGCAATCCTTTAATCTGAGCAGCTCAGTAGGAGGGGGACAGTGGGAAGGAAAACTTCATTTGAGCAGGAACCGCCAGAACCAGGATGGAGCGACTGAGTCTGAGAGGACAGGAATGAGACAAACCGAGAAGGACTGGACCAGTCCTCGTTTCTAAAACAGAACAAAGGTAGAGGCAGCAAGAACAGGAACTACAAACATGGAGAGTAGAGAGAGTAAAGCAGCAGAGAGAGGAGACGTGGTCAGTTTGTCCTCCAGACTGAGTCTAGAGCAGCAGAACTAAAGAGACGAGTCAGCATAACCCAAGATAACACTAAGTAAACTGATTTATTAGAACAATGTACATTAACGGGGAACAGGGAAGTGATCTGTGGCCACATATGGGAAAGTGGTGCTGTCCTCTAAGCAGGGAAAGGGCTACAGAAGTAAAACAAAAAGTCTACCTTTATTTTTGGATATCAGTGGAAATGCTAAAAATACATCCATGACAGGGAAAAAAAAAGATTTATTTTGAAAAAAGTGGTCTTTTGGCTTTACTCGCCCCAGCTTAGGGGTAAAGTGAGCCAAGTCAGGGTAAAAGACCCTCTAGGTAGTTTATTGTTAGCCCCACCGGTAATAATTTTTTTGCATTTGTAAGTTGCTTTGGACAAAAGCGTCTGCCAAACATATAAACATGTTTAAACATAAACATCTTTCAAACTACTGAATAAATCTCCAGGACAAAATCATCTTTACTAAAACCAACATAATGATTCTCTTCCCAGTTGTTGGGGAAAGGGATCTTGTCTCTGTCTGATAATTCAAATTGCCAATTCATAGCATTCCTTTGGATTCAGGTCATAAAACTGTTCAGCAAGTAGTGTGATGTGTCTGCAAGCTTCTTCTCCATCTCCTCTGGGCAGATTCTCTTTGCCTGTGCTGTCCTTCTGTAACCTACTGGGTGACTGTGACTCAGGGAAAGAGGGGGCATTTACTATATGGGAGACCAGGGTTCAAACACTGACCTGGCTATGTGTCAAAGTAACCTTAGACAAGAAACCGAACTTCCAACTTCCTCCCATGCACCATCAAACCGGCTGCCCTGTGCTCCTCCAGGATGAGTCAAATGCAGAGAACTAATTCCACTACGTAGTACTGAGCTATTCATGTATGTAGCCATAAATTGAAAAGTTGAACCACTGGTTCAATTTACCCCAAGACGTTTGGCTCACTTTACCCCACAGCCAAAACCCCCAAAAATTACCTAGCTCAGTGTTTTTCAACTTTTTTTGAGCCAAGGTACACTTTGTCATTGACAAAAATCAGAAGGCACACCACAGGGTGCGCTAGTTACCAGCCTAGCAAAAAATACTAACACCTGTCAGAACCTCCCGAGTCACAAACCCACCCAACATTCACCAGACCAGATGAAATCTGAGCTCATTGATGTCTGATAAATTTACCAGGTAGAATTTGGTCCAATCAAACATTTTTAACACTAAAACAAATTTATCTTTCAGGACTTCAGCTGTTTTCAGAGGCTCACCCTGTTTTAATAGTTTTACTGTAGAAACCTTCTCATCTCCTGACAATAAAGGATTAGATTTAGTTTACATTTGAGTCCAGATTAAAGCATCAACTGTCTTTTTTACTATCAAATAACTTTAAACTGATTTTTTTCACTTGTCAAAAAGTGATTGTAGCATCCAGTTTATCAGTAGTGGATCAAATCTGCCTTAAAATGACTTTATTTCTCTACTGTTAATTTCTTTATCCACGTTACAGCATGCAGGGCTCTGTCATCATGTTTTAGTAAAACTACTTTTGGGGGTATTTAAACTTTACTATTTAATGTGAGTCTCTGAAAACAACTAAGGACAACCCTCTGATGAAGTCATTGACAGATCAATGTGTTTTTAGTGTGTGATTTGTTGAATTTTAAGCTGTCAGTTATGCTGAGAAACACAGCGCGCTACCATTCACTTTATTGTAACCGGGCGGTCGGACAGGTGATCAGATAACGGGACCTTCATCCTTCAGCCAAAGAGAGGAGGAGACATTGGAGAAAAAAACCCCAATGGGTCTCTCAGACCGTTAATAACAAGTTATGCTGAGGAGTTTTTTCACCGACTTTTTTTTGTTGCCAAATACACGTCACACAGGATCAAAGCAAAAGGATGACACCTTGTTCAGTCCAGGTCGGGGGGAGGTGCAGAGCTTGTTGCGGGCCGTGGTAGCTCCTCAGGGGTGCCGCGCGTCTCCTCACACTACACCTGGACCGGATCCAGGTCCTGGATTTGCTGCTCGGTCTGACTCCAAACAGAACCAGAGTCGGCCATTTGGTGATACCAGGAACCGACGTGCGACAATGGCATATTATTTGCAGATAATAATTAATTAGTTTTCAAAAAGTGTTTTCAGACCAATTAGGTGAAACTGAATAATTACTACGGCACACCTGACGATCTCTCACAGAACAGTGGTTGGAAAACACTGACCTAGCTTAGCAATTCATGGTAATCTTTAGCTAAATGGTTCACATGGTTTAATGTGCTGACCAGTCCTCAGTATGTATGGTATAGATTTTTAGACCTTGATGAATTGCTTTCATGCAATAATCATTATAGCTGAAAATAAAAAAGTATACTTTGATAAGCAAATACTGTATGTTTTTTTAAATAAAGAAAACAAACCTAACACATTGCCACATGCTTCTCCTAATCACAGGGACAGCAAAGTGGAGGGTCCTGGCAGAATCTATGGTCACTTGACAACAAATGTCACCTAGACAGCTGTGCCTAGATACAAGGGGTGGGTCAACTTACCCACTGGCTCATCTTACCCCACTCATATATACCACAGTATACTCTGGTGGATTTTGTTCTTGTTGCTCTACATTTAGAACACTATTTTACAGTTATTTAACCTCCACATTGAGATTGCTGTTACCTGTTTGGTAAAATCTACAGTTTACCATAAGACTATTTGTTTAGGTCTTGGCGTTCATGCAGCTGCAACACGTACCATATCAGATTCTGTGATCCAGCTGGATGAGATCAACTGTATGAGAGAGGTAGTGGTACTTGATCCTGGATCCATTTGAACATTCAGGACAGGCCCTATCAATCAACCAATGATCAAAAATTCATCAGGGCTTTTTAAATAAAATGAAAGTTAGTATTGTTGCATTGAAAGTAATATAATCTACTTACATCTCGTTGGTTCTGCTGGAGGTTTCTTCCTGTTCAAAGGGAGTTTTCCTGCTGCTCAGACTGGAGGATTCAGATAAAGTAACACTTCAATCCAATCAGCTGGTTCCTCTATACCAGCAAATAGCAACTTGCATATTTCGGGCCCTCCAACCTCATATAAAATGTTTGCTTTTTT
The DNA here is from genome assembly GCA_006937965.1 of Callopanchax toddi. Classification (NCBI taxonomy): domain Eukaryota; kingdom Metazoa; phylum Chordata; class Actinopteri; order Cyprinodontiformes; family Nothobranchiidae; genus Callopanchax; species Callopanchax toddi. The sequence goes on from SSNR01000401.1 coordinate 117,524, forward strand.
TTTTTTGTTGCACGAGTGTATGTGTGTGTGGCCCTGCACAGCCCCTATACCACAACATTTAAGCATCTAATGATAGATGTTTGGACCGGTAGTTGAACCGTGAACACGCCCATGAATATTTATGTGACCAATGACCATGTAGAGTTTTTAGTTGGAGATCCATGCTTTATACGTTTAACAGGACAATCTGACTAAATATCCATTTATAATGACTGTGATTACTGAATCACATTTACTGTAATCAGTTGTCCAGAATCTGGACCTGAAGGATCTGGATTTGCTGCCTCGAGGTGACCTGGAGCTTCAGACAGAAACTGAACCCAATAAAAGTCCCCAGAAGCCATTGGCAGCTTGTTGCTGGAAAAGGACTGTAGACTGAGTCTAATTAAAACTTTTGGAGTTGTAAATGCAGCAGGTTGGAGTTAAGCCTGACGCTGGGGGTGGGGGTGTAAGGGGGTGTCTCTGATAAGCTCCTTTCACCCTCTCTCCCAGAAGCGGGGAGGGCAGTGAGGAATGATGAGTTCATTGATCCCAGACTGACCAATTGTAATCCTGGACTGGACTCCAGAGAAACTAATCACTGATTGGTGAAATATGTGTTCACACCAAAACCTCTAGCTCTTAGTTGTTTCTAATCTCTGAGCTCATGTATTTTCTGAAACCATTAGGAATTTACAGAGCAGAGAAACAGTTTTCTCCACAGATTGATGTTTTTGTGATTTGTTATTTAAATGTTTCAGATTAGCAACCAAAACCAAACAAAGATAGCCTTAATCAATGCAAAATGCTCTTTTCAAATTTAATTAAAGGAACAAAATACGTATGAACCAAACCTCTCTGTGTGAACCCCCCCCATAAAGTCTGACACCTAGACCTGATCACTAATAGACCTGTAGAATTAATAAAACACGTCAATAGAACCTGTCTGACAACATGAAGGAGGCTAAAAGATCTCAAAAAGCAACACATCATGTCTTGTTCTAAAGAAATTCAAGAACAAAAGAACCCAGAACAACATCTAAAGCCCTGCAGGACTCACTGGGTTAAAGGTAAGGTCAGAGGTCATGATTCACAATAAAATGTGACAAAAATGTCCTCACAAAGACTCATCTCACATTAGCTAAAAACATCTTGGTGCACCTAAAGAATTCTGAAAATGTTCTGTCTGCTGATGAGACAAAAGCTGAACTTTCTGGAAGGTGTGTGTCCCATAGGTTACAGAAGGACAGCACAGGCACACAAAAAATGAAATAACAAATTAAATTACATTAAATTAAATTAAATGAAAAACAAAATAAATTAAATTAAATAAAACTAGAAGTTAAAATTAATGACACCTTCGTGGAGTTAAATGACCATATTTGAATACTTTCTTCAAATATTTATTTGCAGCCTGGAGCTGAAAATTTTACAAAAAAAGTTCTGAAAGATTTTTAAAATGGCAAGAAAAATGTATCAAAGTTCTCGACAAGTCAAAATATCATTATATTGACCCCTATGCCATCCAAATGTTAATTTTAAAGCATTTAGAATAGAATAGAATAGAATATTCCTTGATTCCTCAACAGGGGCAGCAGCAATGTGACAGAAAACATTGAAATAAAAGACAAGATAAACAGATGCCAGAGCAGATTCCATTCCAGTTCAAAGGGAAATTGCTGTTCCAGGTCTGGCTGATGTAGAGTCAGAGTTCCTGATGTGGAGTCCAGTCCTCGGATCCATCCCGGGTTTCACTCCCTCCCTCTCTGCTGGGGTGATTACTCTGTCTCACTCCATCCCAGAGGCCCCCGGGGATCCTAAAGTCCTCCTCAGACTGAGAGCTGCAGCTGTCCGGCATGGATGTCCACAGCCTGGATGGACAGAGACCCTGAGACCTGGTCTGAGTGAAGACATCAGCTGGACATGGAGGGGGGTGGAGTCTGGTCTAGGTACCACAGGACGGTGCTGATCACCATGATGATGTTCAAACTGGGTAGGTCATCAGCTGCAGCATCTCCACCACATCACAGCAGGTCCTCACTGTTCACGTGCACAGCTTGTTTGATTGTGTGCACGTGAATGACCATGTGTTGACGGGTCACTCTGGAAACTAAAACCCTTTAAACCATTACAACAACATGAACTCTGCTGTAACTGTAATCAATAAGTAGAATTATTAGAGAAATTAACAAATAAAAACAGCATTTGATCGTTTTGAGTTTCTAAATAATTCACAGGAAACATCATGAAATCAAAATATCTTGAAATAAATTTGACTGAGTTTCTGTTTAGAATTTGAACAAACAAGCAGATCGACCCTTTAAAGGGAGCTCAGTAAATACTTCAATCACGGAGTTATTTTCTTTTTAATGAAGGGATTTAGTTTGCTTTAACTTAAAAACAACTCTTGTTACTTCTTTCTTTTTTTCCTCTACTTTTTAAAATTGTTTTGTGAAAGTTTCAGGTTAAAAGCTTGAACTCCTGTGATCAGATGTGGCCCATCGCCTTCCGTTAGTGTTTTTATTACATGATTCAGATTCTGGATCTGCCCCTTACCCAGGGTGTGCCTGTGTGTGTGTGTGTGTGTGTGTGTGTGTGTGTGTGTGTGTGGCTGGGTGGGGGGTCGACCCTTTGGAGCCCCGCTGACCCATTTTTCTCGCGGCCTTTCCTTATGTGAGGCGTTCGGAGCTCAGCGGCACACCATCTGCATGGATTGGACCTGGATGGCATTGTTAGAGGTCTCCATGGCAACGAGCTCAGCGTCTGGCTGAGGAGGGTTTTTTGTCCTGGTTTGAATAGAGCGGTCGATGGGTGTTAAGGAACGTGGAGAGAGGGCCCTGGCACTTTGCTCTGATTTAAAGAAAAATGCACAAGTTTAAAGGCGGGTCTTAGGTGGTGGGAGGGAAAACAAGAAAAGGCTTTAAATATAAAGATAAATCATATTGTAAACAAAGCATGCTTCATGGAAACGCTTGGTTCTAAATACTTTTTCATTTGAATTGAGAAAACTTGGATAAGAAGTTAAGTTCCTCATAAAATCCTGTTAAAAGCCGATCATGTGATCACTGCTGCCCGTGACAAGTTTTAGCAAAGGAGAGAGACTTGTGAGTCCCTTTAGAATACTCTGACAGAAGATGACTGGGTTAGTTTACAGCCTTTCAGCGTGACTCAGGTCAGGAGAGTAAGACCTGACGGGATCTGGAACCCAAGAGTCCAAACTCTTTCTGTTAAAGGCCGTCCAGTTCCTAAACTAAAAGCATGTTGTGACAAAATGGGACAAACAGGGTGGAATTAGCTTCGTGACGGTCCTCCTCAGAGTGATCTTCTGATGGAGACTAGCCTCCAGACAGGTCCCAGCACACAGGAGGACTCTCAGACTCCAACTGACTCTGGGAGGATTTATGCATTTTTTCATAAAGTGAAGCAGCCACCTGCTGTGGAGCCTCTGCAGTACAAAGCCCAGCTCTGGCGGAGCTGCCAGTCTCTCTGGTGATTCAATAAAATTCCTCTGAGCTCAATGTGCGCGTTAGCCGGGGGCTTTCCCCTCCCTGGAATCACAGCATTGCTGCTGCCTTGATCCTGCAGCCGACTCTGTGTTGACTTTTCATTGTTATTACAGAGACTCTGCATAGAAAAGTAATCTGATTACTTTAAAAACTCTGACTCTGAACAGGTCACTGATTTTTCTGTCTGCTTACAGGATCAGACACACTGGTCTGCTGCTCAGGGCGAATTCTTTTCATGGTTTCATTTATTGCCTTTCATTTATTTTAAACTTAAAGCTTTTTTTGGCTAAAATCTTAATATTAACATCAGCAATTAGTTTCTGCTAAAAGAGTCTAAAATACTTTAAAGTGATCAGTCAACAGGATTGTGTTGGTTTATAATAAGAGTCAGATAGACTCAGTGTTTAAGGGATTATAGATTATACCATCTGCTTCTAGAATGATGTTGAAACAAGTTTACTCTACTCTGTATTTTCTCTCTCAGAGTCAGAACTCTGCAAACAGGCTCTGTTTTAAACACATTCATCAAAACCTGTTGATATGTGGTGCTGAAGGTCTTTAGAAGACTGATGAACTTCCTGTTAGTGATCAACTTTAGCTTCTAGTTTCTCTTTGCAGCATATAAAGGATATGATACGTAGATGGAACTGATCAAACCAACACTCAGAACCACAAGAAGATGTCCTGATGAAGATGTCCTTTTGAAGCATTTCTAAACAACTTCAGACTTCATTGTTCCACTGGAACCCCCTTTAATACTAAGTATAGGAGAGCCTTGGGTCACAAAATTTAGCGACTGAATCATGCGCAGAAGACCGGAGTATCGGCTCAGATCAGGACGTTGACCAGGAAGCTCTAAGTAGCTTGTTGAGTTTTGATCATGGAGGAAACTAACTGGATATTTATTCAAATAATAATTCTTGACAGCTTGTGACAACCCAGCTGATTGTGTGTCTTGATTTAATCAACTCCAGTGAGTCACTTGGTTTGTTAGTTTCTTTTGTTTCATTTAGAATGCATCGCTCAGTTTACCCATTCAAAAACACCTATGAGCTAATGGCTTGGGCTAGCCATTAGCTCATAGGCTAAGATAGGCTGGGCTAGTCATAACTTTATAGGCCATTTGTGATTTTAGTCATTAAACAGCGATATGTTGTTGTTATCATTGTGGCCGAATGTTAGTGGAACTCTTATAGTGTTGACTGAATACTTTGGTTTATGTGGGGGTCTTTTTGACAGTTTTGGAGTTTTTTTTAGTTACTTTTCCTTAAATTGCCAAAGTGGCCTATGGTAGTGTTGTGAGTGGTCTGAAATCATAATTTAATTCATTTTGATGGGACCCATCAGTGGATTTGACTTTATTTGTTGTTCATTAGCTTCATTAGTTGAGCTGATTGTCATGACTTGCTTGGTTATTGTTTGTTGTCTGAATTGTAACATTAATGATCTGACTGTGTTCATTATAGATGTATTTGTGGTGTCAGTAAAAAGCTGTACAAACTTCATTGTGAATATCAAGTTATGTTTTTGACCTTGTGTAGGTCAGGTTGTTTTTTCCATGAAACTTACAACTTCTGTTGTGACCACATTGTGGTTGTTATTTTTTCTTGTTATTTGTATCTGATTATATTTATATTATTCTAAGTTCTCCTTATGAAGAGCACTGTCTGTGACCTAACTTCACCTCATTTTTAGTGAATTGGTGGTAGGGATTTTTACCAGCAAAGTTTTCAGTCAGATAAAAATATGTTGCTTCATTCCTTGCTTCTTTTTATACATGTAATACATTATTACCACCCTGAGAGTTTGGCTGCTGGTCATTTGACATGATGAATGATGACATCTGACAGCTTTATTAGTGCTCAGGATGTCATAATAGGCTGGGCTAAGCTAGTCTAGGCTAGTCTTGCTGGAGGACAACATAGTCAGTCATTCTGGGTTTGATTGTTCTGTAGCTTCTTGAGGACCCGGATGTGTGACCCAAAAATCTGAATTTAAGAAGTTAATTTGAATTGTACAACTAAAATTGAATGGTGAGAACTGGAATTGAAAGTATTAGAGCTGAATTTTCAATAGGATAAAATACAGTTTTAAAGCAAATGAAATCAGTTTCAACCCATATAGTGGCAATCATTTCCAAACCAATACATTGGATTTCAAATGAGACTAATTCAGATTCCAGTTTTAAAAGCATTCAAGTTGAGTAATTCAAATTCATTCAGAACAATGCAAATTCAAATAGAACTGATTCAAATTCTGGTTCTGATGGCACAACGTTCAGCCCATACTATAACCTCCGTATCAGTTTGTGAACCTGTTTTTGGGGTCATATTAAAATAACTGTTCAGTCACATTGCAGTGATGTTATATCTTTTTATATAGCTGTATTTTGTTGTTGATAAACTGACTCTAGCTGAGATAAATGGTGTTAAAGAGCTTTTATTATAGCATTCTGTTTATAGGGAAACAGTAAAACAGGATGTAATGTGTCGGCTGTCAGAGCTGTCAGGAACTGGAGGCTTTGAGTTATTGAACACGTCTGGAGTCTCAGTGCTTCAACTTGCAGAAACTTTCAGTCAGAAAAGGAGATTGGGGACATCACTGATAAAGTCCAGGTAAACTGTCATCGGAGTCTGTAGTGAGTCTCTCCTTCCCATGGTGTGTGTGTGTGTGAAGGGTGTATCTGGAGAGCATCAGCAGACGGATCCTGACATCCTTCTAGTTCTGCTCCAGCTGGTACCAGTCAGTGGCAGGAATCAGCCTGGTGGATGGCGGGCTGTGTGACGAAGTGTAGGAGGAGCTGTTATCAGCACCCTGGAATGTGTGTGGGGGTGGGGAGTAAGGAGAACATGACTCAAACTAAAACTGTGGGGGGTGGTGTGTGTTTGTGGGGGGGGGGGGGGGGGGGGGGGGGGGATGGAGAATACTTGATGAGGAAGAAGTCACCTGCTAAAAAAGCATGTTAAATGTCATCAGGGTAATACTGAGAGGCCTCTATCAGTTATCTTGAGTTAAGACCACACCCACCAGTGACATCACTGAAAGCGGGTGGAGTCTGTAGAAAAAAGGAGTAGTCCTCTCATCGGAGCAATTGTTTGGCTGAGTTCCAAATGTTTTCTAACTAGTCCCCATGTAGAGGGTAGGGGACAGCCAATATTTTCACATTTCCAGCAGCACCTGAAAGCAGCATGCATCTAGTCTTATGTTGTCTCATAAATAAATGAGGTCAGAGGTCAACTAAAGAACCCACCTGAATCTGAGCTAATGGACAGCATGATAAGAAATGTAGTTACCATCATCTAGACACTGGTGCACCTCCGAACCCTTTTTGTAGCGGTTTCTTTAATTGTCATTACTTTTACTGTGGTGTGTAGCTCATTTGGTAGAGTGGCCGGTCTGGTAACCAGAGAGTCGCTGGTTCAATCCCAGCTTTGACTGGGTTACATTGTGGTTGTGTCTTTGGGCAAGAAATGTCACCCACCTTGTCTACTGGTGGTGGTCGGAGGGACTTGGCGGGCGCTGGTGCATCCCCACCTCCGTCAGCGTGCCCCTGGACAGCTGAGACTACAATGTAGTTTATCACCAGTGTGTGAATGTGTGTGTGCATGGGTGAATAACAACACTGTAGCTCGTAAAAATGTACAACACTCTAGAAAGCGCTCTATAAATTTAGGCCATTTACTTTTATAACTTTGTACCTCTTACATTTGTCAACATGATTTTACTTTGTCCTTCTAAAGCTTTAGGTTTTAAAAGGAAAAACAAATATTATGAAAGCTATAGAAGTACAAAAACATAAAATAAATTTAAATGTAAGAAAATGACATTAACAAACATTCCAAGCAAATAGAAAAATGGCCTATAGACCCCTTGCATGTTATTGTTTCATCCGGGTACTTGCTCACAAGCACAGACGCTGGAGGGCAAAAGCCCAACTCCAGCAGCTATCAGAGCTGTATCTCTGCTATTTAATCTAACAAAATAAAACCTATGGATTAGATATTACTACTTAAGATCATCTAACATATCTTTGTGCAGATGATCAAAATAATATACATCTCAAAGCTAACGGTGTTTAGCACAAATCTTCTGGATAATAACTAATAATCAGAAGTTTTAGCGCTTTTAACAACTCCAAGACGCTTTACAGATAAAGAAAACGAATCAGGAAACAAAACATAGAGGACAAATAAGTCAAATGAATTAACGAGGGTTAAATAGGTGAGTTTTTCATACTAAGTTTTTTTGGATTTCTGAAGTGAGCCAGAGTGGGAGCAACTACAGAAAAAAATCTGCCCCGATGCTTTGAAACGGTTGTCTGAGACAGCGAGAGGGGTGATGGTGATTTAGGAGAGCAGAGAGGTAAGGAGGGGCGAGGTTGTTGAGAGCTTTGTAGGTGATTAGATCTTGAATCCGTTTGAATAAGCTAACGAGCTGTGGAGCTGTAATGCATCGGTAGGAATTTTTATCAAAAGAGTTTTATATACCTAAAGATCAGTTGCTAATTTTTCATTGATCTCTAGCAGCGTTTCTCCTCATCTGATTATGGTATCCAGTCAGAGAACTACTTTCTGTCTCTATTTTGTGTGATGTTTCCACTGGGTATGGTCACACTTCAAAATTAACAAAATACCCCCTTCACCTACAGACTGGGCGGTGAGTATGGGTCAGGGATCAACAAACTGTTAGCCTATTAGTCTAAGACAACCTGTCTTCAACTGGAAAATGATCAAAGTACTCAAGGAAAGTTTTCAGGTTTTCAGCATTGATGAGTCAAATTGGACAGTGGTTACTTTCGTCCACCATCTAAGCTCCTCCTACACAATAATCAATCATTGTTTACAAATATTCAAATGCCTTTTTCATCCTTTAGTTTCCTTTTGAGATTTAAAGCATTTTTTTTTCTTTTTCCTCCAGGTCTACTGTGCACAGCAGCAGCTGACAAGTGTTTATCATCTCCCTGTAACAATGGTGCAACATGCCTCGACCACCAGGGGGACTATGTGTGTTTGTGCCCCAAAGGTCCCATGCGGTACATGGGGAAACACTGTGATGAGCTCTACGATGCCTGTCTAATGGCTCCATGCACCAACTGCACCAGCAGACCCGGGACGGATCAGTTCACCTGCCACTGCCCTTATGGCTTCACGGGACCCAGCTGTGATCAGGATGTAGATGAATGTCTAGGACACCCCTGCAGCGGTATCAGGTCATTCTGTGTCAACACTCTCAATGGCTACTCATGCCACTGTCCCCTTGGTCTGGGGGGGGCAGACTGCCTGGATAATGTGACCACTTGTTCGGTAGACACATGCCAGAATGGTGGCACCTGTATGGACCTACCTGATGTTGGGTATCAGTGTGGATGTGCTGCTGGTTTCCAGGGAGAAAGCTGCACGGAGAACATTGATGAGTGCAGGTCCAATCCCTGTCAGAACGGAGCCATCTGTTTGGATGGAGTGGACAGCTACCAGTGCTTCTGTGTGCCCGGGTTTCAGGGTTACCGCTGTGACCTGGACATCAACGAGTGCGCCTCCCAACCTTGTCAGAATAATGGCACGTGTCTGGATGAGGTGGACCAGTATCTGTGTGACTGTGCTCCAGGGTTTAAAGGTAACGACGGTCTGAATAGGTTATGACAGGACTAAAAATGTCCATTCTTTATGAAAGACAGTTATATTTTATAGTGAGTAACTAAGTACGGCTACATTCCCTCTGCAGGCAGAAATGACACAAATCTGACTTTTACCAGTCCGACCCAGGCCACTTCTACATGTGCTCCTAAATCAGATGTGATGTTTTACAAAGTGATCTCAGTCTGAACAATCAAGTCAATGGAATGAAATAAGAGACACCATTCAAGAGCATACATTCTCACACACACAATTATTCTCCTTGACCTCAAAATGTTTCTCCTCAGACTCAAAGCTTTCCTGCTGACTTACAAAGTTGTTCTGCTCACTCTCCAAACTGTGCTTCTGCTCTCAGTTTGAAGCTGCTCAGACACATTTTCTGTGCTCTCCTACGAGTTCTCTTCTCTTGGACTCAGATATTGTCTGCTTGTGACTCAGACTCACGCTCACGGACTTTTCCTGCTCGCACACAAAACTTACAGGTCTTTCAGATAACCCCACCCACTCTCTGTTCCAACCAATAGAATGAGGGCAAGATGTCTAACTGCTAGAGGTGCGCTTGGTTTTGTTAATAGTTCACTCCAGGTAACAGCTCACTTCATTCAGCCAATTTTATCAGTATCAGAATCTACAGGAGGAAGGCTTTAAGTCCAAACAATAATTAAGCTAGGAAAATATCAGAGACAAATTTTCAGCAGAGAAGAGTGGCGGCCCGTCAATAGGAAACCAGTTTGGTCAGGATGCATTATTGGAGTTACTTTCTGTAATCTTATTGCGAGGGCTTTACAAATAATTTTGAGATCAGTTAATAAGGGATATGGGACAATAGCTGGTAGGAAATATAGGGTCTTTGCCTGGTTTTCTCCAAGGGATTCTCCTTTCAAATCAAAAATGTATGCTCTTGAATGGTGTCTCTTATTTCATTCCATACAAGTCTCATTTCCTTCGACTTTGCATCAACAACATGTGATGAACAAAAGAAATCAGTGCCGGAGGAGGTGGGAAGCAGCAGATCAAATGTAAACAACGGATGGAACAGGATTACGTCATCACTGGGTCACGTTTTAGTGTTAGTTCTGATTGAACTAATGCATACATTCATGTTAACATGTAGCATCCATATTTACCTCCATACACACAGCAACACTGATTACAGTGTCACACTTTGTGCACCAGGGTTGGACTGATAGACTCACCCACATCTCAGGCTGCAACACAAACCTTCACATTTCCAGCTCTGTAAAGCAGCGTGAGTCTGACAGCTGTGCTGTTGTGTTTCTATAACTTAATACATGTACATAGCCTTGGTCTTCTCTCTGGCTCCCTGCAGGGGTAAACTGTGAGGTGGAGATCGATGAGTGCGAGGTCCAGCCCTGTCAGAACGGGGCCACCTGTTGGGACCACCTCGCCATGTACTCCTGTGAGTGTGTGGCTGGTTTCCAGGGACGAGACTGTGAGGTCAACATTGACGAATGTGCTGGCGCGCCGTGTCTGAACAAGGGCAAGTGCATTGACGGGGTAAACAGGTAAGGCTACATTTAGAAGACAAGTCCAAACTTTAAACACCTCTATCCAAGATTTATTCAGAAATACTGGATCTACACTTCTGTGTATAATTCATTTACTCTTGAATAGGATCTTTGTGCTTACATAGACTATCCCGTGAGATATTTTCTTGATTCTACTGCCCACTGCAGGTATGGCACTGACTAATCATAAATACTCCATATAACTAGGGATGTCCTGATCCGATCACGTGAACAGAAATTGGCTCTGATCTTGTGATTTTGGACTCGATCGGAATCAGATGTTACCTCCCGATCTGGACTTGTAGAGGAAACCCTGTAATATAGTAGCAAGTAGCAAAATAAAAGCCGCCACACCTTCAGAAGAAAGTTTGGGTTTTTAAATATATGTTAAACAATGTAACAATGTTAAACAATGTAAAGCATATGGGATGTATATAGTTATATTTGTGCGCTTATACTAACCATAATCAGAGTTTGAATCAGTTTCAGGTCCTGGGAGAGGGAGGGGGGTTGGGAGACGCGTGAGCTTACGGAGGAGCTAGAGTTCGTGACGTTGCTCACTCGACACCCACTGGGACTCGTCCTCGCCCTGAACGGAAAGCACCGATGGGAGTCCTCGGGCCTGCAGGAAGTGGCGAGGCCAGCGTGGAGCGAGTCATACCCGCGCTCTTTCCCCCTACGCCACGTCTCCCTCCTGGGTCAGCTGAGCTCCAGGAGGAGATTCTGCTGCGTCCTGCCGTTAAACAGCAGAAGGAAATAAATTTGAGCAGTATTAAGATAAGAAGCACTTTCTGAGGAGGAGTTTCGTGGTTAATTGTTTCTCCAAAACGCACCAAACAATGACGGATTTCTTTAAATAGTCTAATTAAGAAGTTGGTCAGAGCTACTGCACTGACAGCAGAGGATAAAGCAGCAGGAGGAGTCTCAGTTGTTTTCTGATTTCAATGTTTCATCTTGAAATATAATATCAAAAAACAAATAATATGGTAAATAGGCTGTATTTATAAAGGGCTTTCTAGAGTGTTGAACACTTCCCAAAGCTCTGTACAACACAAACATGTGTTGGAACATGTCATTCACACACTGGTGGTGATAAACTGCGTTGGAGTCACAGCTGCCCATGGCGGGGATGCCATGCACCGGCGCCCTCCATGTCCCTCTGACCACCACCAGTATATGCTTTGTTTAACATATGTAAAAGAAACTTCCTTCTGAAGGGGTTGTAGCTTTTATTTTGCCATGGTGGTGCACATGTAGAGGAAACCCTGTAATAGCGACTCCAGATTGGGGAGGTGACATCCGATTCCGATCAAGTCCAAAATCATGTGATCAGACCTGATTTCAAATCACGTGATCAGATCGGGACATCCCTAATACTAGAGTCACTTTTACTCATACTAAGGTTACTTTTACCCATAGGAGAATTACTCTTACTCACGTAGACTTTGCCTCGCCTTCCTCCGCTTATCCGGGTCTGGGTCGCGGGGGCAGCATCCCAACTAGGGAGTCCCAGACCGTCCTCTCCCCAGTCACTTCCACCAGCTCCTCTGACAGGACCCCAAGGCGTTCCCAGGCAAGGTTGAAGATGTACTGTCTCCAACGTGTCCTGGGTCGACCCGCGGGCCTCCTGCCAGCAGGACATGCCCGAAACCCCTCCCCAGGGAGGCGTCCAGGAGGCATCCTAACCAGATGCCTGAACCACCTCAACTGGCTCCTTTCAATGTAGAGGAGCAGCGGCTCTACTCCGAGTCCCTCCCGAATGTCGGAGCTCCTCACCCTATCTCTAAGGCTGATCCCGGCCACCCTAGGTAGACTTCACAGTAGACTTGCTGCCACTTATAGGTGACCTTGAGTTGACATTTTCTCCATCCTAGGAGCACTTAAAGATGCAGAGATTTTTGTCTTCTTTTTAAGGTATTGCCCTCACCTTAGATAGAAGATAAACTTAGAAAACTTAACACTTGAGGTTCATCACGCCATCTTTATAAATAGGTATTAGGGTTCTTTCATGGGAAGTTCAACATATTTCAACCACTGTCTGCAGGTTTCATCAGAAGTGGTTGAACCATCTCGATCATTACATAACAGAACCCTATTAATTATTAATGATAAGCTAAATAAATAAAAGGACTAATTTCTTTATTCTTTTCGTGGAAGTGAAAGTGTTACCGAAATAAAAAATATTAGAATGAGCATCACCTGCTAATAATTGGTTAAAAAGCAAAAAAGATCCATTCACTGTTTTCTCGTTGAAGTGATGAAACCCCTATTTCCCTTAAAACAGCCAATCAGCATCATTTCCTTACACTCCGTAGAGACAACTTTTCTGTTATTTTTGGTTGATGTAGAAAATGTGCAGAAAATTTAATTTGTAAAGATTTTATAGCAGTTTTTTTCCTTTTGACGTGGACATTTAGTCCTTAATGACCCCAGAGGGCAAAAAAAAAATTAAGACTGATGCCTGATGGTTGAAAGGTCTTTGTCATGAAGTGGACATTGTCCTGGAGGTGTGTGTGGGGCTGACCAGTCTGTGTGTTCTATCCAGCTACGAGTGTGACTGTGAGGGGACAGGCTTTGTAGGTGTCCACTGTGAGGAGGACGTTCCTGAATGTGTATCGGATCCCTGCCAGCATGGAGCCACGTGCTTAGAGGGAATCAACCAGTACCAGTGCCTCTGCTGGGCAGGTACACACAATGTCACACTGACCCACTCACTCAACAACAGCTTCTTTCAGCCATGTTTAGATTGGGGATACTATTACTCATAAAAGAATTACTGCTATTGACAGTAAAGTTACTATTACTCATATTAGAGTTACTATTACTGACAAGAGGGATTAATAGAATATGCTCATAGAAACCTGCTAACAGACACCTGTTAGTAGAAAACTGTTAATAAAATCCTGCCAATAGAAACCTTCTAATAGCTAACAGTAGGGTGACCAATTTTAGATTTTTGAAAAAGAACACTCGGCTCGGTTGTGAAACACTTTGATACTGTGTAATTAAAGAAGACTTTATCCTATTTAAAGTATGCCGTCTCTGTGTGGTTATGAAGAATAATTAAATAACAAACTTCAGATAGGCTTTCACGAGTCAACAAGTACATAAATGACTTTGAAATCTCTGGAATTAAATGACAGAAAATGTGCCTCTCCTGTATTAGAAAATGTATCTTGCCCAAGGACACAATGACAAGTTAACCCAGTCAGAATGGGATTCAAACCTGCAATACTCTGGTTGTAAAACCATCTTAACCCACTGAGCAACTGCCTCCCAATGAAATGGTAAATGTCCTGTGTTTATAGAGCGCTTTCCAGAGTGTTCTACACTCCCCAAAGCTCTGTACAAGACATCAGTCATTCACCCATTCACACACTGGTAAGCTACTTCATAGCCACAGGTGCCCTAGGGCACACTGACAGAAGTGGAGATGCCATGCACTGACACCACCAGGTCTCTCCGACCACCACCATTAGGCAAGTTGGGTGAAGTGTCTTGCCCAAGGACACAACGACAAGGTAACCCAGCCGGAGCTGGGATCGAACTGGTGACCCTCCGGTTGCCAGACCGACCACTCTACCAACTGAGCTACACGCCGCCCCTTGGTGGTTTATGTATGCTGCTACTTTGTTGTCTGTGTGGATCAGAACATGACGACTCCATAGCAGAGGGGCAAAGTGCCGAGCCACTTTCCATACTGTGAGTAGTTCTAGGACATTTATGTGGAAAGATGTGTGGCTTGGCCACATTCCCCCACCACCTGAGACAGGCAAGTGCCCCCCCCCCCCCCCCCCCC
>SSNR01000401.1:131979-166210 GCA_006937965.1 Callopanchax toddi
TCTTTATTCTTTTCGTGGAAGTGAAAGTGTTACCGAAATAAAAAATATTAGAATGAGCATCACCTGCTAATAATTGGTTAAAAAGCAAAAAAGATCCATTCACTGTTTTCTCGTTGAAGTGATGAAACCCCTATTTCCCTTAAAACAGCCAATCAGCATCATTTCCTTACACTCCGTAGAGACAACTTTTCTGTTATTTTTGGTTGATGTAGAAAATGTGCAGAAAATTTAATTTGTAAAGATTTTATAGCAGTTTTTTTCCTTTTGACGTGGACATTTAGTCCTTAATGACCCCAGAGGGCAAAAAAAAAATTAAGACTGATGCCTGATGGTTGAAAGGTCTTTGTCATGAAGTGGACATTGTCCTGGAGGTGTGTGTGGGGCTGACCAGTCTGTGTGTTCTATCCAGCTACGAGTGTGACTGTGAGGGGACAGGCTTTGTAGGTGTCCACTGTGAGGAGGACGTTCCTGAATGTGTATCGGATCCCTGCCAGCATGGAGCCACGTGCTTAGAGGGAATCAACCAGTACCAGTGCCTCTGCTGGGCAGGTACACACAATGTCACACTGACCCACTCACTCAACAACAGCTTCTTTCAGCCATGTTTAGATTGGGGATACTATTACTCATAAAAGAATTACTGCTATTGACAGTAAAGTTACTATTACTCATATTAGAGTTACTATTACTGACAAGAGGGATTAATAGAATATGCTCATAGAAACCTGCTAACAGACACCTGTTAGTAGAAAACTGTTAATAAAATCCTGCCAATAGAAACCTTCTAATAGCTAACAGTAGGGTGACCAATTTTAGATTTTTGAAAAAGAACACTCGGCTCGGTTGTGAAACACTTTGATACTGTGTAATTAAAGAAGACTTTATCCTATTTAAAGTATGCCGTCTCTGTGTGGTTATGAAGAATAATTAAATAACAAACTTCAGATAGGCTTTCACGAGTCAACAAGTACATAAATGACTTTGAAATCTCTGGAATTAAATGACAGAAAATGTGCCTCTCCTGTATTAGAAAATGTATCTTGCCCAAGGACACAATGACAAGTTAACCCAGTCAGAATGGGATTCAAACCTGCAATACTCTGGTTGTAAAACCATCTTAACCCACTGAGCAACTGCCTCCCAATGAAATGGTAAATGTCCTGTGTTTATAGAGCGCTTTCCAGAGTGTTCTACACTCCCCAAAGCTCTGTACAAGACATCAGTCATTCACCCATTCACACACTGGTAAGCTACTTCATAGCCACAGGTGCCCTAGGGCACACTGACAGAAGTGGAGATGCCATGCACTGACACCACCAGGTCTCTCCGACCACCACCATTAGGCAAGTTGGGTGAAGTGTCTTGCCCAAGGACACAACGACAAGGTAACCCAGCCGGAGCTGGGATCGAACTGGTGACCCTCCGGTTGCCAGACCGACCACTCTACCAACTGAGCTACACGCCGCCCCTTGGTGGTTTATGTATGCTGCTACTTTGTTGTCTGTGTGGATCAGAACATGACGACTCCATAGCAGAGGGGCAAAGTGCCGAGCCACTTTCCATACTGTGAGTAGTTCTAGGACATTTATGTGGAAAGATGTGTGGCTTGGCCACATTCCCCCACCACCTGAGACAGGCAAGTGCCCCCCCCCCCCCCCATCCTGACAGGGACACGTTGGTGAACATGGTCACATGAGACATGGTCCTGTTTAGGGGGACTCCTGCTGATAACAACAGCTGTTTCCTCCAGTGACTCAAGTCCCCTCCCACTGAAGGGGG
The DNA here is from genome assembly GCA_006937965.1 of Callopanchax toddi. Classification (NCBI taxonomy): domain Eukaryota; kingdom Metazoa; phylum Chordata; class Actinopteri; order Cyprinodontiformes; family Nothobranchiidae; genus Callopanchax; species Callopanchax toddi. Next base: position 133,759 of record SSNR01000401.1, read on the forward strand.
AACTGAGATCATACGTCGTCTGTGACGCACAGGATCAAGACATAGACAGGAAAACCACCTCTGAAGGTGTTTCATATGGAGCAGGCCCAGTGAAATCACCACATGGGCTGCAGACATCATTCTCAGTAGCTGCATGACTGACAGAGCTGTCACCACCTTGTGGGGAGTGACACATCAAAGCAAAACGGTCAGAGCTTTGGCCCTTGGTTGAGAGAGTCGGGCTCTCATGGAGGATGAGTCCAACTCTATGTCCAGATAGATGATGGACTGGGATGGATGAGGAGAGCTCTTTTCCCAGTTTATGGAGAACCCCAGCTTGGACAGGTGAGACACGAGGGCCTGCGTGTGTGTCTCTGCCTCCATCCTGGAACATATATGGTTATATAACAACATGATCGTAATAATTAAATAAATGTGTCCCTTTCCACATGTAGATCCTCCATCAGTGGGCAGCGGGTCAAAGGGCCTTGATGCTCATAAACCTAATGAGTGTGTGTGTGTGTGTGTGTGTGTGTGTGTGTGTGTATGTGTGTGTGTGTGCGTGTGTGTGTGTGTGTGTGTGTGTGTGTGTCTCACTGTCTGTGTCTCCCTGTATGTGTGTGTTTAGGTTATGATGGTGAGAATTGTGAGGTGGACATAAATGAGTGTGAACAGCATCCTTGTGAAAATGGTGGTGAGTGTTTCCAGCGCTCAGATATCCTGAGCTACAGGATGCTTCCTGAACTCAGCACAGCCTCCTTCAGCTATGAGACGGCTGAAGGCTTCATCTGCCGCTGTCTGTCAGGATTCACAGGTAGGCCTCACCCTTCAAACACACTCTGTACTCAAAGCCTCTGAATCTGATGCACATCTCCCTCCTGCAGGAGACAACTGCTCAGTGAACATCGACGAGTGTGAGTCTGCTCCGTGTCAGCATGGAGGACGCTGTCAGGATCTGACCAGCTCTTATCAGTGTATTTGTCCAAGTGGCTTCACAGGTAGGAGGAACGCTGCCACAGGTCTGTCCCCCTAACTAACTCTGCTCAGACACAGGTAACAGGCTTGGGCCAGAAAATAGAGGTCCACTTTATGGTTACTGGCTCTGGTCCTGGTTCCAGTCCTGGTTCTGGTTCTTATCCTTGTCCTGGTTCTGGTGCTGGTCCTTGTCCATGTCCTGCATTCTGGTTCTGATCCTGGATCTGGTCCTGGTTTTGGTCCTAGTCCTGGTTCTGGTTTGGGTCCTGGTTCGGGTCCTGGTCTTTGTCCGTGTCCTGGTTCTGGTCCTTGTTCTAGTCCTGGTTCTGGTCCTGGTTTTGGTCCTAGTTCTGGTTCTGGTCCAGGTCCTGGTCCTTCCCACTGTCTCCCCCCACTGAGCTGATTACTGGAGGATTATGTTTCTGTAAAGCTTCAACCAATCAGCTGGTTTCTTCATAACGAGACGATCTGCCTGATTATCTTTTAAAATGAATCTGATTCGATTCCAGATGAAATTAGTTGACCTGAATCTGGACCTGAAGGATTTGTTGCTTTGAGATGACGTGATGTGACCTGACCTGATGTGACCTGGACCTTCAGACTAGCTCTACCTAACTGCTACAGCAGACTGAGATATATACTGTAGCTGGAAGAAAGTCATGTCAGCATTTTCCACAATACCTTTCTACAGCTCGTTTTCCAATTATACCATTCAAGGTGTGTAATGGTCATCTTATTTTTTATCAATTTTTTTAATCATTTTCTTTTATTTATTAATCATTTTTCTTGGGGGGGGGTTCTAGAACAGTGACACACAGTGGCAGCTTGTTTCATCAGCTCTGTTTCGTTAACAGTGATTTTTATTTGGGGGAATGTCTCCTTCCATTTCTCTGATAGAAGTTGTTGCTTTTTCAGTGATTTTATTGTTCTGGTCTGAATGTTGTGCTGCTTGGAGCGTAACCATAGCAACAACAGACTTACATATTTACAAGAGGGAGCATCTCCAAAGCTCAAATAAAACCCTAACTGTGACCCTGATTCCCAGCTGAGTTAAAGAGGAGGAGTCATGGATGTAGATCAGGAGCAAAGAGGAGAGAGAGGAAGAGAAAGTTTAAACCATCACTTCCATCCATCCTAACGGGAACGTGAGATCTCTCCTGAACCAGATCGACCAGCTTGAACTTCTCCAGATCAAATGTGATTTCAGAGTCAGCAAACACGACAGCTTTTATTTGATCATAAACAGCAAAATGCTTGTGACAGCCAGCTGATTGAGTTTGGTTTGCTGATGATTCAGCTTAGACTTGATTTCATTTTCACTTGTCTTGCTGCTTTTCTTGGCCAGGGCACTCTTGGAAAAGAGATTTTTAATTTCAATGAGTTTTATTCCTGGATAAATAAAGGTTTTGATTGATTGATTCATCTAAAGCCTCGTTTGTTTTGAAGGCCTTTAAATGTCTGAGCTGCACTGATCATCCTAAGTAGAAAGCACTGTAGACTGATAACCTTCATGCCACGGCTCAGATCACTGTTGGTCACGCAGGAACGCGTTAATCCTCCTCTTGCTGATCATTCCTCATGGCTAGCCAATGTATTAATTCCTCATTAGAGAAAATTTGTCACCACATCACTCAAAACAGAAGGAAATACCAAACCGTGACCTCAAAACACAAAAATCTGTATGTAAGTCATCCAAAACAGAATGAGAGGCTTATCATGAGGTCACAGCAGAGAAAAGGGCAGGAGGAGTCAAAGCGCATATGGTACGGAGCGACATAGAAGAGAACAGCAGCCATATGTCAGGAATCCATTTTGGGCATTAAACGGGGGTCTCTTAAGAAATGTGTGTGTGTGTGTGTGGGGGGGGGGGGGGGGGGGGGGGGCAGCTTAGGAGCCTAATTAAAGTGTGATGAAAGGACATATACTTATTTATTTCTCATTTATTTTGTACATGGCTGTGCACACATTTGAGCAAAACGATACAAAGAAAAGACACACTTGTTTCTACACAACCATGATTGAAAAGGAGCAGGAAGAAGAAAAGTCTTATAATTCCCGCCCCTTTCTTTTACATAACGCTCAAACTCATCGGTAATACCTGACTTTTTGTTCTGTACAGAACTAATAATGTTCTTAACTCAATTCAATCTTTCAGTTTCATAAATCGAAATTTAACAAATAGTGAATTAGTGTGATCTCTTGGATTTCTTACAGCTTTTTTCTGTAGGATAAACAAAGGCTTTATGTTAGTTTCATATGTATAATATACAATACAGTGAATGCAGAATTATTAGGCAAATGAGTATTTTGACCACATCATCCTCTTTATGCATGTTGTCTTACTCCAAGCTGTATAGGCTCAAAGCCTACTACCAATTAAGCATATCAGGTGATGTGCATCTCTGTAATGAGAAGGGGTGTGGTCTAATGACATCAACACCCTATATCAGGTGTGCATTATTAGGCAACTTAACAAAAACAAATATATACCTATTTCAATTATTTATTTTTACCAGTGAAACCAATGTAACATCTCCACATTCAGAAATATACATTTCTGACATCAAAAACAAATCAGTGACCAATATAGCCACCTTTCTTTGCAAGGACACTCAAAAGCCTGCCATCCATGGATTCTGTCAGTGTTTTGATCTGTTCACCATCAACATTGCGTGGAGTAAGGAGTACATTGGAGGACTAAGGAGGCTAACCAATCAGCGGCAGAGTGGACGTGGCTTAATGTTTTATAGTAAACAGAGTCACGGGCAGCCAATCAGCTGCTACTTTATAAACAAACCCAGAAAACCTGCAACTAGACACCAGAAGCAGAGAACTGATAGAAAACCAGCCCAAAGCGTCGGTCAGTCAGAGGACTACTTCCTGTTAGTAGAGACTCCACCCACTTTGAGTGGGTGTGGTCCTTACTGTAGATAAGTGATAGTAGCAGCTTCAGGATCCCGTTTCTTGATCTCTGTGATTCATCTTTCAGAAACAGATGGAAAATGCTGACATGACTTTAGGATTTCAACCATCATCAGATGAAAATGACTTTAAGTTTAAATCTCAGGTTGACCCAGAGACAGCAGAAGTAAAGTCAGAGCCAAACACACACCCTGCCCTTTGTAGAGGGCCGTCCTGACTGAGGCCTGGGGAGGTCCACCTCACGCTCCCACAGCGCCTCCTGCTGGTACTGGTAATCTATTAACCAGCACAGACATTGGGGCAGAGCTGCATTCCTCTGGTCTACTGACAGGAACCAGACAGAGGGTTTTTGCTGAGGAGAGGCTGAGCCGGGGGAGGGGAGGGGAGGGGAGGAGGGAGGGATGGGAGGGGCAGGGCTGCCAGTTAATCGGTGTCTGCCTGGTACGGAGAGGAGGAAGTCAGGGAGAGGACTCTTCTTCATCACTGCTTGTGAGAAACGCATTGGCCGACTGGGGTGATGAAGATCTGGACGTTGGTCCTGCTGCTCCTCTCAGGTACAGGAAGAGTTTTATAGAGGCGACAGCTTGATGCTCCTGCTCTCTGCTTGGAGTTCTGGTGCTGACAGGACAAGCAGCTTTAGAGCTTCCTGGGTGTGATGCATTTAAAGGCCTATGGTAATGAAAGTTGACTGCTGCTGGAGCTTAGTGTTGGACCTGGTCTGAACCGCTCTAAGGAGCTGGGCTCTGGAGCGGCTAGACAGACTGAATCATCTCAACTCATTTCCTCTTGATGAGATGACAATTCCTCTTCGTTCATCGTAAGAAAACATTTCCTTCCATTTCCATGCAGATGACTGTCAGTCTCCCCGCTGAAGCACATGGTGCCATCCAGCCCCTCCCTGACTGTCTGCTGGACATCAGGAATGAAATGGCTTCATTTTTCTTTATTTCAATAAGGGGAACCATTCTGTTCTGTTCTTTACACCCAGTGGCCTGCCTTGACCTTTGTCACCTGATGAGAGAACATGAGTGGAGTTGATGCTACGCTAAAGTCCTGCTCCTCTAAGGAGGTTGTCCAACACTAAGCCCACCCTGTCTGACTGAGACCATGAGACGGCGGTCAGTCCTTTTAGAACGTCTCGGCTTCTGTTTGGAATCAGACAGCCTCAGAGAGCTAACTGCTTTCTAATAGATGGATAACGATTAAAATGTTTCCATCTGAGGAAAACAGTCAGATGTTTTTATGGATTTTGGATTCTGTGAACACTTTTCTTTTTGTTTGATTTAAAGCCATACTCAGTAGCCAGGTAAAGAAATGAGGTATCGCTAGCTATTTTACAGAAACACGTCTCTGTGAACTCACCCCTCCCATCGGGTAAAATCCTTACACCAGCCTCCCGCCGACATGGGGCCACGGTTTGCAAAGGTGACAAAGCAGAGTATAACTCCAGCCGCAGAAACGTTCCCCCAGCTTTTTCTCTTTTCACCTCCAAACGTTTTTAGTTTTCTGCTAGCTGAAAAGGTGTTTTTTGGGGGGACTCTGGTATTTTTATCTTAAAATGGAAGCGCTAACAGCCGGCTCTGTCCTACTTCTACTTTCACTTTCACTTCCGGGATGTTCTGCCTCAAAATGTGTCCGGGCGGATTAATGCCAATCCAAGCAGTGCGGAAATGCAGCAGACAGACAGCTGGATTGTCCAATCCTATCGCTCGGTCCGAACGATAGGATTGGCTGAAGTTTATGGAAGAACTGCGGGACAACTACTTTATTGATTTCTTTCTGGGTTTTTAAAATCACCACAATATATTTATGGCTATACTGTGTTGGAAGGTTGTTAAGAGGCTTTCAAAAAAAAAAAACGTTAAAAGCTACATTGTTTACCTGGCTACTGAGTATGGCTTTAATTCAGGTCACATCAGGTCATCTCAGATTCAGATCCTTCAGCTCCAGGTTCAGGACAGCTGATTACCGTAAATGTAATTCAACTGGAATGGAATTATTTATTTATTTCATTCAAAAGAAAATGAAAAACTAACAGAATATACAAAAAGAAGAAAATAGAATTTCTGCCCCCTTTAACAAAATAAAATGATTATTACATTCTTATTTTAACCTTCAGACAAATTCATTCTTAACACCTTCCTGTTCTCATTTTCAGATTTAATCACATACATTAGTTTAATTTAATCTGTTTGAATAATTACTTACTTCTCTTGATTTGATCATTGCTATAAATAAATGAAAGGACTTTCTTAAGGGATTCTTTTATTTAAGGTTGTTCCTCAACTTCAAGCCATTTACAGAAATACTCCATTCCTTAATTTTGGTTCTAAATGTGTTTTTTAAAGTTTAATTATATTCATTATAAAATGATAATCAGGCTGTGCTCTAAATGTTCACTCATTCACTATGTAGGGCACTAAAAAGTCACTAAGCCATTTTGTAGTGGGGTTCCAAAATGTTACTGCAGTGTTTCATCCACTACCTAAACGTGTCATGATACAATAACAATAGTGAACAGCTGCTGTTCACTACACTGTGGTGATAGACCATAATGCATTGCAGTCAGGACAGGAAGTTAAGTTGGTATAAAGTTAAAAAAACCTGTTTCAGCCGAAACAAACAAGAAACAGGTTGTCATAGTTACCAGCAGCTGATCTGAAGTGATTCCTGCCTTTGTTTATGTGATGTGACTTCTGCTACAACTGCTACTACTTCTACTTCTTCTTCTTTTTCTACTACTACTGCTGCTCCTACTATTACTGCTAATACTACTACTATTACTACTACTGCCAATTCTACTGCTACTACTACTACTACTTCTACCACTTCATATGAGTTTTCCTTGTTGAATGATGACTCCATGATGTGGTTATTTCTCTGTCGCTGAAGGTTGATCTGAGTGTCTCTTGGACCTGTCTCCTTTCCCAGGTGTGCACTGTGAGATGGACATTAACGAGTGCGACAGTAGTCCTTGCAAGAATGGTGCCACGTGTGAAGATGCTGCAAACTCGTACAGGTGCCGTTGCCCTGCTCCAGGGATGGCCGAGGAACCCTGGGGTGGGCGTGACTGCGACGTGAGGCTGGTTGGCTGCCGGCAGCACCAGTGTCAGCATGAGGGACGGTGTGTTCCAGTCCTGAACGGGGACAACGAGCACAGCTACGTCTGCTTGTGTCAACCCGGCTGGGCAGGAGATCGCTGTAATACCTCCACCACCTTCTCCTTCACCACCGAGGGCTACATCCACATGCTGCTGCCTATCTTCAAGACCAGGACCAGGCGAGAGGCCCACACCAAGAGCCACGGACTCCACATGCAGCTCAGATTCCGGAGCACTCTACCGGACATGGTGCTGTTCTATCGGGGAAGTGTGGAGCGTTTTGTCTCACTTGAGCTTGTTGATGGCTCTCTCCTGGCCAAGGTGAAGTCTGGGAAGACCCTGCAGGCCACCTACCCTGGTCTGGTGAACGATGGAGAATGGTACCAGGTGACCGTGACCATGGATGAGAGGCTTGTTTTAACTGTTAAAGGACCCGGTTGTGAAGAAGGTTGCCAGTTCAAGAATGAAGGTCACAACAATCTGGTTTTCCTCCAGCTGAGTTTCTTCCAGCAGCTTTACGTTGGAGGAGCACCTCAGGAATATCTGGCCCACTCATCCAGTGGGAAGGGGTTCATTGGCTGTATGGAAGACCTGAAGGTTGACCACAAGTTGCTGCTGCCTCAGGATCTCATCAGGGAGGATAACAAGGGGTTGGAGCTTGGATGTAACAAGTACAACTGGTGTCAGGGTGACCCGTGTTCCCAGCATGGAGAGTGTGTAGACATGTGGGTTCGTGAGAGCTGCAGGTGTCATCGGCCTTACTACGGAGAGCACTGTGAAAAAGGTAACAGTATTCATACACCAATGTTTCTTTTCAGATTAAAACATTTTTCATCATGGACATCTTATTGTGTCTGAAGTCATCCACTTCCTTCACAAAACGCTAGAATTCAAAGTGTTAAATCCTAAAACAACAATAAATGCTTCAAAGGCGAAAACATGAAAAACTAAAATTAAAAATCTAGATTTCAACACCTTCTAGTATTCTGTCACAGATTAGCAAACTGCTAACTGTCCTTAGAGTAACCAGCAGAGGATCAGAATTAGTACCTTCAATAACAACCTGACATATACAGCCCTTTGCTGCCCCCTGGTGGATGATTAGGATTAGTATCTCTGCCAACAAACAACCTGCCAGCTTCAGTCCTCAGCTGCCCCCTGGTGGAGGATCTACAGTTGGAAAGGGACATATTCATTTTTATATAACTGTTACATTGTTATATGATAATATTAATAATAATTAAATGTTAATAAACAAATAATGATAGTAATAAATTATATAGTTATCATATCAACCAATAGTTTAAATGTTAAAAAGTTTTTTAAAAGAAGAAGAAATGAGCCAACTGTGTTAAGATCAGAAATAAAACGGTTTTCTGATTGTTTGTTTGTTCTTTTGCTAATTTGTCTTTTATACATTTGTTTGGTTTTTTAAAATTATTTTTTGTTTTATTTACAGTGCTTTCAGTGTAAAAATTAGGTGCTGGTATTCTCCTTAATGTCATACAAATATGGGACAGAAATATTGTAGATTCTAAAGATTTGCAGTATCAATCTATAGACTTTCAAGATCAATAGTTTTAATGTCAACAAATGACAAATAATAATGATAATAATAATAATAATTATTATTATTATTATCATACTGCCGAGGAGGCAGAAAAGGGCAGTTTTTGGTTGTGGCTAAGGATAGGGGCGGCAAACAACACCTAAGTCATCAGCAGGGGGTGGCAGAGGGAGATCCCTGCCATCGCTCCACCACCAGGAGATGTACTGGGGTTAAAGGGGCAACACATCCATGATTGGTGGTCCCCAGCTGATGACCTGTTTTTGGCTAGAGAGGTGTTTGGAGGGGTGTAAATGTACAAAGACGCCGGTGGAGGTGCGTCAGGCAGAGATGCCCAGCAGGTAGACCGCAAACCTGTATCTTCACAATACACACAATTGTTACTATTATACATAATAATAATAATATATTATTATTACTAGAAAATTTCCTGAATACATTTTGAGAGGGTGTGCAACCTGCGGCATCATTTTTTTGGCATGCATTCTTGTCATATTCTGCCCCCTAGTGTCCAGTGTGTGCCTGTGTTCTAGGGATGTGAATCCCCACCACTGAAGCCGATTCGATTTGTATCTCGATTCGCTCCCAGCGATTCGATACATTGACGATACGGTGAAGCCTCTGCCGATACGGTTCGATACGATTCATCCCTGCTGGCGATTCGATACGATCCATCCCGATTTGATACGATTCATCTCGATTCAATACGATTCACGATGTGATTTGAAACGATTCAACACATCACAGAATTTTCAAGTCCACATCAGTTTTTTAAAAATCATCATAATTACTTCTCTCTCTCTCTCTCTCTCTGTGTGAAAGATTTATTTGATACTTTATTGTTTTTGATAAATCAATAAATTCTACTTAAAAAATGCACTTCATTATGGTTCAGACAAGAGGACTGTTTTATTCCTAATAAATATTAAATCATCACCAAAAATGTTACATTTGTTGTTCATCTCAACTGTTGCTAAATTTCCCAGAGGATTTTCCCCAAGGGATCAATAAAGTAAATCTCAATTTTTTTTAACAATTAATTAATATAGCCAATTTAAAAGATTAGGCCTCTTAAAAATAAATAATAAAAAATGTGAACCATTAACAAAGCTCTTTCCTCAGATCCTCCTTTAATTAATAGTGTTTTCTGTATGTAATTTGACTGAAACAGTTGTTAAACCTCCTCTAATCAACATTTCCAGCATTAACTCTGTGCATTGTGTAAATAACTCCAACACAGTGTCTCTAATCCTGACTAACAGATTCTAGTGGCTAACAGAGCAGAAACCATTCAGATTCTCTGATGTTGCTCATCTCCTCCTCACCTGTTCTACCAGGTTTTCTAACTGCGACTGAAACCACCTGGTTTCCGTTGTTTTACTAATTGTGCGTTCAACAAAACGAGGACAAAACAGATAAACTATAAACTGATCAACCGGTTGAACGTGGAGTCATTGCTGTTAAATAGCGGGACAGTTCTCCCCCGCGATCCTCCGGGGAACGAGTTACAAGGACAGCAGTTGAGCCACGAAACCTCCGTTAAACGTCACGTGAACGAGCGCTGACTCGGTGGCGGACACACATGCGCGCACACACACAGCGTTTACAGCACCTGCGGCTCGCCCCACAACACGCGTGGAGCTGCTCAGTATAAAAGTAGCTCGTGAGAGGAAAAAGGCTGGATACCCTAAACTAATCGATGGAACCATCATTTTCATCGATGGGAGACGAGAGAGAGAGATACGTTGCGCATTTAGCAGTCAGCTGAGCCGATGCACGCTGAAGCTACCGGTGCAGTCGGATTTTACACGTCATGATCGGACCACCGGTTCAGATCGGTGAATCTCCACATCCCTACTGTGTTCCTCCTCCTGTGTTCTGCACTAATCCCCTCCAGGTGTGTCTCATCTCCTTGATTAGCTCCCTCCCTCCCTATATATATATATATATATATATATATATATATATATATATATATATATATATATATATATATATATATACAGAGAGTGCAGAATTATTAGGCAAATGAGTATTTTGACCACATCATCCTCTTTATGCATGTTGTCTTACTCCAAGCTGTATAGGCTCAAAGCCTACTACCAGTTAAGCATATCAGGTGATGTGCATCTCTGTAATGAGAAGGGGTGTGGTCTAATGACATCAACACCCTATATCACGTGTGCATAATTATTAGGCAACTTAACAAAAACAAATCTATACCCATTTCAATGATTTATTTTTACCAGTGAAACCAATGTAACATCTCCACATTCAGAAATATACATTTCTGACATTCAAAAACAAAACAAAAACAAATCAGTGACCAATATAGCCACCTTTCTTTGCAAGGACACTCAAAAGCCTGCCATCCATGGATTCTGTCAGTGTTTTGATCTGTTCACCATCAACATTGCGTGCAGCAGCAACCACAGCCTCCCAGACACTGTTCAGAGAGGTGTACTGTTTTCCCTCTTTGGAAATCTCACATTTGATGATGGACAACAGGTTCTCAATGGGGTTCAGATCAGGTGAACAAGGAGGCCACGTCATTAGTTTTCCTTCTTTTGTGTGATGGAGCATTGTCCTGCATGAAAATCATGTTTTTCTTGAAGGATGCAGACTTCTTCCTGTACCACTGCTTGAAGAAGGTGTCTTCCAGAAACTGGCAGTAGGACTGGGAGTTGAGCTTGACTCCATCCTCAACCCGAAAAGGCCCCACAAGCTCATCTTTGATGATACCAGCCCAAACCAGTACTCCACCTCCACCTTGCTGGCGTCTGAGTGGGACTGGAGCTCTCTGCCCTTTACCAATCCAGCCACGGGCCCATCCATCTGGCCCATCAAGACTCACTCTCATTTCATCAGTCCATAAAACCTTAGAAAAATCACTCTGGAGATATTTGTTGGCCCAGTCCTGACGTTTCAGCTTGTGTGTCTTGTTCAGTGGTGGTCGTCTTTCAGCCTTTCTTACCTTGGCCATGTCTCTGAGTATTGCACACCTTGTGCTTTTGGGCACTCCAGTGATGTTGCAGCTCTGAAATATGGCCAAACTGGTGGCAAGTGGCATCTTGGCAGCTGCACGCTTGACTCTTCTCAGTTCATGGGCAGTTATTTTGCGCCTTGGTTTTTCCACACGCTTCTTGCGACCCTGTTGACTATTTTGAATGAAACGCTTGATTGTTCGATGATCACGCTTCAGAAGCTTTGCAGTTTTAAGTGTACTGCACCCCTCTGCAAGATATCTCACTATTTTTGACTTTTCTGAGCCTGTCAAGTCCTTCTTTTGACCCATTTTGCCAAAGGAAAGGAAGTTGCCTAATAATTATGCACACCTGATATAGGGTGTTGATGTCATTAGACCACACCCCTTCTCATTACAGAGATGCACATCACCTGATATGCTTAATTGGTAGTAGGCTTTGAGCCTATACAGCTTGGAGTAAGACAACATGCATAAAGAGGACGATGTGGTCAAAATACTCATTTGCCTAATAATTCTGCACTCACTGTATATATATATATACATATATATATATATATATATATATATATATATATATATATATATATATATATATATATATATATATATATATATATATATATATATATGCTGTTTAGTTCAGTCACTTCCTGTCAGTTCCTTGTGTTGTTGTATCCCCAGCCTCATGTGTCCTGTGTCTCCTGAGTCCTGCCAGCAATAAAGCTGTTTTGTCTTCAACCTCACCTGTTCCTTCCTCCGTCCTGCTGTGTTTGGGTCCTGCACTACCCCAGCAATGACAATACTTGTGAGTTAATTGTGAAAATATCAAAATGGTTCCCCAATAGAGTCCAATGTGTCAGGATCCAATTAAACTTAGAATGAGGACTCTAGGTTAAGCTCTCGAACCCCCCACCCCGCAGACCAATTGTGTGACCCCCCCCCCCCCCACAACCTCTTAATATTTCATAGAATCCACTACAAATCGACGTTGCACCTCCTCCACTTCCTGAAGCCGCTGTATGTAAATGAGCAGTGCCCTCAGTGTGTTTATCACCTTGCACCAGAAAGAGAATAGTTTTATTCTGAGAACCACTTTCAGATTCAAAGGAAACCATGAGTCATATCTGATGTCATCAAAGTGGTTTAGGACGTTTTACTTTATTTAGAAACTTAAAGATCCAACATTTGTGTTGTGAAGTTTAAAGGGTCAGTCCGATACCTGATGTTGTAGTAGTTGATCAAAGAGGAATCAGCTGATCTGAGTGATCAGCAGGAGAAACTGACTCCTACAGGCACTCAGTGTAATAAGGTTTCACCAGCTGTGTTAAATTACTTTATGTACTTTGGCCTCTCCAATTCAGAATACCGGTCGTGGACCTTCAGCCATGAGGACACCAGCAGCTACGCCTCCTTCAACATCTCAAAGAGCCATGGAGAAAACTTCAGCATTTCCTTTCTGATGCGCTCCCTCAAACCCAACGGATTGCTCCTGCAGATTCGCAGAGACGGAAAGTCGTACCTGAGCATCTATCTGAAAGAGGGCAGCATAGCCATCTACAGCCCTCACACCACGCTGCTGTCAGAAGTCAAGTCGGTTACCGATGGGAACTTCCATCTGGTTACCATAAAGGTCAGCTACGGACATGTGGTCTTCCCCAAAGAAGGGAACAAGCGCGCTTTAGGGAACATGAGTGTTGAGGTGGGAGATGTAGCATTTCTAGGAGGGCTTCCTGCAGATGAAAACATGAATGCCTGGGGGCGGGGCTTCAAGGGCTGCCTGCAGGACATCCGACTGGACGACACACAGCTGGTGGTTGGAGATGATACAGAGGGCCTGGAGGTTTACCGGGGAGGATCAGAGAACGTGCTGCAGGGATGTCGGAGTGACAACACGTGTAAGGTAACCAGCTTTAACCTTCTAGCTGATAAACAGACAGCAACCGAGCTTTGACCCTTTGAAGTCTGAAGCTGTGGCATCTCTTGGATCAGTGGTTCCCAACCTTTTTTCCAAGGGACCCCTATTTTACCTGTCAATTTTCTGGGCGACCCCCCCAACCCGACCCCCCCCACACACACACACCTCCCACTTCCAGTAAGAAACGATAAAATAGTTCAAGCACTTTTTAATATGCTTTGATTTTTTTAAACAAAAATAATTACAAATAAAACTAAAAACAGCATTTTTCTAAACAGATGATTTCCTGTAAACACAGATCAGTCTTAATCTCAATTTGACACATGAAAAAAAAAGTGAGCCAAATTTCGGCGACTTCAACATGTGTTTGACTTTTCTCTACAGATTATTTCCTGTAACACTAATTTAAATCCAGGCGGTTTACCAGTTACTTCACCTGCTAAGACGTGATAAGAAATCAGCTGTTCATCCATTCTGACTCTGACAGGTTGAATCAGCCTTCATATCAGATGATTTCTCTCCTATAGAATTAGTTCTACTCATCACATCACACTGGAATCATCCCATTTAACCCCAAAATGTCTAAAGCTGGACTTTCTCTGACAGACTATTAGTGTCATTTGCAAAACCTAATGCTTTTCAGAATGCTCAACAAATGTTCTTAATCTCAATTAAATTTACCTGGTTAATTAAAATAATATAAAACAAGGATTTCAATATTAATATCATGTATTTTTGTATGTAGTTGACCATCTTCTAACACTGCAATATCCTTTGTTACAACTTAAAACTTTAGTTTATAAAGTTGTTAGTTCTTTTTAGGTCTATTATCCCTGTCTGCTTCTTTCCTCGGTGACGCGCACACTCACACGCGCGCGGGCCGTCGAGGGGGGAGGAAGGGGGGTCAGGTCTGCAGCGCACTGGAACCCACAGAGAGGAGAGGGTCTGTGACTCAACTTTGCTGCGTTTTTGCAGCTTTTAGGAGGACTGACGCCCGAGGAGCCATGACGGATTGTTTATTTATTTATTAGAAACGTCCTGATCGTCGGTATGATCACGGAGCGGGTCAGGTTTAGCGGCGAGGAGACCAGGAGATCTCCCGGTGCCCAGTCCGTTACTGGCGATGCTGTTGAAAGTTTACTGGATCATGTAGGACTGTCCAGGTGTCTCCGCTGGAAACTTTAGTTTATCCAACAGGGAGGAGGGCTCTCTGCAGCAGCTACATGCGTCGCTACTAGACCGGTGTGTTCATAGCAAGCTTCGCACATGCGCAGTACCGATCGGGTTTCCTGTACAGATCGTTAGTTATTTTTCATTTTTTATTAACTCAATAATTATTACAAAACTGTAAAGACTTCGTTATGTTAGACAAACATGAAATAAATGCATGTTATTTAATATTAAGGTCAGAATAAATTAATTTGGTAAACTTTAATTAAAAAATATAATAAATACATTTTTAAACCATCAAAGTAGAGAGGTCCTGGCGACCCCCTGAGAGGCTTTGGCGACCCCTAGTGGGGGTCGCGACCCCCAGGTTGGGAATCACTGTCTTGGATGATATGTTATTGATAAAACCACTTCTGATTCTCAACTTTAGACTTTGGTGCAAATATTCAATTTCTTAAAGTTTTTAATCTCTGAAGCTTTTGTTTCATTCTCTTTTTGTTTTAAGGACTATTTGCTGATAGTGACTGCCTTCATTACCTAGATGGTTTAAATCTGATCATCTCCAAAGCGTGAAGTTTTACTTTAGTAACTGTGTAAATATGAGAGGAGCAGCAGCAGACGTAATGAGTTCAAAGCAGGAAAATGTCTTTTTCAGGTCTATGAATACAGTTAGTTTTAGTTTTTCTTAATTATGTTAACACTTAAAAAGAATTTAACCAAAAGTGTCACAATGAATCCTAAACTGTAGAACACACACTTCAATATAGACCCCTTGAATGTTATCGTTTTGATCTGGGTACTTGTGCACTATAGGGAGGCAAAAACCCCTCCAGCCCTCATCCAGAAATGTATCTCTCCAATTTAAACTAACAAATAAAACCTATGAATTAGATATCACTACATTAGATCATCTAAAACATCTTTGTGCAGATGATCAAAATAATATACATCTCAAAGCTAACGGTGTTTAGCACAAAGCTTCCAGGTAATGCATGCATGCGTTTTATATAGCTCTTTTAACAACTCCAAGATGCTTTACAAATAAATAACATGAACTAGAAAACAAATGTTTAAACGGGATTAAGTGCTGGGTTAGATAGGTGAGTTTTTTGTACTTTTTGGATTCAGAAGTGAGCCAGAGTCACAGATCTGTTGGGGAAGAGACTTCCATAGGGTGGGAGCGACTACAGAAAAAGCTCTGTCCCGATGCTTTGAAACGGTTGTCTGAGACAGCGAGAGGGGTGATGGTGATTTAAGAGAGCAGAGAGGTAAGGAGGGGCAAGGTTATTGAGAGCTTTGGTGATGAGTAGATCTTGAATCCATTTGAAATAGCTAACAAGCTGTGGAGCTAGCCAGCTGTGGAGTCCTCAGAACATTGGCCGTCTCACCTTCCTCTGCTTAGCCGGGTCTGGGTCGCGAGGAGCAGCATCCCAAGTCAGGCATCCCAGGCCATCCTCTACACGGCCAAGTCCACCAGCTCATCAGCTGGGACGCACAGGCATTCCTCAGCCACCCTGAAGATGTATTTCCTCCAGCTTGCACTCTGCACTCCTTGAAGATCAGCCAATGGCAGAATCCAGATGGGGAGAGTTTTTAGAGACCACGTAGATTTCCAGGTCCATGATGATGACTGGCTGATCAGCTGATTTAGATTCTCTACAGCATCCTGTGGATCTACGAGGTGAACTGGACCTGGTGTTAGATCCACCGACCCACCAGAACCACCTGCAGCTTCTGACCTCTCAGGTTTCTTTAACCTGCTGGTTCAGGTGGACTGATATCAGTCTGATAGGATGAACAACAGGACATTTCCTGATTCAGTGACATGTTCCCCTTAGATCTGGACTATCTCAGTCCTCACTGAGCTCCATCTCTGTCACACTGACAGCGTTCACCTGCAGACTCTCTCTGACACTCGGAGACCTTCAGTGGATTAGTGATGCGTCAACATGTGATCGCCTAATAAAACATGTTTCTGTTCTTCCACCACAACAACCTCCAGTTCAGTCTCTGTGAAGTTCTGTTTTCTAGACCTCTCTGTTGTCATAAGTAACGATGAAATACCAGAACTCAGCAGAATATTCATGAGGTTCTTTTCATTGACCATATATGTCAGAATGTGGGTGTGTAGGAGGAGGGATCTGATCCAAAAACAGCTGAGCACAGTTCTATGTATGGGAGTGATTTATAAAGCAGAATAGTGTAAAACTGTGTGTGCAGAGTTTTATGGGTCTGAAATGAATTTGCAGAAGTACATATTTTTTTGCTGAGCCCAAGTACTTATTTAGTAAGAATTCTACCCAAATGTTTTTACAGTAAATGAAGCCCCAGATCATTTAATCCACCAGTGTTTGTCTGCACACAGGTTAACCCCTGTCTGAGTAACGGAGAGTGTCAGGTCACCTGGAACGACTTCAGCTGCATGTGCCCCACCAACTACCGCGGCCGGCTGTGTGAGACGCGTCTGTGGTGCGTTGAGAAGCCGTGTTCTGAAGGAGCTCGCTGCGTGGATCTGAAGGATGGATACGAGTGTGAGTCCAAAGGCAGGATCATGACCCTTTTAACCAGCAGGTCAATCACCTGCTCGAGCATGTTTTATTCCCCTTGTTTAACTAAAACATGACTTGAACTTAACTAGAAAAAATCTACAAAAAAAACCCCAAAAAACATTTAATATGTTTCAATCAAAATTTTAATATTTCAAGTAATTATTATTATCTTGACATCATTATTCAATTTACACAGTTGTACTTGGTGCTCTTTAAAAATTGAAATAGTAAATTGTGTACAACACAACAGTCGTTCATCTATTCACACACACTGGTGGTGATAAACTACATTGTAGCATCAGCTGTCCTGGGTCAGGGGATGCCATGCACCGACACCACCAGGTCCCTCTGACCACCACCAGTAGGCAAGGTGGGTGAAGTGTCTCCAAGGACACAATGACAATGTAATCCAGCCGCAGCTGGGATCGAACTGGCGAGCCTCTGGTTGCCAGACCGGCCACTCTAGCAATTGAGCTACATGCCGTCTCAGTTGAACTACACAGGACCTCTACAAAAGCAGGCAAAAGGCGCATGGTCAAGGTTTGTACAAAAACATCTTTATTAATAATTCTAAATTTCAAACAAGTTAAATAGTGTGAATTACCACCTGAACACTTACATCAACAAAATAACAGAAAAATATATCAAAGTTACTCAATATATCACCCACAACGTGTCGCTCCGTCCCACGCTACACCAAAACTGTCCGATGGACAGAATCCTGTGTCATTAGAAACTGAATTTGAATAAGGTTTTGAATTTACATTGTTCAAAGTGAATCTGAATTGCTCAACTTGCAGACCTGCCAACCTGTACGCATTTTGCGTAGCAAGTACTCAAATTGACATCTAAGTACTCTGGTACGACTCGCCCCTCTAAACTATGCAAAAAGCTGTGGACATGTGAGTTCTGTGACAAATGTGCACATGCTCAACACGATGCAACAGCGTGGTGAAGCAGTTTCAGCCAGTCGTTGTAGAAAAGCAGAGAATAAGAGTCTACCGAACCGTCCAGTTGTGTCTGAAGTCAGACTGAAATCCATGGTCAGAACTCGGTCTAGAGGAAGAGCGCATGACTCGAGTCGCACGAGCTCACTGCAACTATAAGGCCTGTTTAAACACACGAGAGCAGCGCTCAGGAAACTAAAACTAACTGAGAAGACGTTTCGTAATAAAGAATCAACAGACTAGAGCTGACGAGATTCTTCAAATCAGAAATGGGAGAGTTCGCTCTCTTGTGCACCGAGCATATAACGATGCACAGTGCTAGAAGCTGCAGGACGAGGAGCACACAGGTGGAGCAGGTGGAAGCAGACGGGTGGAGGTAGGAGTCAAACTAATGAATAGGAGCTTGTTCACTGAGATATATCTATATAGATTTAATTATACTGTATATAGAAATGATGGAATCTTTTTAAAGCTGGATGGATGAATGGGTTAATATACAGATGAATAGATGGGATAATATACAGGTGAATTGATGGATTTCTATGTATCCATCACATCACCTTCCATTGGATGTGGAATGAGCTCATTGAGTGTCAGGAGCTACATTTAGATGGTCTAATAATCCAATAGTAGTAATGCCTTACGTTTAAAATACAGTAATATTGTAATGAATTACTTTGGCAGGCGCCGGTGCATGGCATCCTGCTTCTGTCAGTGTGCCCCAGGGCAGCTGAGGCTACAGTGTAGTTTATCACCACCAGGGTGTGAATGTGTGTGTGCATGGGTGAATGACTGTTCCTGTTGTACAGCACTTTGGGGAGTGTAGAAAGCGCTCTATAAATACAAGCCATTTACCATTTACTTTCAAATGACAGTAACACGTAATAAATAACGCATTATAGTTTTGAAGTAACTTGCCCAACACTGGTGTTAGTGGACCTTTATACATTACCTGTAGCTTCCAGGGAGCTGCAGGTAATGTGTTCACTCTACGTTCTTCTTCACTGGTCGGGCTGTGTGCAGTCTTGGCAGCCCTATGGTGTAGTTAAGGACCTGATAGAATGCCACCTCAGAATGACCCAAACACCCCTTTAAAGCTGTACTCAGTCTACATGTTTTTACCGGACTAAGCTCCTCTCTGACCCAACTACATCAGTAAATGATAACAGAACGCATCTGAAATGTACAGAGGTATTTTTAAAGGAAACATCCTGTAACACCAGTTCTCGTCTCACAGGTCTAACGGAGGCTGTCTTCCAGGACAATTCCCTTCAATACGTAGCCAACAGCTCTCTTCTGGAGCCGGTGACCAACATCACCTTGGCTATACGAACGCGAGACCAGGATGGGATCTTATTAAGCGCTGCTGGCAAAGCTGAAGTCTTCTGCCTGGGCATACTGAACTCCAGCCTGTTAATCAAATTGGACAGTGGACCTGGTGAAGAGCTGCTGGCCTTTATGAGTGATAGAAGTATTTCAGACGGGGCATGGCACCACATTCAGCTCAGCATGGCGAACCCTTCAGCGTTGGTGTCCCGCTGGCGCCTCGTGGTGGATGGGCAGAGAGCTGGTGGCAGCTTTGGAGTTGGTGGAAACCTAAACTTCCTTAATGACAGTAAGCTCTGGCTTGCAGAAAAATACACTGGGTGTCTAGATGAGGTGAGAGTGGGCGGAGTCTACCTGCCACTTATTAAGGTACCGGACGCCCCCCAATGGAGCCGCTTCTCCAGGCTCAGTGGACACGAGCCAAACATGGGATGCCAAGGAGCACCAATTTGTGATTCCCAGCCCTGTTTGAACCAGGGTGTGTGTCAGGACCAGTTTAATGAGTTTAACTGTAGCTGCAGCCCCGGATGGGAAGGAGAGCTGTGTGAGCTGGAGATCGACGAGTGCTCCTCAGCGCCCTGTGTCTACGGTACATGTAAAGACCTCCTAGCAGACTACCAGTGTAACTGTGAGCCCGGATACCAAGGAAAGACCTGTCAGGAGGAAGTGGATAACTGCCTGGACTTCAGCTGTGTGAACGGAGGAAGCTGTGTGAAATCAGCTGGGACTCACACGTGTGTTTGTCACCCGGGCTACAGAGGGAAACGCTGCCAGTAAGTTCTACTTTCACATCTTTAGGCTTTTTAACCCTCAGGAGGCATCACATTTTCAGTAGTTTTTTGAGTAGCTGACACGTACTTTGCTCAGAATTGCTTCATTCACACTGATATAACACACATCTGATATTATTCCAGTCCTACCCAGGTCACTTTTACATGTGCTCATAAATTATATCGGATGTTATTCAGGGACCTCATTCTGAAGAGTCGAGAAAAAACTAAACAAAAACAGACATTTTTACTACAGATTCCTAGGAGCTAAGTCAAACGTTTCTTGATGATAATATGCTTTTGAAATGGAAATGACTAAAAAGAAATGTTATCAAATTTTGTAGTATCCCCTGTTTTTGAGTTGCTCCACTGGTCATCCAAATGGGGTGTCAACCAAAACTAATGAAAGGGATGAGTCAGGGTAACCTAAGCCAATTCTAAAGGGATAGGATCAACCTAATTGATCCCTCAGAGGGGAAATTAACTTTAAGTACAACATGCTGGTGAAGGTTCTCAGCCATCCAGGTCATGATAATCCAAAAAAGGGTTTTAAATAAAGGCAACTGGACTTATTTGGTTCTTTGAAGACTTTTCACTGCTCATCCGAGTAGCTTTGTCAATTCTGTCTGTAGTAAAGGAGAGAGAATCTTAAAAACTGTCCCTATCTTCCTCTGTCTGTGACACACCTCCTTCTACCCCCTTTGAGGAGGTGTTCACTCCACTGTATTCAACTGGAGTCCTGGTGAGTTGTTTTGATTAGAGGCGTGAATTGTCTGGGATTTAAGTTCAGAGCAGACTGGTAGGTGCTGGAAAGATGAAATCTGAGTCCTCCTCCTCTGTTTAAAGTTGGTTTTTCACATTTGACATAGATGGCTTCTTTAACTCCTCTCTCAAACCATCGGTCTTCTCTGTCCAAAATGTGGACGTTGTCGTTTTCAAAGGTGTGTCCCTTGTCTTTGAGGTGGAGGTGGACTGCTGAGTCCTGGCCTGATGAGGTGGCTCTCCTGTGTTGAGACATGCGCTTGTGTAGTTGTTGTTTTGTTTCTCCAATGTAAAGGTCTGAACAGTCCTCAGAAACAACACCACTCATCTTCTGTTTGGGAGTCTTGTCCTCAGGATGAACCAGTTTCTGTCTGAGGGTGTTGTTGGGTTTGAACTTTACTGGGATGCTGTGTTTGGAGAAAATTCTTCTCAGTTTCTCAGAGACTCCTGCTACGTATGGGATGACGGTGCTTTTGCGCTTGTTGTCCTTGTCTTTTTTAGCTGCTGTGGAGTCTTTTCCAGATTTCTTTCTTGATTTAGCGAAGGCCCAGTTTGGGTAACTGCAGGTCTGGAGAGCTTCTTTGACGTGTTTCTGTTCCTTTTGTTTCTCTTCAGTTCTGGTGGGAATGTTATCAGCTTGGTGGTGTAAAGTCCTGATAACTGATAGTTTGTGCTCCAGTGGGTGATGGGAGTCAAAATTCAGGTACTGGTCTGTGTGAGGAGGTTTCCTGTAAACCTCAGTGCTGAGACTTCCATCCTGTTGAATTCGTACAGCGCAGTCCAAGAAGGGCAGTTTGTTGTTGTGTGCATCCTCCCTGGTGAACCTGATGTTTTTATCCACAGTGTTGATGTGTTTGGTGAAGCCTTCTACTTCATGAGTCAGAATCTTGACCCATGTGTCGTCCACATATCTGAACCAGTGGCTCGGTGCTGTTCCATTGCAGGAGTTCAGTGCTTTGTTTTCCACTTCCTCCATGTAGATGTTAGCGACAATGGGTGACACTGGAGAGCCCATGGCACATCCATGTTTCTGCCTGTAGAACTTGTCGTTGTGTTTGAAGTAGGTGGTGGAGAGGCAAAGGTCCAGGAGGGCACAGATCTGGTCTGGAGTCAGTTTAGTGAGTCATCTTGTTTCAGCCGTTTCCTAACAGCATCCACTGCTTCAGCTGTAGGAATACATGTGAAGAGGGAAGTGACGTCGAAGGAGACGATGGTTTCACCTGGTGCCAGTTTGAGATTTTGAACTTTCTTGACAAAATCCACAGAATTTTGGATGTCGTGTTGTGTTTTTCCAACTAAAGGGGCCAGGATGGTGGAGAGGTGTTTTGTGATGTTGTAGGTGGTGGAGCTGATGCTGCTGCTGATGGGTCTGAGTGGTGTTCCTTCTTTGTGAATTTTTGGAAGTCCGTATATGCATGGAATGGCTTCTCCTGGATAGAGTCTGTAGTACAATGAGCGGTCAATTACTTTTTCTTTTTCCAGTTGCTGTAGTGTAGATGGTCAGTGATTTTCTTCTTATATCCACTTGTCGAGTCTCTTTTTAGTGCTTCATGCTGTCACTCAACAGTGTGGTGACTTTGTTATGATAGTCAGTTGTATTCAGAATAACAGTACAACCTCCCTTGTCTGCTGGTAGAATTGTGATGTTCTGGTCTCTGCTGAGGGAGGAAACTGCCTTTCTTTCCTGTGGGGACAGGTTAGATGGAGGGGTTTTAGCATTTGAAAGAGCTGCTGTTACCTTGATCCTCAGTTCTTCAGCTTCTTTAGTTTTTTGCCCAAGTCAATGTCCAACATAATCTCATAATTTACAGTGTAGATCCCCTGCTGGTACCCCCAAAACTCTGTTTTGTTTGTTATTTTCAAAGTTTTCTCTGTTTTGTTTTTTGGTTTATGTTGTAAAGCGCTTTGTGATGTATATCTGTGAAAGGCGCTATATAAATAAACTTTACTTCCTACTTACCTGTTCCCCTGACCCTACTTAGGCCCTGACTTTCCACCCCTTCTCCTTCTACCTGACACATCAACTCTTTATTTAGAAACCACCTGGTCGTTCAGACTGTGTGTCAGATTGTTTTTGATCCTGTTTAATTGGATTCTCTGTTTAATGTTTAAATCTGCTATTGATTCTATGAAATCTGCATGTTTTTCTCTGAAAACACAATTAGAAATAATTAGTCAGAATCAATTTAAAAATAATAAATAATTTGTATCTAAATGCTCATAAATGTTTTCTACAGGTGGCGCTTCCCTCCAGTAGCTTGTGATGCTGACAGGAGGTGTCATAATGGAGGGATTTGCATTGGAGGTGATTCTGGAGGGAACTGCACCTGTAAGCCTGGATACTCCGGTGTCAGGTGAGAGCAGAGCATGTTTCCCATGACATACTGTACGTGTCTCTGGAGTGCGTCCAGGGCAGGAACACGTCTGCTGCTGCTGCTGTCGCTCAGCATTTGGCTAAAACCCTCTGATGTGTTTCAGGTGTGAGACAGAAATAGATGAGTGTGAATCCAGTCCATGTCAGAATGGTGCCACCTGTCTGGACCGCCTGAACCACTTCCAGTGTGTGTGTGTCCCAGGCTTCAGTGGGAAACTGTGTGAAAGCAACGTAAGTATGTGAGAGACTTGCAACGTACACATCCTTTTCTTCCAGTCTTGTCATTCTCTCCCAAAATTCAGTTGAACATACTTCAGTTGCATTATATCTTGTAGGCAAATCCGCGCATGCTTTGCACTACTAGACCTTCAGCAGTGTGCAACCTGATCCTCAAAGGCTACTATACAGTAGTTTAATGGTTTCTCTGCTTTAAAATAATTTTTTGGTCATTTTGAAGGAGTTAATGATCAGTTATTTATCTACAGTGAAGACTGCACCCATCAGTGACATCACATATTATATATATACTGTGTATATATATATATATATATATATATAGTTTAGTGTACTTTGTGTGTTTTGTATGTTTCGTCTGTTTTGTGTGTCCAAATACAAACTTTAAAGTTCATGATCAAATGTTAAACTGTGATAGGCTGTTTTAAAGTGGTTGTATCTACTGACGGTGATGTCACCATGTTGTTGTTGCAGAAAGAGGAGCATAAGGAGCAAGTCCCCTGGCTAGCAGTGACCATTCCCCTCACCACCCTGTGTGTGCTCTTAGCCATTGTCTCCTTGTTCTTTCTCGTCATGACGGCCAGGAAGAAGCGTCAGTCGGAGGGAACGTACAGCCCCAGCTCCCAGGAGGTTGCTGGGGCCAGGCTAGAGATGGGTAGTGTCCTCAAGGTTCCTCCAGAGGAGAGGCTGATCTGAGGCCAGAAGACCGGACCCCAGACTAGACGCTGATCTGAGGCCAGAAGCCCGGACCCCAGACTAGACGCTGATCTGAGGCCAGAAGCCCCGGACTTCGTCTTACATCAAGAGAATGTGTACTAAGGGCAGAGATAACCTGTTTGCTAGCTCCACCCCTTTCTCTGCCCCCCTCTGTATGAAGGAAACCAATCCTATCTAGAGTGCAAGGTGACACCAGGTGTCTCTTTAACTCATTTGCTGCTAAAATACCTCATGTATCACATTGTGTTATGTCACTATACCCTGGTTTGGAGCTGTGTCATCTCACACAGTGTCGCCTCACATGGTGTCACCTTGCGTAGCGTCGCCTTGCTTACTGTGGTGTCATATCATGTCACATCTCATCAATTCGTGGGACACCACCTTGAATGGTATTGCATCACTTTGCATGGCATTGCTTAGGTTGCATCACCTCACGTCGCCTTGCATCACTTCCTGTGACATCACTTTGATTTATTGACATTTTTTAAGGCTTCATCTCTCCAGCAGATTTCCACCTGATGAACTCATCTCCTTTCAGCAGAACATTTTTCTGTTTGCTGATTCGGATGGTTTGAGTTTGTGAAGAACTGAAACTGAACCAAACAGGTGGATACGTCCACATCTCCTCCAGGAATAACACAATCCAGATGCATTGGGATGAGAATTACACCACAATTGTATTTTTTGGATGTTTTTTTCATACAGAACTTCAAACCACTGTATTTTTTTATTCATTGTTTTTACTTGAATATTTTGTGTATTTAATTGTACAAACAATATTTTGTGTACTTAATTGTACAAACAGTTACAATGGTCAGTTCAAAACTTTTGAGAAAAGGGAGAATTTAATTTTGCAAAACAAAATATAGTTTACTTGCAATTTAAAAAAAAATTAAAACCATCTTTGATTTGGAAATTGGCTTTATTGCTCTTAGAGACGTTAACATAGGCAATGGGCAGGAAGTCTTTAAATCATAAATGTTTGTTCTACGTTTTTGTAGGTGGGCCTGTTGTCAGCTGCAGGTTAAATACTAATTATCATCCATAAACATTTAAAACATAATTTCCTTTAAAGGGATATTTGGCTTATGTCAGTGATTTACAGTAAAGACCACACCCACAGGTGCAGCACTTCAAATGGGTGGAGTCTCCACAAACATAAAGTAGTCCTCTTACCAAAGCGATGTTCATGGTGTAGCGTTTTAAACTGTTAAAGTTTGTTTAGCAGCACACTTCTGTAAGGTCACTAGGTGAGTTTTGTCGGTTTTATATGAAGCTGTTTGCTTTGATACCTTCACCCACTAGTGGTTACAGGAATTTTTCTAGGTTCATTAAGAAAGATTACAGGGAGTAGATTACGTACCTTTTATTGACGAATGGAAGACTGAGTCAGGAATAAAGACTTTACAGAATTTATTATAAAAGAGACGTACGAACAGTTACAAACAGATTAGCAGAGGTAGCAGTGTTTAAGCTTTTGTCAACACGATGGTATGGTGTTCTAAGTTGATCTTAATATAAGTTTTAATGACTTGAGTCTGTGATGTTAAGACTAGGGGCATTTAATTTAGATTGAGGATTAAGTGGAGGAGTTACTTGATGGATAAGTTACGTGGAGTGTAGAGCTTATCAACAGAGGCCTTTAGCTTTACCAGAGAGTGGTGACTCATACGCCGCTCCGGGATCGACGCCGATCGGAGAGTTGGGTGGGATGGCGTGAAGGCGGAGGTTTCCCCCTCGGTTCCGGTTGGACGCCTTTGGAGGTCGGGACCGCCGTAGGCCACGGAAATCGTCCTTGGATGACTAGTCTGATCAGGACAGATGATGGGTAGATAATTGTTTGTTTTTAAAACAGTTTTTGATCTAAAAAGGCCCTTACACCCCCTTTTTTTTTCTTTTTTTTTTTTTACTTACACCCCCTTTAACAACAAGCCCTCACCCAGCTAAATTTCTTGAATTTATTTTTTGAAATGATGGAGTAGATTGAACTTCAGGTAGTAGAGAGATGATCACAGAATGCTAACATCAAAACTAATTATCAACCAAGATGACCACCAGGTGCTGGCACTAGAGAGGAACATTTTGGCCACTTTATTGGGTACACCTGTCCAACTGCTCATTAACGCAAATGACTAAACAGCCAAACACATGGAGTCAACTCAATGCACTTAGGCATGTAGACATGGTCAAGATGATTGGCTGCAGTTCATACCGAGCTTCAGGATGGGGAAGAACAGTGATTTAAGTGACTTTGAATGTGGCATGGTTGTTGGTGCCGGATGGGCTGGTCTGAGTATTTCAGAAACTGCTGATCTTCTGGGATTGTCACTCACAAGTTCAACCATCTCTAAGTTTTACAGAGAATGGTCTGAAAAAGGGAAAACATCCAGTGAGCGGCTGTTCTGTGGGTTAAAATGCCTTGTTGATGCTAGAGGTCAGAGGAGACTGGCCAGACTGGTTGGAGCTGATAGGAAGGCAACAGTAACTCAAATAACCACTGGTTACAACCAAGGTCTGCAGAAGAGCATCTCTGAACACACAACACGTTGAACCTTGAGGCAGATGGGCTACAGCAGCAGAAGACCACACCGGGTGCCACTCCTGTCAGTTTAGAACAGAAAACTGAGGCTACAATTCACACAGGCTCACCAAAACTGGACAACAAAAGACTGGATAACTGTTGCCTGGTCTGATGAGTCTCGATTTCTGCTGCCACATTCTGGTAGGGTCAGAATTTGGCTTCAACAACATGAAAGCATGGATCCATCCTGCCTTGTATCAACGGTTCAGGGTGCTGCTGGTGTAATTGTGTGGAGAACGTCATGTTATCATGTCAATATGGACCAAAACCTCTGAGGAATGTTTCCAGTACCTTGTTGAATCTATGCCACAAAGGATTAATGCAGTGCTGAAGGCAAAAGGGGGTCCAACCCAGTACTAACAAGGTGTATCCAATAAAGTGGCCAGTGAGTGTATATACATATTCCATAATTCCTACTTTTAAAGTTTATGAATAGGTACTTTATCTAAATGCTCATGAATATTTTTTCTAGCATTTTTTTAGCCCAGGCAGAGACCAAGACCCACGCGTTGAGAATCCCTAGTTTATGTTATTCTCTTTTTTGCCATAACTGAACCCGACCAGTCCAGCTGCTCACTGGCCTTTCACTTTCACTTACTGGTGATGCTAACTGGTCTGAACCAGAACTGGTCAGCCAGAATGTTTTCACAACTAAAATGTGCTCTTTGATTTACAACCTGAGTCTGACACACTGGACTTCTTATGTTGGCAGAGATAGACTTGTGAACAGGTTGAATAGGAATTAAAGGCCCTAGTCTTTCTTATTGATAGTTATAAACTGCTGTGTTGTATCCTCGTTTGTTAGTGGCTTTGGATAAAAGCACAAACAGAAACAGTAATGTAGCCGAGTTTTACTTTGAGTTTAGCCCCTTTAATTTGACTGATGTGAGTTTCCTCACATATTAATAAAACATATTTTATTTTCAGTTTTAAAACCCTGCTAACAACTAGCTAACAACTTATTTCTGTAGGTTGCTGGGATGGAGCCTCGTCTGAATTCTGCTAATGATCTAAGGCTCAAAATGTCCCATTTTAAATAGCAACCGAGTGCCTTTTTGACCTCCAGAGGCAGCCGCGTCCAGAGACGCTGCTGCAAATCAGGGACCGAGTATCAGCTGATTTTTTGGTATGTTGATGCTCTTATGGAAAAAATATGAACTTAACATGTTTTTCACATGTCAGCATGTGGAATAACATGTTAAAAGTGTTTCAAATTTCCACAGGAAACATGGGTTGGACATGTTTTTTACATGTTAATTTAACATGGCTTTACATGTGAAAACATGTTCTTTTTCCCCATGGGAAGTTCACATTTTTTTGTTTTAAATTCACACAGGAAACATGTGGAAAACATGTTTTTTACCTGTAGTTCACATGTGTTACATGGTAATTTCACATGTGATGTCCACACGTGAAGTTCATGTGTTTTTCTGTAAGGGTGGGACTTTCAGATCAGGAGTTGTTTTAAAGAACAGGAAGTTAGCTGTTAATTTGTCACCAGTCTGCAGCAGCGTCTCTCCTATGAGTATTGCTCTGGCCAGAGGACTACTTCCTATTTCCACAGACTCCACCCTCTCTGAGTGATTACACTGATGACCTTTTAGTTTGTTTAGTTGTGTTTGTATGACTGTTTTGATTGATTCGACACATTGACCCTGTGATTGTAGATTTGTCTCTTATTCATTGCTGTTGCTGGTTTTCAGTGATTTCATGTTTTGTTGTTTTCTAAAGTGTTATAGAACCCGTCATCTGTACATGAAGAGTATATTTGTTTATGAAATAGGATGTAGATAGTTAGCCTATTTTTGTAAATAGAGACAACTAAAGTTCTCAAAAAGGTTTTAGTTTTTTAGTTTCACTCTGTAAATTTTCTGCTGAAATAAAACAATGAAATGAACATGGCTGAACAAATATTTAAAAAACAACAAGTTCATCATCCAACCATCATCCGTCCATCCAGCTTCATACAACATCATTCAACCTTGTCATATTGAGCGGTTTTACCGGACCCTAGAGCCACAGAACTGAGGACACAGCAGAGGTAAGTGAAAAGTGTTTATTTAAAAGTGAGTAGTGCTGGATCTGCATGGATTCTGGAATCAGTAGGGATCTAAAAGAGGAGAAGATGGTGAGCGGAGGGTACAGTGTAATGATACTGAGAGTTCTGAGAAGGGAGGATTACTGTGTCTGAGGGGTGAAGGAGCTGGGGAGGGTACTGGACCGAGGCAGAGAGCTGGCTGGAGGAGTGCTGGTGGAAGGACTGGTGGTTTTCAGAGATGGAGGCAGGCAGGGGACAGGAAGAACCACAGCAGGAGTGAATGGAGTCCAGAGGAGCGAGAACGGCAGCCGTGGTGGTTTTCTGAGGGAGGAAGGTACAGGAGATGAGAACACAGGTAAACTAGAAATGTTAGCGAAGGGAGGCCTGAGCTACCACATAGGTAGTGGAACGGTCTGGCGCCGTCCAGGTGTTGATCTGCTCCTCTGCTGGTGAGGCTGATTGGGTGAGGCCGGTGGGTAGTGGTGGATGAGAGGGGCGTGGATATGACAAACCTCAGTCATACGACATCATCCATCTATCCAACCTCGTACATCAACCATCCATCATCTGTCTGACCAACAATCGTCCAACCGTTGTCCAACTATCATCTGTCCATCTAACCATCTTATGTATATCCAACCAATGTCCAAGCATCATTCATCTATCCAATCATCGTCCAACCATCTTCCATTAATTATTTATCCACTTATCATTCATCCATCCAAGCGTCTTTCAACCATCATCTCTCCATCCATACACACATTTATCATTTATCCTACCATCATCTGTCCATCATCCATTCTTTGATTATTTTTATTTGTTTTTACCTTGCTGTTCATCCATCCATCCATCCATCCATCCATCCATCCATCCATCCATCCATCCATCCATCCATCCATCATACATATTTATTCATCATTCATCATCCATCCATCCACCATAATTCTATCAGTCTATCATAACTCTAACTACCATTCATCCATCATCCATCCAACATAATTGAAGAAGCAGCTTTCACTAACATTTTACTTCAGGAAGTTTCCCTGTGAAACCAGAATGCAGTGCATGCGTTTAGGTGGGACGCAAGCATCACCAGTTAACCTAACTATCACAGATTAACCTATTACCAGGTAATCCAGCCCTAACAATTGAATCCACATTTTAAAAATAATGTTATTTAACTCCTTAAAACAAAAGCAGATTTTCAATAATAAATTAAACTGGAAAACAAAACACCCCCCAAACACTCTCACCCCCCCTTGGAAGGTGATGTGGTCCATTCCATTGTGTCTGAGCTTCTCTTACTGATGGATGGTCTTGAAATGGGATGAGCATTGCTCTCCTTATCCTCCCTGACACTAGTGTGGGGGTGGAGGAGCCTGGAATGCTGACATGAAATTCCGACAGTGTGTTGATAATGGCTCCAGAGCTACAACAACATCCAGCCACTTCATCAGTCAAACTCAATGTTTAGCTTTGGTTTGGAAGTTGATGAACGAGTTTTACAGTCACATTGGTGTGAAGGTTTTAATCAGAGCTGTTGTGTAACATCTCACCCAGTGGTGGCCAACCGCGGCTCTCGAGCAGCATGTGGCTCTTTGCCTGGCTTCATTTACCTTCGTATTGAAGTTTGTGTTTTTATTAAAGGGACATGAGGGAGCTTTTGAAGAAAAGTAATAATTGCATGTTCAGTTTATTTAGGTTAATAAGTGATGAAGCATTTTAAATCAAAAAGAATGAGGTCACCCATGTATCATTCCATTATCTTGAACAGGCTGTGAGCTGTAAAATGTTCTGCAATTCGGGGTCCGAATTTCCCGCGCTGTCCTACGGATGTGACGTCAACTGACGCTTCTGCGCGTTCTCGGGCTAAAAAAGTAATAATAAATGTATATCCAGTAGGTGGCAGTATTGCACCTTTGTGTAGTGTTGCTAGTCAATGGCGGACTTCCTTATCTAAACCAGTGGTTTTTCTCATAAAACTGGTGTTATTTGGCAGCGTTTATGGAGCTGAAAACCTCTCTGATGGATTATAGGGTTTCACAGAGCTAAAGGTGCTGTTATAGGCGACCGCACAGCAATCTGTCCATGTTTATGGTCTCGGCACTGTAGGCCGCAAATCCCGGACTGTTTCCTAGACCTCAGTCCGCTTACAGTGCATCTAAGGCGGCTCTGCTGCGCACGGACCTCCGGGTGCTACGGAGCTCCACTTCGTGATGTGAATTTGAGAAATCTAGGGTGATATATGCAGCGGGACATGATTCTATCAGGCTAGATTTCTCAAATTCTCCTCCGGGTGTTGGAGAACACCGGCTGATTAAAGCTCTTAGCAATACAGGCAGCAGTGGAAGCTGGAACATAGCGGCTAGCGAGATTGGCTCTGTTAGATCGGCTCCCTCAGTCTGATCGTGTGTGTGTGCGTCGCGGGGCATTGCTTTACTATATTTCCTTTTGTATTAATAAAATGTATTTTTATTTATGGAATCATTCCTCCGGCTGCCTTTGGTTGAACCCTTATGAACTAGTGAGAAATTTGTGCTCGCTCCCGCTAAAAGCTGCAGTTATTCGCAGCGCCAGGCGCGGCGCTCATGAGGTTTGTTTTTCAAAGCTCCCTCATGTCCCTTTAAGAGTTCTCATTTTCAACCGACCTGAACGGTCGGGTTGATTAGGGTCTAATATTTAAATTATTGTTGCGTTGGGTTTGATCAGAAGAGAGAGAGAGAGAGAGAGATGAGGGGGAGGGAATCCTGTCTGTAACCCAGTCTAGCGCTCTGTCTGACGGCGTCACAGCACCGCGCAGCAGCGCCCATAAAGAGCGCTTCAACACAATTCATCCAAACCTCAAAAGAGCTCAAACCCGGCTTGACGTAATCAGAGCCAGTCTGTCTTTATATTTATGACATTTTTTCCCCTCTCCCTCCGCTATCTGAGCCGACTCATCCCAAACAATTATTAAATTATTCTGCCGAATGCGTCGGCTCGCATCGCACGCCCAAACACACATACACGGAAATTATTTACAGATGAGCATCAAATATTCACACCTGATACCTCATTGAAAATATTATGTTCACCGTGCATTTAAATGATGAGATGAAAATATTGAAAACAGAAACAGTTCACCTGCTGGGGACTGAAACAGATTCTGGTCCTGGTCCCCGAGGACCTGAATCACCTCCTGGTCCCCGAGGACCTGAATCACCTCCTGGTCCCCGAGGACCTGAATCACCTCCTGGTCCCCGTGGACCTGAATCGCCTCCTGGTCCCCGTGGACCTGAATCGCCTCCTGGTCCCCGAGGACCTGAATCGCCTCCTGGTCCCCGTGGATCTGAATCGCCTCCTGGTCCCCGTGGACCTGAATCACCTCCTGGTCCCCGTGGACCTGAATCACCTCCTGGTCCCCGAGGACCTGAATCACCTCCTGGTCCCCGAGGACCTGAATCACCTCCTGGTCCCCGTGGACCTGAATCACCTCCTGGTCCCCGAGGACCTGAATCACCTCCTGGTCCCCGTGGACCTGAATCACCTCCTGGTCCCCG
>SSNR01000401.1:166784-192361 GCA_006937965.1 Callopanchax toddi
CTGAATCACCTCCTGGTCCCCGTGGACCTGAATCACCTCCTGGTCCCCGAGGACCTGAATCACCTCCTGGTCCCCGTGGATCTGAATCACCTCCTGGTCCCCGTGGACCTGAATCACCTCCTGGTCCCCGTGGATCTGAATCACCTCCTGGTCCCCGTGGACCTGAATCACCTCCTGGTCCCCGTGGACCTGAATCACCTCCTGGTCCCCGAGGACCTGAATCACCTCCTGGTCCCCGTGGACCTGAATCACCTCCTGGTCCCCGTGGACCTGAATCACCTCCTGGTCCCCGAGGACCTGAATCACCTCCTGCTTGAGTGAAATCAAACTCCTCCATCCTCCACTGTCAGTCAATCACAGTTTTTGAAGAAACTTTGGACTTTCAGCTCCTGTGATATTTTTTTTGAATGAGGTCATCAAGAGAGAGAGAAATAATTAATCTGCTGACTCTCCACCAAGTGCTCAGGTGTGTGAATTGTAATCTGTCAAAATGACTGACGCCCTTCAGATTTGTCCATCAAAGTAAAAAAAAAAAGGTAAATGATGGAAAATATAGATGAAAATGACTGTCCTGTGGTTTTAGTTCAGTAGGAGTCAGTTTTTCTGTCATTATCATGTTGGTGTGTGACATTTACAATCAATCTGGCTGAGCAGAGGTGTGTGTGTGAGAGGAAGGGATGGGTTCATGTGTGTGCCCATGTATGATGTAGCTCTTTGTTCTTTACACAGAAATAAAATATGGCTCGTGATCTCTGACTGGTTGGCCACCCCTGATCTAGCCCATAGGTACTCAATAGACGGCAACCTCCTATTTCTGGCCCTCGAGCCAATTACTGTGTTCCTAAAGCTGTCAGTATTACTATTTCATAAAATCCACCATGAAACGGCGCCACGCTTCCCGCAACAGCTTCAGGAAGAAGGGAATTATTTTCCTCCTCCCTTCCTTAGCTGTTAATATTCTATAACCCCCACCTCGAAATACCAGATATCAGAATAAACTTCAGTGGCAGCTCGCCAATATGGGTGCTGGGTGGGATGGGTGCCTGGTTCAGGCTCGGGGGTCTTCAGTGTGCTGGTGGACCTTGGTGCCTCCTTGCCTGGCGTGGATAGTTCTAACCAACACCACGGGGTGGGGGACAACTCTGACGGGTGGAGGTGCTGTAGTCATTCTGCTGGGGTGGGTGGCTTTGGACTCTGTGGGGCCACTGCCATGGAGGTTTTCAGGTTTTCCTGCCCTGGTTGGATTTTGGGGAACGGGGGTGCCTATTGAGGCCAGCGGGGGAGCTGAGCTGGCTCCCTGGGATGGCTTTTCCCCCCAGTCTTACCTCCCCATCCCTGAACATTTCCCTCCTTCCCCATCACATCACTCACCACACACACAGGGCTTTGGGTTACAGGTACGTCACAAGTGTGGGATACCACCTCTGCAGTCCTGTGGCCCAATTTTAACGCACAATTTAAAGGTCTTCAGGAGTGTCCCCTGCACTCCAAAAGACCTGAGTCTCCTTAGCAAGTAAAATCTGCTCTGATCCTTCCTGTAAAAAGCATCATTGTGACTCCAGTCCAGTTTATTGTTCAGGTGAACACCCAGGTACTAGTCATAGTCCTCTACCTTGATGTCTGCTTCCCTATGTTCACTGGTGTCAGAGTTGTGGGTCTGTGCCCAGGGCTGGACTGGGACTAAAAAAGGACCCTGGCATTTGTGGTCTTGGCATCCCATGATGACTACTTACGGATGTTCGGTATGCACACCATCATTTTGAGTTCATCCCCGGAAGTGTGTGTGTGTGTGGGAAGGGGGGTGCTAGGTGCCTCAACTACCAACACGAAGGTGAACTGATGATCTTTGTTTAGGCAAATGAATATCTGTGTCCAAATGAGCACTTCTTAGCAGCACTCGGTAATAGGGAGTGGACATTAGAATGAGCTGCTCATATCATGAGCTGTGTGACTGGTCAGGGTGAATGCCCAGTGGGTCCATATCCAGTCCACCAGTGACTCCTGACCAACCCATGTCAGCATTTCTTTCCCCAACAACCAGTTTTTGGTCCAACACTTGACCCTGCTGGCCTTCAGTTTCGTCTAATTCCCTCAGAACAGATATATCCCTGGCTGGTTTCTCCACTATTAAATTTACTTTACTAATAAAGTGTAAGAAAATGAGGCATCACCACAGATCATCCCTGGTGAATTTATAAACTCAGTGTACAACAGTGGTCCCTGATACTGTAAGTACAGGAGCAGCTGTGGCTTGGCAGGTAAGACACTTATCTGCTGATCAGAAGGTGAGCGGTTTCAGGGACTGATGAACAGTGGCGGCCGCCCATAGGGGGCGCTCGGGCGCCGCTCCACCAGTCCCAAGAGGAAGAAGAAGAGAAATAGTGATCACAAAATATAAAAAACTAACATGAAAATAAAACTAAATGAGCCATCCATTATATATACAATAAGTGCTGTGTATAATATGCATTTAGGTGAAGTTTAGAAACGTTTTCTAACTATTTTTTACCAGACGGATAGGTCGTGTTTCTTTGGGGTCTACTGCGCATGTCTGGACAGGACACCGTCCCAACATACCGCTGTGTTTTCTGCTCCTGACGCATGCGCACAGAGTGCAAAAAATAGGAGACCAATCGGGACGCGAATTTGCGAAATGCAGGTGATTTGGGTAAGGTCCCGCCTTTTCTCGCCTCTGATTGGCTACAAGCGCTCTCCTACGATTGGCTGTTGGCTCTGATTGGCTAAGAGGACTAGAAGGACGCAGGAGCGGCTATTTCATTTCGCAGCTGAGTAACTAAGCCAACCCTAACCCTATAGCCTAACCCTAACGTTACACTTACCTCTGCTCACGTATCCACACCCGCTGCATCAGCTGCTCTGCAAGTAGATGAAAAAAGAGACAAAGGCAGCAAAGCGAAGAATGCTTGTAGCCAATCAGAGGCGAGAAAGGCGGGAGCTTACCCAACTCACCTACAGCCAATCGTAGGAAAGCGCTTGTAGCCAATCAGAGGCGAGAAAAGGCGGGACCGTACCCAAATCACCTGCATTTCGCAAATTCGCCATCGGGACGCAGGGCTCAGCGTCCCTGTGACACATGCGCACAACGGCACAGTCAAAACCGGAGGATTATGGCTTATTATTTAAGTATTTACTTTAGTTTTTATTTTTATCATGAATTATGGCACTCTAACACACTGATAAGTGATTATAAATACAGTAAAAAAAAAAAAAAAAAAGAAAAACGTATTGAATTACTCAGAAGAACGGGAGGATGTTGTTGTTGACCTGGCCGGAAGCTCTACAGAGCGCTCGTTTTGGTTTCACTTTCAGCTTTGGCAGCAGATAGCCAAGAAACGCCGACCATCAAGCCCACGTGAACTTCAGAGGTTAGCTACAGAGGTGAGATAGAAGCTCTTATAGGCAGTCATTGAGAAAACTTGCTTTTCTCATATTTTAATATTGTATTTATAGAATAAAACAAACAGTTTCAGTAAGAAAAATAAAACAGAATTTTAATTTTACTCAGACATATTCCTTTTAAGAGCAAAATCTAAGAAACTTTATCATTACACCAAATAAAATTCCTGTGTTGACTGGTATACAGAATTGGTATATTTATAGCATTTTCAAACCTTGTAGTTTTGCTTTAATTTAATATTTTAAAGTATTGTGATGCATATAAGTGGTACTCTGGAGATATGTGGTTAGATTGCATCTAAAAAAACAACTTTCCAAAATGCGCCCCTCCAAAAAAAATGTCACCAACCGCCACTGCTGATGAACCCCCTAGGAACTGACCAGATGGCTCCTCAGGGATGGGTCAGATGCTGAGAAATAATTTTCCCAAGGGGACACAAAAATTTTTTCTTCTGTGAATGTGAGTGTGAACTGTTGTGTTGTACAGCGCTTTGGGGAGTGTAGAACACTCTAGAAAGATCTATATAAATACAGGACATTTACTATTTACTGTATTTCATTATTAGAATGACATCAACTAGAATGGCATCACATTGTTTTGATCCACACTATATTTACAGAGATTAGTGAAAGTGTAGAAAGTTGGTTGTTTATCATCTTCCAATTTTAGCTGTCATAAGGATGACAGACATAAGAGAAACACCAGGTTTAAAAACTGGTTTCAAACTGAAAAACACTGAAGAGATTTTAAAAAGTACTATTGTAGCAGAACTGGAACGTCCTAGAAAATGAAAATAACTGTGTATGAAACACTATCAAAGATATTTAAAACAATATAAATACTGTTCAATAATAGAAAATAACATGAATCAGAATAATACAGGAGCAAACACCCAGTGCAACTGAACCAACATCATTATTAACACTGTGCTCTAGAAACATCAGTATAGAGCTAGAGGTTTTAGAGAGGAGGACACCCCCCTTGACTGGATGGCTGACAGACGAGGCCTGTTACTGGGTTAGTATCATGTCGGCGGGGAGCGAAGCCTCCTGGTGGTGTCAGCCATCATGATGCCAGCTACAGGTCTAATGAGGGAGACTGCCGCCTTGGCATTCCGTCCCCGGTGTCAGGAATCAACCGACAAATCAGCGGTGCGTCACGGGCACACCACAAATGATATGTTGACAAATGCAGATATTTCACTTTTAATTGACACTAAGAGACGGAGATGATTCGGCTGCCAGGGCTTCTGAGGAGACATGGACGAGACAAGATGGGAGAGCAATATGCAGAAGGAGGGGGTGGGGGGTGGGCAGCGTTGGAAAAAAGCAGATCTTGGTTTAGGCCTTGGAAGACGTTTAATATTTGCGGAGGGTGTCATTTTTTGTGAGTATTGTAGTTGAAGGGAGGAGAGTGGGGTTGAGATTAGAGGTGTGCATTCTGAGACTTGTCAGCGCTGACAGCAGCTGTATTAGACATCAGCCTCACCGCCTGACTGCTCCAAATCCTGACAACATTTATCCAGGTAGGTTTCTCCTGCTGACTGCCTGACAGAGGCTGCTTTATGCTCTTTGTTTTGTTTATTTATCCCCAATCTGTCTTTAATTGCCACCGTTATACAGAAAACACAGGTCAATTTAACCTAAAGGCCCCGGTTTGATGTTTTAACCTCTTGAGACATCTAAGAAAAAAGTCCACTTCCCAAAAAGTGTTATGTAAATGTAACACCTCACTTGGGTATTTACAGGTTAAAGGAAGGACCAGCAACGTTGTCTGCTGGAGCGAAATATGGCTTTATAAAAAGAATAAATAAAGTAAGCGACCACAGACCAGGAAAAAAGTCTGAAGTGCCGACTTATTGTTTATTACAAAAACACGTTCAGACATTACATCAAACACAAAAAAACTACTTAAATCTCTTTGTTTCTTGGGTTACGTTTTAAATCCACTTTTCTTGCACTAATACTAATACTTGCATTAATATTAGGTTGCAACCTTTTTATTAATCATATCCACTTATAAGTTAATCCAGTTGTAATTTGGATAACCTATGCTTTTTATATGAGTCATGTTCTATTTTAGTTTAATTAAAGTCAATTATCTTCTTTTAACCTTCAATCATTTGTTTTACATCAACCAAAATGTATACAGTACAAAAACTCCTTTTACAATCAATTTGCTCTTAAGTAAACAACAAAAAATGTAAAACAATATAAAACTCAAAATATATACTGAGTCAAAGTTCTTTTTCAATGTCTCTTTTGCCAAAAAGGCTGAATTAATCTGTGAACCACAGATTTAAAAGGTAATTTCTGCAATAATTTCAGATTAGCAGTGTAGAATTTTCTCTGAATCCATTGTAGTACGTTTAGGTCCCACCAGTTCAAATGAATCCTCGCACCGACCAGCAGAGGGCGTATTGCTCCATTCTAGCAGGCGGAGCAATGCAAACACTCAGGACTCAAACATCTAGAGTTCACCCTCCTGCTGAGGATGCTAAGCTAACACAGAGCTATCAGCTGCTGCTGCTCCGTCACCAAATCACTCAGAAAGACTTCAAACTGCAGCAGAGATTTATTTAATGGAAGCAACATGTTCACTGAAGGAGGTATTTTTATTCTGATTTTAGTTTTAGTTGTTTCAGACTGAGCTGAATCTGTCAGACAGATAGACAGTGGACCGGTTCTGACTCACTGAATATTCCTACTGCAGCACCGGTAGAGTAACACCGACCTGTAAACACGATACAACTGGAAAAAATCTCTGATTGTTTCCCAGTGGGGAGGAAAACAAACAGGTTATTATTTAGATCAGTGGTTCAAACTGGGGTAATTGCAGGGGGGCTGATTTAATTTGTACCTT
Source organism: Callopanchax toddi (assembly GCA_006937965.1). NCBI lineage: Eukaryota > Metazoa > Chordata > Actinopteri > Cyprinodontiformes > Nothobranchiidae > Callopanchax > Callopanchax toddi. The sequence continues at coordinate 173,065 of SSNR01000401.1, forward strand.
ATATGACAATTGGAGAAAATAAATGTTATTTCAAACAGTGGTACATATTTAAAGGATTTTATTAAATAAAAAAAGATTTAATAAAAAATCAACAACAGTTTGTAAACTTTTATTCCTTGTTTTCTTTTTTTATTTGAGCACAGAAATGTTCTGAAAGGACCTTAAATTATTTTATGAAATTTAACAAAAATAATATTGAGACTATATAACTGTTGTTCCTAGTCTCACATATACTAGACTGCAATAACAGAACCATAAATAATCCAGTTTTCATGAATCATCATGAAAAAAGTTTTAATTTATTGTGTTATTTAGACTCCATGTCCCAATAGCCAGTTTTTGTGTCCGAAGATCGGACCGCCAAAGCTCCCGCCTTGGTCTGCCATCCGATCCACATAGCACCGGACCCTTCATGCTCCTCCTGCAGGTGGTGGGTCCACAGGTGGATGAGCCCATGTATCCGGTTCGGGCTAGACCCGACCAGGCACCATGGGTGAAAGCCCAGCCACCAGGCGCTCGCTCACAGGCCTGGCTCCAGGGCGGGACCCCGGTAACCCTCCGGGCCGGGTACTATGGCTCTTTGTTCTAATGTCCATGAAGAGACTTCTGAACCGCATTTTGTCTCACCCTTCACCTAGGACCAATTTGGCATGGTTGACCCTACCAGGGGCACAAGTGCCCCAGACAGCATAGTTCCTATAGGTCACTCAAACTCCTCCACCACGATAAGGTGGCGGTTCAAGGAGGAGGCCCTAAGACTCTCTGCCTGTATGTTGGGGTTTTCTCCGGAAGACGAAAGGGTAGCTTCCCTGCGCCTTCGGGTTGGGGAACGGGTCCTGACTGTTAATTGTGCTTATGCACCAAATAGCAGTTCACAGTACCCACCCTTTTTGAAGTCCCTGGGATGAGTGCTGGATGGCGCTCTGACTGGGGACTCCATTGTTTTACTGGGAGACTTCAACACTCACCTGGGTGTAACATCAACAAAGTCAACTGGGTCAAAGGTCATCTAACTCTGTGACGATCCTTCACCCTGTTCGTTCTGTGCAGGGTAACTTCTGCGTTTTTAACATCACTTGTTTACAGAAAAGAAACCAGCTAATGACCTCGCATCTCAAATTCTCGTCATAACAAAACTGCTCGATTCCTGACTGATCTTCACAGCAAAGCTGCAAAAGCTCATTCAGCTCATTTCTGCAGTTTAACAAATAGAACGGACTGATTTTCTTCCAAATGCATTTAATCAGACTGTTTGCTTATAAGTGATGAATAAGTCAATTTTCTTTATGATTGTTTAACCTGTTTATCTTGTCTTTTCCCTCAGAAGAAGTGATTTAATGATTTTAAATGCATTCCTCACTATAACTCAAGTCTCATATTGATATTAATGTTAAGTCTTTAACCTTGATAATTTAAGTCTTAAAACCATGATGAGTTGAAATGCACGATTATTAGATCTTAAAAATATCAACGCTTCCACTTGGTGAATTTCATGAGTCTCATTATCACCAATGTTATATTGAGTTCATGTCATGTATATATTAATATTACTATATTAGTACCAGTGGCGTCGCGTCATGTAGGGCCGGTAGGTCCCGGCCCCACCAGCCACCAGATGGCGCTGTGGGGATCAGTTGGAAAGAATAGTTCGTTTTTAGACTAATACTGCATAAAACCCCATTCTGTTACTAAGATATTCTGTTATAAATATCTGTGTAATCATATCTAAGTCTTTGCTTTGATACTGACAAGCTCAGGAGGTTAAATCCTCTTGAAATCCTGGCGACGGGCCGGCCCCTCTCAGCCTGCCTAAAAGACGAGCATCTGAAAATCACTGTGCGCAACACGCTCTCAATAGACACTCATGGGGCACGAAGCGCTGGGCCCCAAACCCAGACCGTCCAATTAAAACACTGGAATATCACATGTGACGTTACCTTCATGTTCGGTGGGAAAGCAGAGCTTCTCAGTCTAGTGTTGTTTAGCTCGTTAGCTCCCAGGACAAAAAGCCAATTCGAAGTAGCTTTTTAAAAAATTATTTGCATCTTTTCTTTTAAAGAAATGAACAACGCTGGTGAGTGAACCTTTATTTACAATTTCATGTATAAAATAGTTGTTTTCTTAAATTAGATTTAGATTAAATTGCATTTTTAATGTGAAAGTTTGTGCTACAGTTATATATTTGAGTTGTGCCCCACCTAACATATGATGCCAGAGCTAATTAGTACTGATTGGTACTTACAGTTATAGTGAATTTAACTCATGATAAGTTAAAAATATTTCCTAACAGAATCCTCTCAGAAGGAGGGAATGCAGGCTCTTGATAACACCCATCCTGGCATTCCTCTGATATGTGATTGGCTGATTTCCAATTTCTAATTGATTTTTGAGCTGATTTATGTAAAAATTAAAGAGATGAAAAATAGAGATACAAGGTTTAATCCCGACAGTGACAATATAATTATTATTTGTGTTAATGGGGATCCATGGTGGCCTCACAGCAAGGAGGTCATGGGTTCGCTTCCCGGCTCTGTGGCCTCTCTGCGTGGAGTTTGCATGTTCTCCTCATGCGTGCGTCTCTTCTCTCCAGGTCCTCCGGCTTCCTCCCACGGACCAAAAACATGGCTGTTAGGTTAACTGGTCTAGTTAGTAAAAACTGTCCCTATAGGTGTGAGTGGGTGTGTGGCTGGTTATTTGTCCTGTTCGTCTCTGTGTGGGCCTGCGATGGACTGGCGGCCCGTCCAGGGTGTCCCCCGCCTCTCGCTCCCTTGACCGCTGGAGATAGGTGCCAGCCGCCCTGCGACCCTCTGTGGAGGATGAAGCAGGTATAGAAAATGAATGGATGGATTCCCCTGAAGCGTGTCCAGACACTTTCCTCAAACTGGTGAATCTATTACAATTCAACAAGTGAAAACTGGTTGGCTGTGTGTTACCAAGAGGAAGTGGGCTTATTTTCCTCCTTTTAACATCTTAACTCCCTTTAATGTTGCTAAAGGCACATGCTATACCAACACAAATGTTTCTAACTTCTTTGAGTTGCTTTTTTTTTTTACCCTTCACTACACCACCATCTACTGGTGGCATGTAGAACTCTACATAATACAGAAAACTGCAACAGCCATATAAAGATAAAAATATAAGTAATATTTGGCAGTTACTGTGCTATTTAAGGCTTATATGAAGTTTCACAGTCCGTTTAGTGATTTATAGTACTATTTTTTTTCTCAAAAATGTTTCATAAATATTTCTTTTTACAATAACCATCTTTTTTTTATTAAAAACATTTGTAACCAGATTTTACAAAGTCAAACATTCTCTCACCAGATGCTTTCCTTTCTGCCTGCAGCTGTCTGTGGAGGTGTTGCAGTTTTTGTTGGTGGCCAGAAGAGGGCAGGCCCGAGCTGCATGTCTGACTGGGCCTGAAGATGCTTGTTTCACCCTCAGATCTGCTTAAATAACTACCCCTCCTGGCTCTTGTCCTTCTCTCATGAATAAAGCCCTGGGCCATAGTGGTGCACCTCTTCTTGTAATGATAACACACATACGCACACACACGCACACACACGCTCACACAAACACACAGCACAGGTTAGGGCACGGGTGGGAACCTCTGACCTCACATACGGCCCATGGACCTGTTTTTTCATTAAATGTGACTATATATATAGGCCTACTTAATAAACAAAGTACTAAGTAAATATATTAAGTACTAAATAAATAAATACACTTGCAGCATTTCTGACGAAAATCCAAGATTCAATTCTTGTTGGACTCAAAAAATTTTTTAAGATCAAGAAACCAGAAAACAATCAGCCAATAAAGTTTTCTGTGAATTAAGGCAACATATCAGACCCTTTAATGTCTCCTATCTACAAAGATTTTCTGATCGTTTTCTACAAAAAATAAAACTTTGTTCTGTTCACTTAAATTTGACATGTTTATTATATTGATGACCACCTAAAAGTAAAAACAAAAAATCACAATAGAATTATTTTTCTTCATGTTCCAATTTAAATTTCTGTGAGAACTTTAAACTTTTTGAATATCGGACATCATGGTTTACGTTCTAAATGTGGCCCACGGAGGAGTTGGCCCCCTATCAAGAAAAGGTTTCCACCTCTGGGTTAGGGTCACACCAGGAGCATCATTTGATTTGATACATGGAAATGATAGCATACAAATCCACATTGACATCTGATAATTATTTGAGAACTTTATGATAAACTATGGATTTTATATGCATTTTAAAAATCTTTTTAAGCTTTAGTTTAAAAATATGGTTTAAAGTTTTTCTAGGAAACCCCCCTGGATGTTAAAGCACTGGAATTGATTTGAATTGTTCCAGATTCTGGCATGGTGTCTGAAAATAATTTGTGAATTGTATGATGAAGTATGGATTCATGATGAAATATGGACTTTTAATCATTTTTGAAAAGCGTTACATACCCCCCTATAGGCAAAAGCCTATGGGTGGTAACCTAACCCTTCTGGGGGGGGGGGGGGGGGGGGGCTGTCTCACACAGCAGGAGAGAATATTTACACTGCTGATGAATTTGTGGTTAATTGTGAGTGTTGGTGTGCATCACTATGTGGGGGGAATGTTAATGTGCCCCCTTGGGTAGGCCTGCTAGAGAGGGAGACATCCCTCATTAAAGTAATTAGACCTGCAGGAGCAGTTCCCCCAACCCACGAGTAGATTAGTGCACCGCATCTACAATACACACATACATAAACTTTCCATGCACGTACATACGTGTCCTCTGATGGCAGAGCCAACACAGAACAACAGATATTTACATAGGGTGGCAATAGCTCAGTAGACAGCGTGGTCATCTGGCAACTAGAGGGTTGTTGGTTCGATCCCAGCTCTGGCCTGGTTACTTTATTGTTGTGTGCTTTGTCAAGGCAGCTGCACACTACAGTATGTAACATCAACTCTGCCTGCTGGTGGTCTGGAGGTGGAGCTGATTGTACAGCATCTCCAGCTTCTGTCAGTCTGCTCCAGGTCAGCTGTGGCTACAATGTAGCACATTGACATCAGTGGGTGGATGTGTGTGTGAATGACTGAATTTAGTGTTTTGGCAGTGTTTGCACTTGATGAAAATGCTATACAAGTGCAGGATATATTATTCACTGCAGAATTTAAATTTTTCTTTACATCAAAAATGAGCTATTAGGCTAACTAGCTGTAGCGCCTTTTATTCCGTGTGTGAAGGCTCCTTTATGCTCAGCATTAATCCTGTCAGTTGGACCACACTCACCAGCGACATCACTCAGAGGGTGGGGTCTCTCGAAACAGGAAGTAAAACCCATCACCCCTCTAAAAATGTGCATAATAGTTCAGTCTAAAACTGGGTGGATTCAACACACTGCAAAAACTGATTTCTAAGAAAGTAAAATAGCCTTGTTCTGAGACACTTTGACTTATTTTTGTCTAAAAAGAAAATATATTCTTACAGCCCTACTTGAAATAGGCCAAATCTTCTTAAATATGGTCAAATTTTCTAGATCTGAGCAAAAAAAAAAAAAAAATCTGCCAGTGGGGTAAGCAAAATTTGCTTGGCTAGATTCCTTAAAGTTCCTGTGACTCCATATTTAAATCACTTTATATTAAACAGGTGTAATCTTTGATGCCTCTAGATTAGCGTTGCACCATTATAACTCAAAATACGCTGTAATTATTTCCTAACGAGCAACTCAGAGATCAGAAGAAAGCGCCGCCTTCCGGTTCTGCTGGGTTTCTCCTTATTTGGCAGCCTGGCACTTCTGCTGCAATAGGGGGCAGTGTCGTCGCGTGAAAGAGAAACGAAAGTGAAACTAAACACTACACGGTCTATGGGCAATGGCGGCGGCACTGCCTCGCTCCAGGTGTCGTGAACGTGCATGTGGGAGGAGAATTGACCATATAAGCAAGTCCGGATCACTATGACCTCATAGCGGGCTGGAGTGAAAAAAACTGTTTGAAACCTGGGTCTGAAATCTGGAAGAGCTTCTCACTGGCTGTACTAGGAGACCGATGGACGCCATTTTTTGCTCTTTCTGGCAGGTTTAAGGTGAGAACTCAACGTTGCAACATGACAGATAAGTCAGAAAACATGGAAATCAATGTCATGGGCACTTTAAAACTAGCGAATTGTTCTAAATGCAGAAATTGTTGCTATTCCATTATTATATTGCCCATCAGACACGGATTAATGGTGCGTTCGATTTGTACTTGTAAGTCAGAAATTCCGAGTGGGAAAAATCAACTAGAACGCCCCCCGAAGTCGAACTTCCCACTCGGAAAGTCTGAGATTTTTTTGTGTCCCGACTTTGGGAGAAAAGATGGCGACTCCTCACATGAACATTTAAAATGCAGTGAAAACATGTTTATATTGCAAGATCTGCTTGTTCGGATGTATCTAAGTTCAGAATTACATGTAGTTCATTGTATCTTCTGACTCTAAACGAATTCAGAGTGTTTGCATGAGCGAATTAATTAATGTCTAAAACAATGTTTTGGATGTGTGCAGCTAACAAGGCAACAATAGCAATGTGTTTGTGTGTGAACCAAACACGTAAAGAAATACAACCGTAAATCACTTTATACTTTGGTTTCTCGACTTTGCAAACAGAACACTGCAACTCGGGTGTGACGCCAGTTCCGAGTTCCAACCTCCAACCTCCGAGGACAAATCGAATGCACCATAACTACACCTCCTGTTGTGGTGGCTCTGAAGGAGCTCTTCAGGCTGTGGAGGCTTGTTGACACACAAGAGCTGACAGCAGGCTAACACAGACCTAGTTTCCAAACCACTCCCCTGTGAGGAGGTGCGCAGTAAACATCAGCACCAGGTTCTCCCCTGAGTATCTCAATGAAAAAAATATGTACACCCCTCATTTCTCTCTCTTTTTCTCATGATCTCATAACAATGAATGTTAATGGTGTTCCGCTGAGTGCACGGAGCTGCAATGCAACCTTGTCACGCCCCCCTCACCAGCTCCCTGCAGCTCTGAGCACGGTGAGCTGATTATCGGACACATTTCTATTCTGCAGATCCGTTAGAGGTGCATAAAGTCCGTCTGTCCCCCCCATTGGTGAGAGGTTAAGAGTGTTGGGAATGTTACTTTAAAAAAGTAATTAGTTGTAAAAGGGGAAAAAGAGTCACTACAGCCTCCTAGAACTTATCCAGCAGATTGTCCAGATGCTGCAGAAAACAGTCCCAAGATTTCCTGAAATTTTCTGTATCATCGCTGGTTTATTTTTTTTATTGTTCCCAATAAGGGAGCATGCTACAGCATTTTTTTCTTCTTTTTTCTCTGAAACTTTGGTTATTTTGATAAGCACAGACCTGGTTGGTGAGTTGTTGTTTTTATTGAATTTTTATTTTATTTTGTTATTGTTTTGTTGTTGTTTTATATTTTGTTATTTGTTAAAAAGTAAATAAAAAAACTTGAATGATAAAAAAAGTAATTAGTTATAGTTACTCACTACTTGTTCCAAAAGGTAACTGAGTTAGGTACAGAATTACTCTATAATAAAAGTAACTAGTTACCAGGAAACATATTTTTTGCATTACTGTTTAAAAAAACAGTAGTGGTATATTGTCACGGTTTCCCCTCCTTCTGACTGCTCCTCCCGCTAAGACTCCATTTCCCATCATCCCTCTGGCTTCACTTCCTCTATAAATGACCCTTCACCCTGCACGTCAGTGCTCAGTCATCGATCCATTCATTCATGCTACGAGCTTCATCCTCAACCTACCAGTAAGTCAGTTTCACTACTTACTTATCGGAGTAGTCCCGCGGCCTCGCTTTCATCGAGAACCGCACGGCTGCTCCGAGATTAACTGCGTGTACTCGAACGCTCAACGCTAATTACTGCCGCGTTGAGTGTAGCCGCACACACGCTACAGTCAAACTCACAGAGGTTTCAGCCGATCCGATCTGACATATATCAAAGGATCTGGATTTTTCTGATCAGTTTTCATGAGTAAATTTAAAAGAGTAAAAGAAACAGGAGCTCCTGGACTTAATGACACCTCACAAACACATTTTGGACTTTTACCTCAATCAGTTTGAAGTAGTGGATAAATCTCCACCTTGAAGATGACAACTTTTCATCCAAATGCTCCAGACTCGCCCTGCTGCATCGCTGGCGTTTGTGTGTGTGTGCACGTGCACAAGCAGTTTGTGCGTGGGGACGGTGCGTTGAGAGTACACGGTTTATTTTATCAATTCAAAGCGTAATAGTCTGGTTATTGTTTGTTATGAGACTATGCTTGGACGTTTGTGAGGACGCTGTTGTTTCTGCTCTGTGTGAAAACAGCGAGAGTCGCGTGTAATCAGCTGATGGTGCGGCGCGCCAGTGTGTGTGTGAGAGACGTACCGCTGCAGGTGCAACAGAGAGCAGGAAACAGCTCTGTTCTGTTGTTTTTAACCGTTTTAGACTGTTTTTGGTGCGGCTACAGCCGACAGCAACTCTTATTGTTCTAAATAAAGCTCCGAGGACTGAACCTACGGATGCATTATTGGAAAGAACATTGCAAAAGTAACGCACCGCATTTCACGCTCAGTAACCATAACGGCGTTCTCATGACAGAAACGGTAATCAGTTAGATTAATCCGTTACTGATAAAAGAACGCCGTTACCTAATGCCATTATTTTAAACGGCGTTATTACAAACGCTGGTAGTCAAGGCAGGAGATGACCATAGACTGCACCAGGAGCTGGGTGGTGTATTGTGTCAGGTGTGGTCTGATCTTCAGAATGTTAAACAAAGCGAAGCGGCATGAACAAGCGACAGAAGTAACGTGATTTTTAAAGGTCAGCTGGTTGTCAATCACAACACCCAGATTTCAGCTGTCTTTGATGGATCTGGATGAAAAGCTGTTCAGTTTTAGAGGTTGAGTTGGAGAGGATGGGCTTTCATCCATCTCGATATAACCACTGCCTCCTAATTAATCAGGACTTATTTAATGTACCAATCAGATATTAGAGTCTTGACAAACAAAACATGAATATTGTGATGTGGGGCGGAGCGAGCGGCTCCGGACCAGCTGTAAATAATCACTGCGGTGATGAGGACGCTGGGAGGAATTAAAAGCGAGGTGAGTCAGTCTTTAGATGAGAGAGTGATTAGTCGGTGTTTGTGGACACGGTGCCCAGGTGACGGGGAGAGGGGTCGATCGCAGCTGTTTAGGGTTGCCGGCGACGAAGACAGCTAGAGGTGAGGTGAGTGTTTCCTGTGTGAGGAGGAGGGGCTTGCCGCCTCCTGTAGTCAGCCAGCGGGGATGTTAGACAGACGCCATGATCTACGCCGGTCATTCTCCTGCACGCTGCATTCCTACCGGTGGACATCAGGCTGGAGGATTTGACTGAACCACGTTGATCCCCGGGGCGTTGGACGGCGCTGTGAGCTCAGACCCCGGGGCAGGTCACAACAACTGGATAAGCTAAGTTCACTGTTCCTTTTATTTATGGGTATTTTAGAATAAGGGTTTTAAAGGGAGGGTTGTGATATTGTGTTTGTTTTAGCCTGTGATTGTTAATAAAGGATTATTGTTGGAAGTTATTTATTTATTTATTTATTAACCTTTATTTAGCCAGGAAAGTCCCACTGAGTTTCAGAAACTCTTTTTCAAGGGAGTCCTGAATTACCACCTAGGCATGTTGTGATCAGTGGGAAAAACCGGAGTACCTGGAGGAAACCCAGGCATGCATGGGGAGAACATGCAACTCCACGCAGAAAGGCCGCAGTTGGGATTTGAACCTGTGACCATCTTGCTGCGAGGCAACAGTGCTAACCAACTGTGCCACCATGCAGCAGGAAATCATTGGACTCAGTGATTATTTGAAAGTTCTGACATGAAGGACAGCATTTCTGTCCCTGCAAACCCACCAAACTTTACAATATTCATACAAAATATGAATATTATTTTGTTTGGTGAATGTAACTGTAATGAAAATTTTGTTTGGGGTATGCCAGGAAATTAAAAATGTTAAAAACATTGCGTGGTCATCGGGGCAGTTCCTGTGGAGTGCTCCCCATATTTTACACCATTTTGTAATAAACATCACCATTGGCAGTCCTAATCGAGCTATGTGGCAGGCTTTTGGAGTGGGCCCCTCGAAAACATGGGTCCAACACCCAGCAAACCCACAAAAAGATGTCCCACATCTGGTGAAGAATTTGAAAAGCGCCTATGTTTGTGGATAAACATTTAAAATTCCACCTGAGGTTGTAAAGAAAGAGAGACTTCCACACAATGAGGTTTCAATTGGTTCCTTGAAAGATTTGATGGGTTTTCAGGAATGAATGCCACTGAAAATAGCTTCAGAACTGTCACAAAAAATGCTTCAGCCCAGTCATTTTGACAAAATGAATGTGGGGCCTGCAACGAACGTTTTCAGTCAGTCAGCAAGCGCAGGTCTGGAATGTGGGGGAGCAGGAGCAGCAACCTACCTCAAACCTGACAACAGCATGGTTTCTGGAGCAGGTGAACCACTGGTTTGATCTCGTGTCCTCTCATCACCCTGTGATGACACTAAGCAGGCACAAGATGGAAGAGTAGCAAACCAGTAGCTGGAACCCAGTGCAAAATGGAATTGTGATGGCAACATCTACAATTCTATCAATCTAAAAAGACATGCTTGACCAGGGACATATGTTTGTCCTAACAAGCAGGTTTACCCAAGACTGTCTTGAAAACTTGTTCAGCTGCATCAGGCAAAGGAATCCTGTCCCAACACCAGTGGAGTTTCACCAGGCACTGAGATCCATTGTAGTTGGGCTGTTTCTGATGACAGTCAAATCAGTCAACTATCAGGATGACAGAAGTCTTTTGATGGAGTTCCTGGACATTTAGGAGACATACAGTCCTGGTCTTAGTGTGAACCAGTTGATTGGAAACACAGATACTCCTAATCTGACCAACAGTGAAACATATATTCTGTACTATCTTACAGGGTACACTGGAACGTTTTTTTGAACTGACATCATCACGATGAGATGTAGCAGAACTCTGCTCAGATCGACTAGCAATATTATTGGTTTATTAAATAAACCCCGATCTGCTTTCTGCTGTGTCACAAAGGAGGGTAACCTTGGCACAAGCTAACGACCCGCTCTGCCGCTGTCCCAGACCTACCGTTTAGGAGGACGGCTTTACGTTCCCTATAGTGTGGCGTGTGGCGGACGCCAGATAACTCAGGATGCAACACGATAAAAGAAATGCAAAACATGATTTAGAGAAAAAATGACAACAGCTGGAACATGGCGATGCAATAAAGGACACAGTAAGCCAACAGATTGATCCACTATTCCAAGATTGTAGCTTCATCCGCAAAATCAGTCAACTTTTGGTTGATTCACTGATTGAGCCCATAAAGCGTGCGATCACAGAATCCATAGCAGAATCTGCTAGAGACTCTTTGAAACATAAATGGGAGGAAGACACGATAGACAAAATAAATCCACAAAACAAATATAATGACATTGAGGACATTTTAGATGAGCAAGAGCAGTACTAGATAGAACTGCCTCTTTGTATACGGTGTTCCAGAAAATGATTACCAAAAATAATCTCAACATCAAGGTGAAGCCTGGGGACATCGCCATCACCTTGTGTAACGAGAGGGATAAACCGTCATCGTCAAGTTTGCCCAGTAGAACATCAGTGACATGGTTTATAAAGCAAAAAAAACGGTGACAACACCAAAGATGTAAATTCAGTGAGGGGTTAGGTACATTGCCACAGTATTTTCTACCAGAGTAGGGTTTAGGTTGTAGCTTAATATTATTATTTTCTTGTTTCATCATAAGCACTTTTATTCACTCTTGAATTGCATTGATACTTATGAATATTTCACCAGTTCTGAACATGTATGACAGTAATGTACACATCAGACAATCATACAATATATAATCCTGTATTACATGGGGTATGATGACATGACAACTGAATTTAGTGAAGTATTTGAACAGCATTGTTTTGAAAAATTAAACTGCAAGAGGGTCACACCTGAAAACCTATTAGCATTTAAAAATGATCCCTTATTACATCTTAACATAAGGAGCCTAGCTAAACATCATGATGAGTTACTGTCTTTGCTAGCTAGTCTGGACTATAAGTTCAACATTAAAGGATGTACTGAAACCTGGGTAAATGAAAGAGCATATCGTATTGACAGCTGTTTGATGCCTCTACTGCACTGACCACCATTATCTTAAAATTAGCGTCAAAACTCTGCCTCCGTTCAGTTCATTTGACCCACTTTTAATCCAGTCTATGCCGGTCGACGTAGGCTTGGTGTGGTTGGGTCATGACGCTGATTACACGGCCTGTAAAGATACATGCACTGCATCACAAGCCCCCACACACATTGACGAGCTCACGGACAGTAGGTGCGTACCAAATGTGAACGCCAGATTAGAGTACCTCAATGAAAAAATAATGTGCACCCTTGACAATAATAATAATTATTGATAAACATGATGAATTCCATAAAGTATCTCCTGATCTGACTAACTTTGAGTATTGTTTCAGTCAGAGGACTACTTCCTGTTTCTAGATCATCTGTTCAATCTGAGTGATTTCACTGGTGAGTCTGATCTATACTCTATTATAGAATTTCCCTGATGACCATTAATCTGTGTGTTTCACAGCTTTTGGCTCTAAAGACATATTTCTTCCTTAGACATGATAGAAGTGGACGGCTCTCAACCTGCAGTGGTCAAGGACCAGAAATTGATTTAAATGCCTCAACATTACTGACTCCTTCTACAAGTCACCTATTACCTGTCCTGTTAAAGAATGATGCCTCCACCAGTCATGTCATCAACACCTCCAACAGGTGAGAAGGCAAATAGGAGGATTAATGACACAAAACAATACATTTTAATTCAAAGAGATGAGGATGGTTCCTGCAGTAAGCGGGATCTTTGTTGTCCAGCCCAGAAACACTGAACTGTTCCAACTCAGAAGAGCTGGCTACCTCTCACCTACTGTGTGCCAGGTGCATATGAAAAGATTCATACATATTGAAATCACAGCAGGTCTGATCCCACCCTCATTCATAATCCATATTCCTTAAGAGCACCAAGAACAAAAAAAACTCTTAGCGCTCGGCTTTGGCATTCATTATAATGCATTCTCCCACTGCTGCCTTGTTCCGACCTGTGAAGGTAGAGCAGGGTTCAAGTAATAAAGCTGTGTGGCCCACATAGAACCTCATTATACATGCAAGGCATAATACTTCTGGGTACCAAGGAGATTTTTTATTGAGTACATAGATAAGGTCAGCTGAGAATGAAGGTGGCTTTGGCAGATTGTGAACAGAGGAGAATGGCTCTACTACTGCAACAAATAAAGTGCAGCTGATGTTCATGAAGCAGGAACCTGCTAAATTCTGGTCTCTTCCCCCCCAACACACACATAGTCTAGTCATGTTACTGACTCAAACATGTTCCTACTGATTAGAAACAGGAAAATTACCATTGCTCCATAAATTAAGCCAACACAATTGTTTTCATTCAGATTTACTGGATAAAGTCACTACAGTATGATCACCGGAGTGTCTCCAGTGAATGTGTGCATGCACACCAAACTGTTCAGGTCATCACCATTGACCCCATACATGTTTTTAGCTGATTGCAATGTGAATTTCTGATTCGTTGCTGAGTGTTTTGTCTCCTGCGCTGTCTGAGTTGCAGGATGAGGAAGAAGACTGTTGTTCAGACTAAACATTCTGACTCAAACTTACTCCGTGTTTTATTCTTTTTACAGGTTTCTACATTCAGTGCCTTGTGATCTGAATGTTTCCAGTTGGTCAACCACAAACTCAAATATGTTTTTTGGACTTGTAGACCAACACAAATAAGTGCATATTTGGGATATGGAATGAAAATGATACACGGTTTTGAAAGCTTTATCTGAAAAGGATGAAATGCAGCAAAAACACGGAAGGGTGTGGGCTCTGCATGGCTGTCAACAACAAGTAAGCTACTAATGTCACAGTGAGAAAGAAAGAGTGCTGTAAACATTACAAACTAATGACATGCAGTCTCCTTCAGACCACATTATCTACCTAGGGAGTTTCCCCAGATCACTGTGATCTTACTGTGTACTAGTGATGTGACTTTCGTGAACGAGTCGAATCTTTTGAACGAGGAGAACAGAGTCCTTGTAAAGAACCGTTCATTTTTTGTATTAACTGACGTTTGAGGCTGGGAGGCAATATTCAACGACACTGACTCTTTATTTAACACAACATCAGGAGCATAGCAACATGAACCCATCAGTTCCATTGGGGAAGCTAATTAGCAATGCACATGTAGGTGTCACAACAAGAGTGTCCCCAAATAGTTCCACATGACATTTCTCTTTCAAAATACTGCAAAAAAAAAAGTTTAAAAAACCCATTAAAGAGCCAGTTTTTTAAATGGCTGTTTGAGGTGATCGGCTTCCATCAAAGAGCCATAAATCCCGTATGTATCAGGAACAGACTTCAACCTAGCTGCTGAGCATTGCAGACAGAACAGAGCTGCTAATCTGAATGGAGACCAGTCAATCCTGGGAAATTTTAACAAATGTGACATCAAAACATATCTGCTAAACTTAGACAAATATGTAACAACCCCCCACCAGAATGCAGAAAAAAATGCATCAATGTTAAAACCACGCCCACCACCCAGCATCTCGGATCACAACGTCATCCTGCTACTGCCAGCATACAGATCAAAACTGAAAACGGAAGAACTCATTACAAAATCTGTCAGAGTCTGGGACAAAGAGGCAGCTGAATCATTAAAGGTTTGATCTGAGAAAACAGACTGGGATTTCTTATTTATTGATTGTGCTTATGTGATTATTGTGATTGTGACAATCTGACTTATACTCTCCTCCTACATCACATTTTGGGAATACACAGTCACCTCCACCAAACAAACAAGTGTCTTTCCAAACAATAACCAAACAGAAAAATCTGCCTGACCAACAAGAGAGAGGCCTGCTGCTATACCTGCTCCTCAAACGGTTTTGAGGAGCAGGTAGGTCTCCGAGATGATGTCACTACCTGCTTTACAGCCATAGTTACCAAGATTTGCAACGACTGGGGAGGAGTGATGGTTTCAACGAGGGTTTACAGTTTAACCAGTCTGACTATTAACCACGTGGTGAAATATTGTAGAAAATTATGTTCTGAAAGACTTCCTGAACACCACCTCACAAGTAGATAAATAAAAAAATTCGCCGGAACCAGTGACACGCGACCTGCACAAAATCATCTCCTACACAGTAGTAGACCTCCATGAGCTATTGCCCACTAGTAGGATCCGAACCAAAGTTCTACGGGTCCAGTCGGGTTTGGGTTGATTAATTATTTGCATGTACTGAGTCAAGGCTAATTCATCCTCCACAAGAAGCAAGAACTTTTTTCTCGTTGGGGGTCAGCGCGGGCAACGAGGGTTTGCGTGAGTCCACTGAGACCCAAAAGCCTCGTCAGGTCCGCGCTGGTCCACTACTGGACCCGGAGGTTTTGCGCAAGTCTACTGAGACCCTAAAGCCTCGTCAGGGCCGTGCTGGTCCACTGCAGGACCCGGAGGTTTTGCGCAAGTCTACTGAGACCCTAAAGCCTCGTCAGGTCCACGCTGGTCCACTACTGGACCCAGAGGTTTTGCATGAGTCCACCGAGACCCGAAAGCCTCGTCAGGTCCGTGCTGGATGATGGATCGTTTTATTCTGAACACACACACCTGATACGCACACCTGTATGATACATCGCTGAAGGAGTTTGGCAGCTGAGTTCTCCCCTTTACGCTTGGACAGCTGAGAGAGCGAGAAAGAGGCAGAGAGAGAGAGACTTTCTGAACTGAAAATAATTATACATTAAAAAAATGTAAAATACAACAACTTGCCTGACAAGATTATTAGCTGAAAAGCAGCGGGAGCTGGGGCAGACTGCGGAGGAGAACGTTCTCTCTTCAGCTGTGAGATTTACAACAGTTGAAATTACATTTTAACCAGTAGGGGGCAGTAGGGAGATACACAGGAAAGTTAATTAATGCTGCTTTAAAGCAGCAGTGAGCAACTTTTAACCAGTAGCAGGGCATTAGGAGGCTACGGTTGAAAGTGTGATTTCAACTGTCGTAAATTCATCTCACACTTGAAGAAATAGAGCTTTCTCCCCTGCCACAGCTCCCACAGCTTTTCAGCTAATAATTTCGTCAGACACGTTGTTGTTTTTACATTTTTTTGAATGTATAATTATTTTTTCCAGTTCAGAAACACTATCTCTGCCTCTTTCTTGCTCTCTCTCTCTCTCTCTCTCAGCTGTCCGAGCATAAATGCAAATTTATTCTGCACTAGAACTCTGCTGTGAAACTCCTTCAGCGATGAGTCATACAGGTGTGTGTTTCAGGTGTGTGAGCAGAATGAAACGATCCATCATCCAACGTGGACCTGACAAGACTTTTGGGTCTGCTGGGTGGACTTGAGCAAAACCCCCGGGTTGGTAGTGGACCAGCGCGGACCTGACGGGCTTTCAGTCTCAATCAGCTGGCACAAAAACCTGCTGGACCACCACCGGGTCACAGCAAACCTGACGAGCGGTGCAGGTCTCAATCAGCTGGTGCAAAACCTCTTGGCCCACGCAGACCCCCCAGCGAGAACAAGGTTCTTGCTTCTGGTGGAGGATGAAGTGCCCTTGAATCAGTACGTCTAAATAATTAATCGACCCAAATCCGACTGGACCCTTAGGACCATCACCTCGGTTCTGATTCTACTAGCGGGCAACAGCTCATGGAGGTGTAGGCTACTCCTGAGTCGGAGATGTTTTCGTGCGGGTCGCGCGTCATGGTTCCGCAGATTGATTGATTGATTTATTTACCTGTGAGGTGTTGTCGAGGAAAGCTTTGATTATCAGGTCGGTGTAGGAGAGATTCGTCCTCCAGGCGTTGCCATGGGATGATGCCTGGCTTGGCATCGGGGTCTGTGCGTTAGCCAAGCCGCCGCTGGACGTCTGTGAGCCGGAGGCAGCCGGAGGGGAGAGCGTGACAGCTCTACTAGCTTACTGTATGCCTGGCTCTCCTATCCGGGGTATGGGAACAATACTTTGGCTGATGCTGATCTGGTCCTCCGTCGCCACACCAGGTCCACTGATGGCCGTGGAGGTCAAGCTGTCCTCTTAATCCACCTCCTCTGTTCGTTTCATTCCGGCTTCACCGCGCTCGAGTCAGCTGGCGCAGCCATTCGGGTCTCGGTCAGGTTCGGGCAGATGTTTTTATATTTATTTATCTGTGAGGTGGTGTTAAGGAAATCTTTCAGAACCTTATTTTCTACAATATTTGACCACATGGTTAATAATCAGACTGGAAACCTTCTCCGAAAACAGTCCCTCCTC
This sequence comes from Callopanchax toddi, assembly GCA_006937965.1. NCBI lineage: Eukaryota > Metazoa > Chordata > Actinopteri > Cyprinodontiformes > Nothobranchiidae > Callopanchax > Callopanchax toddi. The sequence continues at coordinate 190,445 of SSNR01000401.1, forward strand.
CTCCCAGTGGCTAAAGTATGCTAAAGCAGGTCGTAAAGCAGGCATCATCTTAAAGGCTGTTTAGTGCGGTATCTGGCCAGTAGAGGGGTGTAGAGTGTTGTCAAATATGAAACTGGTGTAGTTTCTAACTAAATAATCATTGAGATCAGTTTTAATGCTCTAACTTAAAGTGTTAAAAACTGCTTAATGCTGCTTTAAAATTTGCCCAATAATGCAATCACAAATTACTGTAATGCATTTTCCAGTGTGTGTGGGGTTCTGTCTGAAAAGACACTAGTACGGTGGCCCCTAGAGACAAAACACATGCAAAAACAGAAAACACATGCAAAAACCCAAAACACATGCAAATAAGAAAACATGCAAAGCCCAAAGCATGCAAAAAGCAAAAACACATGCAAATCAGAAAGCATTTAAAAACAGAAAACACATGCAAACCAAAAAGCATGCAAAAACAGAAAACACATGCAAACCAGAAAGCAAGCAAAAACCCAAAACACATGCAAACCAGAAAGCATGCAAAAACCCAAAACACATGCAAACCAGAAAGCATGCAAAAACCCAAAACACATGCAAACCAGAAAGCATGCAAAAACAGAAAACACATGCAAACCAGAAAGCATGCAAAAACCCAAAACACAACGGAAGTGCTCCAGGATGCTAGAGGGCAGTGCAGAGCTCAATTTACAAGATAAACAGGAAGTAATTTAATCAAACGTCCTTTTTTCCTTTTCCCTGACATGTTCACTTTTCACCTTCTGTCTGGGGCATCCAGGGGGGTTTCAGAAATCAATGAAAATGTATGGGTTTTATCATTTTTCACTGGAAATCAGAGGTCGCGCTAGACTTTTTTCTTTTCCGTCATTTGACTGACAGGGTTTTAAAAATCCGATCCTTATTAATTTTAAAAATTATAATAATTACTATTTCAGTAGCATTATTTCATTACTTTTAAATATTATTGCATGTTTGTTAATCTTTTCATCCTCCACTGATGTCACGGTTTGGAGAACCTGTTTAAAAGCTGCAGATCGCTCGGTTTCATTTACTTGATTGATCTAACACCGGGCCCATTTAGCACATAAATCCATAGGATTAGACTCTAAATTAGTCGATCAGTCAGTCATCATATAAACATTTCTAAAAACTCTCCATTCGGAGTCGAGCGCTGCGCAGCATCAGGTGAGGTGCAGCTCTGTGCAGATCAGGTCTGACACCTGATGCGCTCTGGCGGACCATTTCCTGTGGTTCTTCTGCTGCAGAGCGCAGGACGTGTGGATCACAGGTCTGCGCTCTGCAGAACCTCAGTCTGCTGGGCTACAGTGGTGGAGATGCAGCGCTATTTCTGCATCCTTGGTTCCAATTATTAGTGGGGACAATTAAGTGATAGCCAATGATGGTCTGATGGACGGGATGGCGCGCGCGCGCACACCTGTCAGAATGACCGGTGCCCATCAAATACGGAAAATTTCCAGTTAACGCGACCTCTGCTGGAAATAGACATGTACTTAAAGTAACTGATGCGAATGAAGCAGTTCGTTTTGATTGTGACGTCCTTCTCATAGACAGAACAAACAACAGTTCACAGTATTTCCTTTGCAATATAACTTGAACACTACATCAAATGATTTTTGTGCTGATTACTTTCAGTTGGTGGTGGTGTGGTGGCTGTGTCTCTGGCTTGTGCTGTTGGAAGTTGGAGGTTCAAATCCAGCTCCTGTTGAGTTGATTAATTTATTTTTTTTACCTGTTGACTTTTGAAAGCCTATAAGGTTGTTACATAACTATTATTCAAAACTACACAGAGACTACATACATTAAAAAGGTTTAAGTCTTCTTTCATTAAACAGTATCAAAATGTTTCACGACTGAGCCAAATGTCCTCTTTTTCAAAAATCTAATTATGGTCATCCTACACTC
>SSNR01000401.1:192371-221726 GCA_006937965.1 Callopanchax toddi
TCCTATACATCCCATAAAGCATTAAAAAGATATTGTTCACATGATTGCTCATTGTTAAGAAAAACTTTGCACCTCATATATGTTAGAATACAAACAACAGGAAGATAGAGTTGTTAAAGAAAAACAAGTTTTATTTGACAACTGATTCAGTTAAAACAATATCTGACTAAGATATAGCTACTAAAGCTTAATCAATGACTCTTGTACTTCCTGGACTCCTTTCTCATTGAGAGTTCTCCATAAGATTAAAACGAGGAAGCCCGACGGAACTTGAAATGTTTTGATAAATAAAAGATGAGTAGTTGGTAAGGTTTTATTTCATTAAAATGTATACTTTGTACTGGCGTGAATAACTTCTGTTTCTGGCAATTTATTTGTATTTGCATTTTAAACTTATTTAAATATCCCCGTGTCTGTTAGTTATAATCTGACTTGACCTATAAAGTTTGAAAAGCATTATGAAAAATAACCCTTTGTTTGTGATTAAAAGGAAACATTCAAAAGTCCGGGTTAGCTTACTTTTGAATCATTCAGAGAGAAAAACTCTGCGGAGAAACGAGAAAAAGAAACTCCATTTACCTCTACTCATATGCTACGATTATAAAATCCATCTTTAAAAAGATATAACTTATATATAAGCTACTTACGTTCATTTTGTCTCCACAGCAAAGATTTCGGATAGAAAAACTTTCGGGCGCGCTTTATTGGCTACTACGGTCACGGGACTTCCGGGTCAAACGAACACTTCCGGTAATTGACGTCATGGAGGTTCATGCGACGTCATGGAGCTTCGTGCGCCATTTTGATGCAGCTGGGTGCCTCTCGCCAGAGTTGTCAACTCCAAATTTTAAAGTACCGGTAACTTCCTGTTTATCTTGCAAATCGAGCTCTGCACTGCCCCCTAGTGTCCTGGAGCACTTCCGTTGTGTTTTGTGTTTTTGCATGCTTTCTGGTTTGCATGTGTTTTCTGTTTTTGCATGCTTTATGGTTTGCATTTGTTTTTAGTTTTTGCATGCTTTCTGGTTTGCATGTGTTTTTTAGTTTTTGCATGCTTTCTGATTTGCATGTGTTTTCTGTTTTTGCATGCTTTCTGGTTTGCATGTGTTTTCAGTTTTTGCTTGCTTTCTGATTTGCATGTGTTTTCTGTTTTTGCATGCTTTCTGGTTTGCATGTGTTTTCAGTTTTGGAATGCTTTTTGTTTTGCATGTGCTTTGGGTTTTGCATGTTTTCTGATTTGCATGTGTTTTGGGTTTTTGCATGTGTTTTTGTTATTTTGCAGGTGTTTTCTGTTTTGCATGTGTTTTGTCTATAGGGGCCACCGTACACTAGAGATCCTAAACAAAAACTGAGCAATAAAATCCCATAATGAAAACTGTCAGAACTTTGCTCATGACATCAAATCAAAAGTCTGCATGAGGCATTTACTCATAGTCCTCTGATCAGCTGCGCTCACACAGTCATACCCGCTCCTCCCACAGAACGTCATCGCCATGATGTGCCATCTTTGGTCATTACGCTCTCTAACTCCGTATTTCCTGGCTGCCTGACAGCTGTTTGACACCTCTGCTGCATTGACCACCATTATCTTAAAATTAGCGTCAATACCATGCGTCTGTTGTTAATTTGACCCAGAATGAATCCAGTCTATTCCGGTCGGCGTTAGTTTTGCTGTTTACAAAACGCTGGCGCGTTCTGCTGGTGTGGTCAGGTCATGACACAGATTATGAGACAATCCCACATTTTCATATTATTTTCAAGAAGAAAAACCTGGTCTTATATTCGGATTATATTCCGGATGAAAATTTAAGTTGAAAATATTATTTTGATGTTGTTAAAGACAGATGTGAAATGTGAATAAGGACACTAAATATTTCCCTGCACATTTTTGTGCTGGTGTTTGTTTCTGGTTGAAATATAATCCTGACTGCTGTCTGGAGTTGTGATTGCCGCCTGGACATCCTCATCTCATCTTCATCCATCCGTTGCTCATTGGATCATCGTCTCATCTTCATTTCCCCCCAGCCTGGTGGTTTTCTTCTTCATCATTGATTTGGACCGCAAGATTGACAATTTCCACTACCAGTGGTTGTGGTAGGAATGAACTCTTGTGAAACACGTGTTAAAGTGCCTGTGACTCCATATTTAAATCACTTTATATTAAACAGGTGTAATCTTTGATGCCTCTAGATTAGCGTTGCACCATTATAACTCAAAATACGCTGTAATTATTTCCTAACGAGCAACTCAGAGATCAGAAGAAAGCGCTGCCTTCCGGTTCTGCTGGGTTTCTCCTTATTTGGCAGCCTGACACTTCTGCTGCAGTAGGGGGCAGTGTTGTCACGTGAAAGAGAAACAAAACTGAAACTAAACACTACACGGTCTATGGGCAATGGCGGCGGCACTGCCTCGCTCCAGTTGTCGTGAACGTGCATGTGGGAGGAGAACTGACCATATAAGCAAGTCCGGATCACTATGACCTCATAGCGGGCTTGAGTGAAAAAAACTGTTTGAAACCTGGGTCTGAAATCTGGAAGAGCTTCTCACTGGCTGTACTAGGAGACCGATGGACGCCGTTTTTTGCTCCTTCTGGCAGGTTTAAGGTGAGAACTCAACGTTGCAACATGATAGATAAGTCAGAAAACATGGAAAACCATGACATGGGACCTTTAAAATGTTTGTAAACTGTTGAATGCTAACAGAAGAATATAAATGACTACAAAAAGGAAAAAACATCAGTTGCCACTGTATGCTCTTTTTCAGTTTATGTAACTGTTTTGCCTCTGTGCCAGGTCTGCTAATAGAACCTAGAGTTATAGATCTACCCACTGTGTGAATAGGTGAACTATGTGGGTTACATGTGCATCCACGTATACATACTGTATATAAACAAAATAAAAAATTTTTACAGTTTAATCAAGATTTTAAATACTAAATGAGAGTTGTTTTGTTCAAAATAGTACTTTTTTGTTATTTGATGATTCCATCATTTTGCAGAAGGAAGTTTCTCCCAGTGATTCTCTGATGATGTGTTGTTATCAGTCTGTATGAGTTTATTATATCAGCTAAATGTTTCCTCTTCCTGTTTCTGTTTGGGTAGAATGAAAACCGCCACAGCTTCCTGTGGAGACGTTAAAGCTGTTTGTCTGTGAATATTGTATGTATGACATGAATGTGTGTGTGAGTGAGTGAGTGAGTGAGTGTGTGTGTGTGTGTGTGTGTGTGCCTGTGCGTGAGTGATGGAGGGCTGATTAACGGAGTGGTGAGTGGCTGGAGCACATCTTGAAAAACACACTCATGTAAATGTGTTTGTCACCCTGACAGCGTGTCTCAATTAGGCCCGAGGAGCCGAGCAGAGCTGCCAGCTCCACTGACCTCGCCGCTCCAGCCCCAACACAGACACTAACGTCGGCTTTAAGACAAGAACCCCAGAGAACAAAGAACAGAAGCAGGAAGCCTTCAGGAACGTGACAGCGGGAGGAAAACTCTGAGAGAAGACTGCTTCGTAAACTGACAACCGTAGAACCACAGAAAAAGAAGACCGTAATGATCAGACCGCCGCCCGTAATGATGCCAATAATAGAAAACAACAAAGATCCCTGTCATTTCTGCACAACTCCACACACATACACAAAGGAACCATAAATCCTCCACACACAAAAACTTACAGAAAAACACGCACCATTGAACACAATTTAAAGAGTGTGCAGCTGTGTGGAGAGGAAGAGGAAAGCTGAAACACAGCAGTGATAAAACAGGTTGTTTTAATGGTTTATAGCTGGCAGGTAGCTGCTGCTGAGGAGGCCTGATGACGGCTGCTTTAATTAATCTCCAGACAGACAGTCACTTCAGAGGGAGAAAACAGAGGCAGAGCCAGTGTCTGTCTTCATGTCAGTCCTCAGGACTCATCCATACCAGGAGTCTCCAAAAACCAACAGAGCACTGAAGGCTCCCTTTGCACACTTACATTTTTTAATGGCTGCTGTAACATTCAAATTAAACTGTCCCACAATTAACAAATCCAACAGCAAAAGATAAAAACACCTGCTTAGATTTACGCAATCATACTCTCACTAACAGCTTCACACTGTTTACTAAACACACTTTTAAGCCTTTAACACTGAAATCCATCAAAATGTTACATCCTGACAAAACAAAAGCAACAATTTGAGCACACCTATGACCAAATTAAGAAGACACAGCCACCAGGTGCACACACACAGATGAAAAACTAATAACACACCAATCAGGTTAATTATAACTATAAAAAAGGCAACAGGCTGCAGCCTAAAGCAGGCAAATGCATCCTAAAATAATAATAATGTATTCATTCCCTTTAGGGAAAATCATCTCAGCTTTTGACCCAATCTCATTGTTGTTTTAGGAGCAGTGGGCTGCCATCTTGGATGGCACCCAGGAGGCAGGTGGGGGTTCAGGATCTTGCCCAGAGTTACTTCGACTCATGGTCGGACTGGGATATAAACACAGCTCTCCCACATGAAGGGCATTTCTCTTCCTCTAGGCCATAGTCGCCCCTAAAGGTCAAGGTCAACTTTATTTATAAAGGAGTGTTCCAATGTTCACAACCCCATTTACAAAACCTTGACCACAAAAGACTAAAATCTATGATTTTTTATCATTTCATTTTTAAAAATTGATAGACATCAACTGTTTCACATCTGCTAAGCAGTCCATCCAAGAATCTGGGGTTTCCGTGCCCTGGGCGGCCTCCGGAAGTCTGGGGCTCGGACTTCCTCCGCCTCCTCCATGGCCTTGGAGGCGGGTCTGTGGCTCCTCGAACTTATAACTGAAGAAACCACACACACACACACACACACACACACACACACACACACACACACACACACACACACACACACACACAGGTGCTTACAAGGTGTTCACATAAGAATGGACTCAGGTGTTTTCAGACAGAATAACTTGGGCTGTGGTTGACACAGAACACACCTTGAATTAGTGACAGAATTAATGACAGTGGTCATTACCGTTTACATTTTAAGGATATTGCAATTGTTCGGGGTATCCGCGGAGTCTCGAAAAGTATTAAAAGGTGATAAATCAATTTTGGGAAATTCAAGACCCTTATAAAGTATTAAAAAGTCTTATCACAGCTTTATATAGTCTTACATTTTGGAACGAAAAAATCAGAATTTGATGTCCAACAGTTTGAGTCCCAAAAACATTGTAAGCGTGTGTGAATTTAGTCATTTTTATTTAAAAAAACAGCGGGAAACAAAGGGTGCGTTAGTAATTCTTCTCTCAGAGCACTAGGGCGGGCGGTGCAGAAGTTCAAAAGCACAATGTACGCTCTGGTGTTCTCGGTGAGTATTACGAATGCGCCGAAATGTTAAGATGGAAGAGAATCTTGTGAACGCTGCCACATAACCAGAATGGCGGTGAGGTATTAAAAAATATTGAGACAATCTTGAAAAAGTCTTGAAAAGGTATTAAATTTAACTGCAAGATTCCTGCATATACCCTGTTGTTGTATGTTCATATGCTGTTTGTTGCTGTTGTGTCTTCTCTCTGTGTTTTGTTTGTTTGTGCTTTATTTGCAGGTCTAGAAGTGTTCTCTTCTGTTTACTTTCTCCCCCACCCTTTTTCTCTGTCTCCTTCCCCTTCCTTTCAGTCCAAAAGCTGTAACACACTTCAGGTGGACTCCTAGATTAAAATGGCTCATTTGAATTCTGCCAAAGGGTTTATAATACCGGTATATGTGTGCATGAGCATGAGGCTGAAGAATCGTGATACTTCAAGTCTAGAGTTTAAGGTTAGTAACAGCTGATCCACTGTTTGGATCAGCTAACCTAACAAGAAATACTAAAGCTGTCAGAACTTCCCTCAGAAACCCAGACCTGAATCACAAACCAGAACCACCAGATCTCTGAGCTCAAGTTATCAAAATAAATTTTGTCCAATCATTTTTAACGCTGCTCCTCCATGTCGAAAGGAGCCAGTTGAGGTGGTTCGGGCATCTTGGATGCCCCCCTGGACGCCTCCCCAGGGAGATGTTTCAGGCATGTCCTGCCGGCAGGAGGCCCCCGGGTCGACCCAGGACACGCTGGAGGAAATATATCTCTGGCGCCTTGGGATCCTGCCGGAGGAGCTGGTAGAAGTGGCTGGGGAGAGGACCGTCTGGAACTCCCTAATTGGGATGCTGCTCCCGCGACCCGGACCCGGATAAGCGGAAGAAGACGAGACGACGACGAGATTTTTAACACTAAAACACATTGATCTGTCATCAGAGGTCTGTCTCCTTTAACTTTACAGCTGTTTTCTAAGGCTCACTCTGTTTGAATAGTTTTACTGTAGAAACCTTCTCGTCTCCTGACAGTAAAGGATTACATTTAGTTTACAGGTGACCTGATTAAAGCATCACTTTCTTTTTTACCACATCAAATAACTTCAAACTGATTTTTCACCTGTCAAAAAGTGATTGTAGCATCCAGTTTATCTGCAATGGATTATATCTGCCTTCAAATGTCTTTATTTCTCTGTTTATTTCACATCATCCTATAGGGCTGTTTCATCATGTTTTTGTTAAAGTGCCCATGACACGGTATTTAAATCAATTTATATTAAACAGATTTAATTTTTGATGCCTCTAGATTAGCGTTGCACCATTATAACTCAAAATACGCTGTAATTATTTCCTAACGAGCAACTCAAAGATCAGAAGAAAGCGCCGCCTTCCGGTTCTGCTGGGTTTCTCCTTATTTGGCAGCCTGACACTTCTGCTGCAGCAGGGGGCAGTGCCGTCGCGTGAAAGAGAAACGAAACTGAAGCTAAACACTACACGGTCTATGGGCAATGGCGTAAGAACTGGCGTTCTGCTCGCTCCAGGTGTCGTGAACGTGCATGTGGGCGGAGAATTTACCATATAAGCAAGTCCGGATCACTATGACCTCATAGCGGGCTGGAGTGAAAAAAACAGTTTGAAACCTGGGTCTGAAATCTGGAAGAGCTTCTCACTGGCTGGACTAGGAGACCGATGGACGCCGTTCTTTGCTCTTTCTGGCAGGTTGAAGGTGAGAACTCAACATTGCAACATGATAGATAAGTCAGAAAAAACGGAAAACGATGTCATGGGCACTTTAACAAATGTTAGCCAAAAGACAGATCTGTCACAATCAAGCTTTTATTTTCCTGTTTCTCAGATGCAGAGAAGAGAAAGGCAAGAAAAATAGTGACATTGCTGTAAAAACTAAAATTCTATTTAAATAAATAAATAAAATATGTATTTAGAATTAATCTTATTGCTTAAACTTGGGCACAAACTTTTTTTTTTAAATTAGTTTGAGCTCATTCCAACCTTTCTGGTTTAGGACAGTCAGTTTACATGAAGCATTATTTTCATTGAGAAAGTTCAGAGAGGGTTCACGAAGATTCACAGGGAATGAAACAATTTATAGTTACAGTTTGTGAAAGCAGTCGGTTTCTGAATATTTGTAACCAAAGAATGTTCAGCTAAATACTTCATTTAACATGTGATGAACTTTGTAGGTCATAACTTGAGCTGTATTTAATTCTATGGTTCAACCTGGATGCAATAACACAATACTTATTACTAATTCATAATTCAGACTAACAGGTTGCATGTTAGTAGATCCCTGGTTAGTGATGAATTAAAGTGTTATTGATTTGTCTTTTAATGTCTTGTGATATTGCTTAATAATGTCCTGATATTCACATGCACCACCACCATTCACCACTCTGTTTAAGGTAGTATTAAAATTACTTTCTTAAAATTTCAATAAAAATAGTTTCTTTAAAAAGTGAATTTTTTTTTTTTTCTGAAGATTAATCTTGGAAAGGGGGTGTTGTCTTATAATCGGGGTCGTCCTATAATCGGGTCATTACAGTGAATAATTTCATTGGTCTGGACAAGCAGTGTCATGTAATGGATTCATTCTGACACTGTTTCTGTGTAAAGCCTTCAAGTGTTGATCAGACCAGATAATAGATGTTTTTCCAAGAAAATTTAATTTTTATAAGAAATTGTAGTGTTTCATCTGATATGTTGTCCTATTTGTGTTATGAAAAACAGGTCATGTTTTTAAAAGCATCCTTCAGCAAAAGAAATAAACTGTACAAGAATAAACGGGGTGTGTCTGCATATGTGTGTGTGCACGTGCATGCTGTTATACTAACATGTATGGGCCTGCAAATGTATGAAACTCTGCTTACCTGTACATTCTGGGTGTGTCTGATTTCCCCTGGTGTACGGCTCAGTAACAGGGCTAATTGGGTGTAAAGGGATGTGTGTGTGTGTGTGTGTTATGTTGTGAGACTCTACAGCATTAGCTGCACCTGATCAAGCATCTTGATTATGCTGTGTAATCTCCTGCATGAAACAACAGCTGAGGTGCTGGCCACACACACTCACACTTACACACACACACACACACACCTGTGCTGGTGGTCATGACTCTGTGTTCCCAGTTGACGGTTCTCTCTATCGCACACCTGGTATCTACAGCTCCCCGTCGCAAAGGTGAATTCTCATAGCAGCAGAACAGGTGATTCAACCAGCAGTGTGTGTGTGTGTGTGTGCGCATGTGTGTATGTGTTCCAGAAAATGGGTTCAAATTCAGAGCTGAGATTGTGGTATGAAAGAAAACTGATCTCTGAACAGTCACAGACACATAATTAGGACCAATCAGAAGAATTATAGAAATAATAAAATAAGCAGAAACTTGTTATTGTTTTATATCAAAGTCAAAATGCAGACAAAACAGAATTTTAAGGAAAAAACCTAAAAGCCTTTTTGCCAGAATTTGGTAAAAATGTTGAGAAAATTAGTTTGGTATTATTTCCAGATTGAAGTGGAATGGTTGAGTTTGAGTTTTCTATTCATGTTGTTACTATATATTATGCTTATGTATTTTTATCCAAAGCAACTTACAAATAATAGTGTAACCACGAAGTTACCATTCAGGCTAACAACAAACTACATAGAGGGATGAACACTAGTCAGTCTCTGAGGTGACAGTGAGGGAAAAGAACACTAGCTTAATGAAGTGCATAAACAAGTACAGAGGAGCAGAGGAAGGTAGGTGCTAATCTAAAAGATGTTTCAGGAGTTTCTTTAAGATAAACTGTTCTGGTAGCTTGGTGGTCATTCCACCATCGTGCAACGACACATGATCTGGCCCAGTGAGGTGGTGTATATCGCTAAGAGAAGTGGTCCTAGGACGAAGCCTTGGGGAACTCCTGTGGTGAGATGGTCTGCAGCAGAAGTGTGACCGAGCCAGGATTGAATGACCAACCTGTGAGGCTTCAAACTAGGAGAAAAAAAAACGTATATCGTGAGAAAAATTAACAAATGTTTGAGGAATGTGGTTAAAAAAACTTACAGTAATACAAGCACTTAAAATGCCATTTACCAATTAGTAGGTAGAAATATTCAGAAAAATTGGAATTAAACAAAGTCAAAATATGGAATTACATCAACATGTTGAGTCAAAGATGAAAAGATGACATGTTGTGAGAAAATGTGAAAGAAATTTCCGGAATTAGATTAAACTGTTCTAATCTGTCAATAATCAAGACAAATGGTTGTAAATGTTGTTTTTCAGAATGAAGCTGAAACATTGAGCTCAGGATTGTCTTTCCAGAAGTGTCAGAGGAAATGAGCGTTGTTCTGCTGAATTTGAGTTCTTATTATTAGTAATTGTCATTCTGGTCGTGTTTCTCTGAGTATAATAGTGATAGTAATAAACAGTAGCAGAATTCAAGCTTATTAAGCCGACAATAGAGCTATTGTAGTGTTTTCAACGTGGAAGTTGGTGACACCGAGTTAAACCACAAATGAAGAGCCTGGAATTGTCTTCAAGAAACATTGATCAAAATGATTAGTGATGTTAAAGAGTGTGATGTCGACCTGAATGAGAAGCTGGTGCAGCACCACATGAGGTGGAGCTGGTTGTAGGCTCTCCAGGCGCAGGTGAAAACCCTGCCTCCTGTACACCAGAGGACGGAAGGACAAGAATGGGTGTGCACATAATTGAAGACATTAATCTGAAAATAAATACTATTGACTATGTTATTATTAAATCATTAAAAAAATTAAAATTTAAAAAATGAAGAAGTAATGGTAAAAATATAATGACCGAATTATTTGACCCTGTCAGATGACAACAACTAGCGCAACCTCTGCCCAGCACCCTAACATCTGTCATTATTCTCAGTCTCGTGACTTACATATCTTTATTCTTTCAACCTCACCTCTGAGTTTTCAGCCTCTCCTCCTAATCTAACCCTATTAATAATAGGTTAGAGGGATCTCTATAAAGTGTTACTAATGATCTTCAATGCTCTTTTTTGTAAAATAAACAAAGGTTGTGTTTAGGTTTTACATGTTGATCCCCAGTTTAAGTCAAATATGTACTTATTTTATTTGGAGCAATTTTCTATGTATCAAAGTTTTCTAAATGTTTTAAATGATATTTCAGATCTAAACTATGATCTATGGGTAGAGTTCCACAACACGCCATTCTGATGAAGATCCTCCTTCCTCCTAGAGACCCCTTTGCATTCTTTCTGACCGGTGAACTTCTTCAGCCAATAAAATTCAAATTTCGGCATTGCCGGCTGTCAGTCAACGTGCACGCGCTTCGAGCAAACCTGTAGTGGTGGGGGCGCTCTCTTACAGGACGCTCCGTGTGTTTCACTGTTTACAGCCTCTGCCGTCATGAAGCAGCCAGAGCTAATTTCTACTAAAAACGTATCCATTCCCCAGCAACTGAGGGATTTATTTTAAACATATATCCTCACAGAATGGCAAGGCTTGCCAATGTAACCCATAACCTATTATTATATAATAAGTGAGCCACAGGCAGTCAGTAGTCTCAATGAGAAATGTGCTCAAATCTGGACCAGAAATCAGAATAACTCTAGTTTCGGTAGGAGAGCGAGGGTTGGACATCAATAAGACAACCACAACAATGATGAAGTTTGTTTGTCTTATAATTCATTAATAAACCATAATAAACAAATTGAACAACAAGAAAACCAATAAACAATATAACAATCAAATAACACAAAAGACATTAATCAGAACTGAGGATGATGAAGTGAAGACTCCGAGTCATAAACAAGGGATCTTATTTATGACTTCTGGAACATGGTCCGGTCCCAATACTCGCACTTCCCTACGGTCTTCTATGAAGAAGTGCACTTGGAATTATGGGTAATACCCTTCGCTGAAGTCCTCACCGATGCGGTCCGGAGTCTCCACCTGAGAGAATCGAGACACCCTAAGCATTTGCTCACCTCCGCGGAAATGCACAATTGAGGGGCACAAGGGTGGAAGTGCGAGTATTGGGAAAATGGAAAATTTTGCATTTTTATACAAAATTCTGGATTTTTAATTAGAATTCTGTAATTTTGTTTTATGATTTAAAATACTTTTAATAATGTCCAGGAAATTCTTCTTTTTTTAATCAACAGGAGGAACATTTCCTGTACATAAAAAAACTTCAAAAATCTAATTTGAATTTAAATCCATAAATGATTCTGCACATTTACATTACTGAATAAAAATATCTAAAACATTGCAGCATGCACCACCCCACCAGATGCATCACACACACAGACACACACACATGCACACACGACTCCAATAACTTCCCTCCCTCAGCGGTGTGCCGTGGGAGCTGGTCAGTGCAGTCAGTCAATTGGTAGAGCGCAGAGGTGGAGGAGGAGGAAGGAGCCGCAGGCCATGAGCAGGGGAGGAGGTGAAGACCTATCGGAAATCAGTACAGCAGGAGTGTTCTGCCCCATGTAGGGAGAAACACACACTCAACCCATCACACACCAACCTGCAGATGGTTGGACGTGAAGAAAGATGCTGCTTCCAGATGTTTCTGCACATTCAGGTCATCAAACTCAAGCTCCTACAATCAGACTCAAACATCAGTAACATGCCAACATGAAGGTTGAGGGTTTTTCTTTTTTAAACGAACAAATAAAACACAAACTCTGTTTCATTTTGCTCTGCTGTGTTTTTCTGACGCTCACTTCTGTTTTACTGTCATCCTTTACACTTATGGACATTTAAAAAGCCTGACTTGTTATGTTGAAAACTGAAAAAGCAGAACACAAAGTCTGGATTTTGTTTACATTTGCAGGTTTTTTATATAAACTATGAGGCCCATTTATGAACATCACTAATATGAGTCACAAGCACAGTGTGTGTTCACTTTTTTATTGGAGATTATTAAATGCAGCTTATCAGGAAACATGTTTTCTATGCAAAACAAACAAAAACAACACGTGTAGCCAGTGTTTCTAATCAGATTAATGCTTCTCTGTCACCATTCTGGAGATTTGACTCTGTCTGAGTATACTTTTAAATGTATAAGAGATCAATTATTATCATTATTATTGTTACGTTTCCCTGCATGTTGCCTGTTACTGCAGATGGAACAAAGAGCTCAACATTAATAAATCATGTCATTTAAATGTAAATATTTCCAAAAGATCAATAGAAATTCTATAGTCATTAGGGAATAAAAGGTCCTCTTTCAAATAACTGCTATAAAAACTTTACAAATTCATCTGTTTTCCTGCTTTTTTCTGCAAAGATCATTTAAACAATGTCTCTATTGCTCAAAAACGACTAAACCTTCAATTCAATTTTTAATCTATGGAAAACTATTACCATTATACATTTTCAGCATTTGAATCATTTACTACCCTCCTCAGTCATAAAGGACAAAATGTAAAAAAAAAAAAAAATTCAAATTATTATTTCAATGGTCTGTGGATACAGTTGTTCAGTCACTGCAGCCATAATCAAAACAATCAAATAATATTTAACAACAATATTAAACAATGGAACTGAATATTAGGTGCTGAGATTCTCCAGGATGTTTTTAGTTTCAATCTGTTTAACAGATTCAGGCACCGAACAGCTTCTTCTTAGTTAGTTCTAAGTTATAATATTCTTCTTAAATATTTTATACAGATTATTGTTATCATTATTATTGTATTATTTTTGCTATAATTGATTAACATTTATTTGTTATCAATGTTATTATTACTATTGGTATTTGTATTCATATTTTTTTTCATTATTTGTTACTAAAGTTTATTCATTATTATATATAATTAATATTATTGTTATCATTATTATAGTTATGTTCATATTTTTATTCTTATCATTATATAAAAAAATGTATTATTATTATTTTTCTAAAATAGTTTTATTATTGTTATATTAATATTTTATTATTGTTATTATTATCATTTTAATATTTTTATTTATTGTTATGAATATTATTTTAATATTTTATTATTTTTTATTATTATTGTTATGTTTTTATATTTTTATTATTGTCATATTAATATTATTATTGTCATTTTAATATATTTTTATTGTTAATGCATACATGGTTCAGAACTATTTAACTAAAATTAGCCCAGTAAAATAAATCCTGCTTTTTTTTCTTTCTTAAGAGAAATCAATCCACTTGTAACTAATCTGATTTTTTAAATAACTAAATGAAATAGAATCCTATTTTCAAACTGCTAGGAATCAACTGTAAAACCACCTGGGACGATAAACGTTCTTCTAAACAGATTTCTGAGGGATGCTTCAGCCTTTTGCTTTAAGATGTTCAGTAATCTTGAGCCAGGCGTTGGACAGAAATGTGACCTGTGACTGAATTTACTCCAGGTTCCTCCTCCTGTTCCAAAGAGCAGCAGTTTCATTAGACAAGACAAGAACCCCCCTCCCAGTCCAAACCTCATCTCCACAACAGCACACTGCTTAATTACTGCTATATATAGACCCAGTGGGGCGGGCTGGGGGGTGGGGGCTGCAGTTCTTCATGCAGCCTCTAGATGCCAGTGTGACATCAATATTAAGACTCCTGGGGTAGGACGGGGAAGTGAAGGGTGAGTGATGAAAGGAGTGGATGAGCTGGTTGAAGGTGAGGAGGAGCCAATTTTCAGAGGCAAAACGCGACAGGAATCTCTTCTTCTTCCTTCTCGGTTACTGTCTCCTCCCTGATCATCAGATTTCAGCTCTGAATTGTTCCTCTCCGTCCTCGCTGCCTGTTTTTCCTGCAGTGTGATGGAGGTAGACCATGGTGTGGCTGTCTAATTAATGCTCTGGAGCCTGGAAGGTGTGTGTATTTGTGTGTGTGTTTACCCCCCTCCCCTTCCCCAGGGCGTGGAGCAGACTGCGGGGTCTGATGCAGGAACAGAGCTGGGATCATGGAGGCAGCACTGCAGGCATCTGCCCCCAGGAAGCAGCACCAGCCCAACACAGCTGGCACCAAGGCCTCCGTCAGCCAGGAAATGGAACGCCTCCCCTGCTCAGCCCTCCACCACACACACACACACACACACACACACACACACACACACACACACACACACACACACACACACACACACACACGGTTCTCAAACTGTTCATCAAACAAGCTAAAAACACTGATTATTTCATGGTATTTACACCTTCACAAAAGAGCTAGTTCAATCACTTTTAGGAGATTTAACATTTTCCTGCACCTGATAATGATTTATAGATTAATAAAACACATATAATAATATTAATAATACTACTAATGATATTACAAGTAATATTGATAACAATAGTGATAATAATAATAATAATAATAATAATAATAATAATAATAATAATAATAATAACAATAGTAATAATAATGATGAAAAGTGTAACATTGATAATAATAATTATAATAAAAATAAATAATATTTGTAATATTCATAATAATAATAAACAAAAAAATGTATAATAATTTCATTGATAAATAATACATTATAAATAATAATGATTGATACATAATATTAATACAAAAATAAAAACTGAAAAAAATAAACTAAAAACAAAACAAAAAATAATAATTATCACCTGAAGCACCATAAAAGTACAAGTAAATAAAGGATACTGTGACTCAAAATACCTGACTCACGTTATCTTTCATAAATGTTTGATTGTTTCAGCTACGGTTTAACGCTCTGATTCATGATACTGATGACTGATTTCTGATCAGTTGTAACCTAATGAAACATGATTCATCTGAGAAAACATTCATTATCAGAATGTATGTTTTTAAAGACTCAGGCCAAGGTGAATATTATATCTCTGGATGTGAAAACGTTCACATGGAGTTCTGTTAGCATGAATTAGTATGGAGAATTAGTACAAGGACTGAAAAGAAAAATGGATTATTGAGTTTCACACCAGATGATCACCAATTAAGCCAGTTATATTGAGTCTTTAGTTTCAAATTTTTTAAATGACTTTACACATGAACAGTACTACATATAGTAAAAATCATTAATTATCAATTAAAAAAAAAAAGATTCAAGCTATACAGCCAGTCTCAGCAACAGGTTAAAAAAGTGATGCACTGATTTAGAGTTTATGGGCTCCAATCCCAGTTTAATATGTTTGGTCAGTGACAACCTACTGGTCCAAATGATCTCAGAGAGATTTAAGAAAATGATTTTTTACTCCAAATTACTCCATAATAAACTCCATAATACATTCTCTAAATGTTCTTAGTGACTTTGATTCTTTTACTTCCCTGCTAAGCTTATTTTACTATTTTACACCATTTCCAGAAATACTAATTTTTTTCATTCTGGTCCTAAATCTGGGTTTTAAAGACTTCAGTTCCTTTCAACATATCTATACTTTCTCTCTTTTCAAACGCTCCATGAATTGTTGGCAAAGTACCTGTATTAATGTTAACTTTATACATTGTTTGTAATATTCTACAGACTGTCAGGATTTTGTGGTGGCGGAGCCAATGGTGCAGGCGAGATGGAGGAGCAGGAGACAGAGAATGAACTTAATAAGATTTATTAAACTCAGGACTTGACTAGATATAACTAAACTAAAACAGGAGGTACAACAGGTAAACATAACAGACAATCTGAGGGTTTAAGAGGGTAATCAGGGAGACAAAATGCAGGTGATGACATTGGCAGGGGTGAGAACAATAAGTAATTAGTGGGTGTGGGAGGGGTGGAAACGCAGGGGCAAACTAAATAAACGGGACGGAAGAGCATGACATAACCACACCTACAGAGCAAGGCTGTGAAGAGGCAGGCAGGGACGACACAGGGGCCGAGATAATTACAACAAACAGCTGAATCATGAAATGTCAGTATTTTATATTTAATAAATAACAAGTTAGAGTTGTGGTTGACACGTCTCTGCAACATTTCGTGGTCATCGGGGGCAGTTCCTGTTGAGTGGCAGACCGGGGTGGTGGTCCCCATTTTAAAGAAGGGGGACCAGAGGGTGTGTTCCAACTATAGGGGGATCACACTCCTCAGCCTCCCGGGAAAGGTCTACTCCAGGGTACTGGAGAGGAGGGTCCGGTCGATGGTTGAATCTCAGATAGAAGAGGATCAATGTGGTTTTCGTCCTGGAACTATGGACCAGCTCTTTACCCTCGCTAGGGTGATGGAGGGGTCATGGGAGTTTGCCCAACCAATCCACATGTGTTTTGTGGATTTGGAGAAGGCTTATGACCATGTCCCCAGGGACACCCTGTGGGGGGTGCTCCAGGAGTACGGGGTGGATGGTCTTTTGTTAAGGTCCATTCAGTCCCTGTACCAGAGGAGTGTGAGTCTGGTCCACATAGCCGGCAGTAAGTCGGACCTGTTCCCAGTGAGGGTTGGACTCCGCCAGGGCTGCCCTTTGTCACCGGTCCTGTTCATAACCTTTATGGACAGGACTTCTAGAAGCAGCCGTGGTGTGGAGGGTGTTGAGTTTGGTGGTAGGAGAATCTCGTCTCTGCTTTTTGCGGATGATGTGGTCCTCCTAGCTTCATCAAGCTCTGACCTTCAGCTCTTGCTGGGGAGGTTCACAGCCGAGTGTGAAGCGGCTGGGATGAGGATCAGCACCTCCAAGTCTGAGACCATGGTTCTTGACCGGAAAAGGGTGGCTTGCCAACTCCGGGTCGGGAGAGAGGTCCTACCCCAGGTGGAGGAGTTTTAAGTATCTCGGGGTCATGTTCACTAGTGAGGGAAGGAGGGAGCGGGAGATCGACAGGCGGATTGGGGCAGCGTCTGCAGTGACGCAAACGCTGAACCGGTCTGTTGTGGTGAAGATGGAGCTGAGCCGGAAAGCAAGGCTCTCGATTTACCAGTTGATCTACCTCCCAATCCTCACCTATGGTCATGAGCTTTGGGTAATGACCGAAAGAACGAGATCGCGGATACAAGCGACCGAAATGAGTTTCCTTTGTAGGGTGACTGGGCTCAGCCTTAGGGATAGGCTGAGGAGCTCGGACATCCGA
The DNA here is from genome assembly GCA_006937965.1 of Callopanchax toddi. Classification (NCBI taxonomy): domain Eukaryota; kingdom Metazoa; phylum Chordata; class Actinopteri; order Cyprinodontiformes; family Nothobranchiidae; genus Callopanchax; species Callopanchax toddi. The sequence continues at coordinate 209,681 of SSNR01000401.1, forward strand.
GAGGAACTCGGAGTAGAGCTGCTGCTCCTCCACATCGAAAGGATCCAGATGAGGTGGTTTGGGAATCTGGTTAGGACGCCTCTAGGACACCTCCCTCTGGAGGTGTTCTGGGCATGTCCTGCTGGCAGGAGGCCCTCAGGTCAACCCAGGACAAGCTGGAGGAAATACATCTTCAGATTGGCCAGGGAACCCCTGGGTGTCCCAGCTGAGGAGCTGGCAGACATGGCTGGGGGGAGGATGGCCTGGGTTGCCCTACTTGGTATGCTGCCCCCGCAACCCGGACCCGGATAAGCGAGGATTTGGTCTCTTTTACCCTTTTTTGTCATTAAACCATTTAAAATGAGTTTTGTTTGGATTTAGAGTTAATCTTTATCTATCAGTTTGTAGCTTTTATCAATTCATTATTTATCACTTGTCTTACTTTATTAATATCTGATCCTGAATAAAACAATGTTGAATCAGCAGCTTAGATACATTTACCAGGTCATTAATGAACAATTGAATAGTTCTTGTCCAAGGACCGACTCCTGTGGCACTCCATACTTAATATCACTCAGTTCTGATTTAGCATCATTTATCTGAACAAACTGTTTCTATTTTCTAAAAAACGTTTAACCATTGATGAGCCACTCCTCTTATTCCAGACTGATGTAGTTAATGAAGTAACCTTGAATGATCAATGACATCAAATGCTGTCTTTAAATCAATACAAATACGAATCAAGTTGTTTTTATTGTTTATTGCTGTTGATATTTGATCTGTTAAATCCATTATTGCTGTTGAATGTTTGGTTCTAAATTCATACTGTTCATTATTTTAATGATTGGTTAAGTTCATATTTTATTATTCAAGCTTTTTCTTTTAATAAAAATTTCTGATTAAAAAGCCCTCAAACCTTCATCGACTTTTACTACAAAGTACACAAAACGTGACATTTGAAGATTAAATCAACAAACTCACTAGATGTTCTCTGTCCATGAGGAGGTTCTAGATTCATATTAAAGTTTCCACACATTAAAAAGGTTCTGCTTTTGATTTGATCAATCAACTCAGTTATTTTGTCAGTAAACATCTCCTCACCAGAACCACGTCCTCTATAAACACATCTAGATACAATGTTTTTAGTTGTTTCATTACTACTGTTGCCTCGCAGCAAGGAGGTCGTGGGTTCGCTTCCTGGCTCTGCGGCCTCTCTGCGTGGAGTTTGCATGTTCTACCCATGCATGCGTGGGTTCTCTCTGGAATCCTCCCACGGACCAAAGACATGGCTGTTAGGTTAATTGGTCTAGTAAAATGTCCCTAGGTGTGAGTGGGTGTGTGGCTGGTTGTTTGTCTCCTTCATCTTTGTGTGGCCCTGTGATGGACTGGCGACCCGTCCAGGGTGTCCCTGCCTCTCGCCCCCTTGTCTGCTGGAGATAGGTGCGACCCTCTGTGGAGGATGAAGCAGGTATAGAAAATGGATGGATGGATGTTTCATTACTGATTTCCACTGTTACCATTTCCATTATTAGTTATATCATTGTCATTTTTTAAGTGTGATGGAAGAAGTCTGTAACTTGTTGCTGAAGTGTTTTTTTTTCGCTCAGCGGGGGTGCATCCTCCCCTTTTCCTCCACCTGAATCCACCACCTTTGCATATGAGCGATGCTTTGTCTGCAAACCAGCTATTACAACATCATTTTTTTCTGGAATATTGTTCGAGGTCATCCACTCGCTGCTCAAGGTTCTCAATAAACTTATCTTTCTCCATAACAAGATGTTTGAGGTCCTTTATCTCATCCATCAGTATGCTCAGGGAAGACATTTCTCCAGATATCCAATTCGCTGCTATTTTTATCTCCTCCATATCTTCCTCCAGTTTCTCCATTTTCCTTGGTGGTGTCATTATATCATCCATTAAAAATTATGTTTACCACCACCTCCATGGTTAACTCGCGTCACCTGTCTTAACCCGGTTGCTGGCGTCAGAGCAGGGGCCCAGCCTGATAGCTGGTACTGGAACGTGGACTTGGCTTGGCTCGGTGGTCAGCGCCAGAGCCCGGAGTCGAAGCCCTGATCCGGAGGTCTCTTCCACCATGTCCACACTGTCCTATCCTCACTCCAAGCTGAACAATGCAACATCGGCACTCTGAACCGGTAAGCTTTTTCTTTCTTCCTCAGTTATCATATTTTGCAGGCACAAAAAAAAAAGATGACTCTGTTCATCGTATTTACATACAAAGTTCTTTGGGGAATTCAAACATGGACAATTTGACAATTACAACCCCCCCTCCCACCCCTCCCCCCACCAAAAGCCTCAGACTCCCAGAAGAATACACCAGTCGTGACTTAAATACACTCCTGTATTTATGGCTTTCATGTAAATGCACTTTGATTTATTGTTTGTGTGTGCTGTGGGCAGGAGAGTTCCTTTCCCCGTGCACGGCAGGATGTTAAGGAGACACTGTGAGGAGCAGTGTGTCCATCATCATCTGCAGCCAGTAGACAACCAGCTGACAGAGCGACAGGCCCTCATCTTGCATTACTCACAGGCTGAGGAGGCTGCTCTGGGCCTGACCGCTAGGACTAGCAGGGCGCTAACAGGCCTGGGCCTCAGCCATCCTCCCTGCGCCCACACAGGCAGGACTGCGGGGTACAATTAGGCGGACAGGACGCCATGCCATTGCTCACCTGTCAGCCAGACTTGCGACGTGCGTGGGGTGCAAATTGACACAAGTGCCACAACCGGGCCGACAGGAGATCCACAGCAGGGACAAATCTCCCTAACAAACCCCGGTGTCCTGTCAGTCAGCACGAGGGCACCTCGCATTGACCCCTCAGACCAGGCGTTAGGTTCTACCTCCTCGTTGGCGCTCCCCCCGGCAGACGCTGGCCACCACAGGCCCTGTCACTGAGCTGAGATGACATGATCACGTGCACACACCACCATCAGCCTCTCAGTCATTACCTTCCATCAGCCGACCAGAAAATAGACTGGTAGAATCTGTAAGGGAAAATGACCTAAAGGCCTGACCTGAAAATGGCACAAAAAGCTGAGATATGGTGCTGCTCGCTTCTAAAATAATAGTCTGTGTCAGCGCACCTGGCCACTGGCCACTGGCCATTTCAATGCCTCCCAAACAAGACAGAGGAGCACAAACTGACAAAGATTCACTATAAAATTGCTTCTACCCAGAATGCTGCAAGCTTTAAAGAGCACAAAAGACTGAAAGTAGTTTTACTTTTTCCTACAAAGTTGATCATTAGAGATTGAAATAAAAGAAAAGTTCCTGCCTGGCGAGCAGAGAGAAAAAAACATGATTGCTGACAAAAGATTATGGCAGACAGGGAGCAGAGAGTCAGCTAATCCAGATGTCTGACTGCAAACGGCTGTTTGGGATGTAGTGAGTGTAATGCACGGCTAAATTTACTGACGTTTGTGCTAATCTGTTTAATTTTCTTTTAAGGGGGGAAAGTGTTCAGTTCAATGAACGGTATGTTTTAATGTTGATGATTTAAAGATAGACAGAGTTATAGAAGTGGACGGATCGCCGGCCTGCCATGATGAGGATGCTGTAGATCGGGATGAAGGGTGGGGAAAGGGAAAAGGTAAAGTCTAGGGCGAGGGGGTGGGTGGCCAGGATAGCCGTTTTCCCCATCTCTCCTACATTCTTTCTGTTACTATTTCAAATTAGAGTCAAGTTTAGCCAAGGAGCAAGGTAGCACTCAATTAGGCTTTCCATCTCCTTTAACACAAGTAATGGTTCTCCATACTGGGGACGATATGGAGCTGAGTGCCGGGCTGCTTGCAGGGCCGGTCCCCCTGGCAAAGTGGGCTCATCCCAGCCCATTGTTCTCTATCAGTGGACAAGGCTGATTCCTGTAATTAGCTGTCAGCACAGAGCCCTCAGCAGCTTAGCGCTGTCCGCTCAAATCAAACTAATGAAATGCAATCCGCTCAAATGTCCTGGATGCATATCTGTAACAGGCCTGCACACACGAGAGGGGAAGCAGGGGGAGCCTGCGCTGTGGCAGGGAAACATCCCCCCTTCACCAAACTCAAGATTCAAATCCACGCTCATTAATCCGTTAATTCAGCACATTTTTGACAGCCAATTAATGCGGCTGAAGACTTGGTGATCCAGGCAGGACAGGAGGTGCCTATAAGCATGGCAGGAGGACCAAGCATGAGGGGGTGAAGGGTTAGTGGACCCCAGCGTCACTAGACCATTTCATTTGCTGCAACAATCCTGACAACCAACAAGCCGTGCTGAAGAAGTACTGTAATTCCGTGCACAACAGTATCGCTCGTATTGATTCACGTAATCCATGTGAAACAACAAAACATACTGGAGATTTTTTCTCCAGAGGACGAGACCTAGTCTGCAGTGCTGCCAAAACCTTTTATGCTAAGTTAGATGAATTAATGTTTTATAGCACAGACAGGGTAGATTCAAAGCAGCTTACATTGATTACATTGACACAGTATACACTGAAAAAAGTCAGTAAACTAAAAAGCATAAATCTTTTATAAAAATGTAAGAATTTCCTATTATCAATAAAACATGTTTAAATATGTAATGAAAAAGCCCTAGAAGAAAAGATCTGTTTTTAACAGACAGTTAACATATACACAAAAAATGACTTCTGTTGCAAATTCAAACTCCTTCCTGAAAATTCAAGAACTTTAAAAACCTTCAAAACATTATTTATGTGTGTGTGTGTATGTATGTATGTATAAATGTATGTATGTATGTATGTATGTATGTATGTATGTATGTATGTATGTATGTATGTATGTATGTATGTATGTATGTATGTATGTACTGTATGTATGTATGTATGTATGTATGTATGTGTATGGATGGATGGATGGATGGATGGATGGATGTGTGGGTGGGTGAGTGGGCGGATGGACGGTCGATTGATGGATGGATGGATGGATGGATGGATGAATGGACAGATGGATGGAAAGACCGATAGATGGGTGGATGTACAGTATACATGGACGGAATATATGAATGGAACATGAATGGAATGTATGGATGGATGGAGAGATGTTTGATGGATGAATGATGGATGAGGAATAGATGGATGATGGATGGTAGATATATGATGGATGAAGGATGGATAGACTGTATATTTAACAATGGTTCATGCTGATGGATTCATCAGATGCTTTTTTCCTAAAAATGAGATTTTAATAAAGAAGTTACCATTGAGGCTAAGAACAGGATGGATTCCATTGGTAACAACAAACATGATAAATGAAACAAGTCTTCATTTAAACTAACCAAGATTTTAATAACATTTATTTACCGGTAACCTCCTCGCAGCTAGATGTTTATTCTAAGAGGAGGCAGGAACTGCCCCAGTTTGAACCAATCACATGCCTGTTAAAGGTAAAAGAGGCTTTCCAAGTTTCTCTGAACCTAGTTCTGTTATTCTTAGAATAATGGGTCATAGTTAAATCAAATAATTGTTCACTGAGATCAGTGGCAGTTCTGTCAAATGTTTGCTTAGAGCTGCCGTTTTGTCAATAAAAAAATGATGCAAAGGTGTCTGATTGGTGGTACTGGATGGACAATTAATGTTTATCTTTTTAGACTTTGACTAAACTATGTCACTTTAAAGCACGGTTGTCCAAAGTGTGGCCTGGGGACCATTTGTGGATCTTGTAGTGATTATGTGTGGCCCTTGACTGTAATTTTTAAATTTCCCCTTTAACATTTTTATTTAAACATTTTTTTACTGATGTAAAAAAAGAGAAATTATCTTATGAATTTCTGAGTAGTTTGTGATTAGTGGTTTGAATCGGAACCACTGCAGTGGCTTCACCCCGCTGAGTCGTTTCAAAAAGTGTGATGTACTTGTACCACAATGCAAATTGTCAGAATAACTGGAAACATGAGAATAATAGGAAGAGTTGGAGGTGAACAATTCACATTGAATTTATCAGGTGGAAAAGGTTCTAAGTCAGAACCGGTTCTCAATTCCTACCCTTAGTTAGCATGTTTATTCATTTATTAGACGCTTTTATCCAAAGCGACTTACATAATTTACAATCAGCCACATTGTGATCAGTGGGGAGAACATGCTGACTCCACACAGAAAGGCCACAGCCGGGATTTGAAACTGCAACCTTCTTGCTGCAAGACAACAGTGCTAACAACTGTGCCACCATGCAGTATGTTCTGGCTTTATTAAGAGACTATTTGTTGTTATATATCCATCTATTGGTCTGACACAGTAATTTAATGCAGTGACACCGTATCATTAGGGGGCGCTGTGGTGCTGCCCCACCAGTCTCACAGGAAGAGGAGGAAGTAGAAGAAGATTGGAATCACAAAATAGTTTGAAAAGAACCATGAAAATTCAACTAAATGACCTATCCATTATACATACTGTAAGTGCTGTGTATAATCTGCATTTAGGTGTAAAATGTTAAAATGTTCTCTCTTTCTCTATTTCTATTTTTACCACAACTGAAAAGTTGTGTGATGTACTTCCTGTTTCTTTGGGGTCTTCTGCACATGCTTCTGGCACACAAATCTTTACCATAGACCTACGCTAAAACTGGCTCATGTGCATTGGAAACCCCTTCAATACAAAATATAGGAGAACCTTGGGTCGCAAAATTTATCGACCAAAGCATGCGCAGAAGACCTGAGTCTCTGATCAGGACATTGACCCAGAAGCTCTAAGTAGCTTGTGGAGTTTTATCATGGAGGAAACAAAATGGATATTTATTCAAAGAATCGTTCTTGACAGCTTGTGACAACCCAGCCGATTGATTCCATGTGTCCTGAATTAATCAACGGACTCAACGGTGAGTAATTTGGTTTGTTCGTTTCTTTTGCTTTATTAGCAATGCGTCACTGAGTTCCTCCCTTCATAAACGCCTATGAGCTATGAGCTAATGGCTAGGGCTAGCTAGCTTTGTCCTGATGAGTTATTTTATTAATTAAACAGCAACATGTCTTCATTATTGTTGTGGCTGAATGTTAGAGGAACACTTATAGTGTTGATTGAATACTTTGGTTCATGTAGTTTTTGCCAGTTTTGGAGGTTTTTCCTGTTAATGCCATAGCGGCCTATGGTGAGCACTGTTGGGCAAGTTACTTCAAAACTGTAATGTATTTTTTACTACTTGTTACTGTCATTTTAAAGTAATTTGTTACATTACAATATTGCTGTATTTTAAATGTACTACTACTTTTGCATTATTTTAAGTAATATTGCAAAATTGGATTAGACCATCTAAATGTAGCTCATTCCACATCCAGTGGAAGGCGATGTAATGGATAGCCTACATATATAGATATTCAACTATCTGGATATTAACCCATTCATCCATCCATCTGTATATTAACACATCCATCCATCCATCCATCCATCCATCCATCCATCCATCCATCCATCCATCCATCCATCCATCTGTATATCAATCTATCATATCTACATACAGTATATTTAAATCTATACACATATATCTCTGTGCATAAGCTCCCTATTAATTAGTTTGACTCCTACCTCCACCTGTCTGCTCCTCCTCCTGCAGCAGACGCTGCAAGATGCGTGCTTTCCTCTGCTCAGTGAGCGAGAAAGCAAACTCTCCATCTTCTGATTTGAACAATCTAGTCTGTTAGAGTGACTCTTTATCACAAAACTTCTTCTTTGTTTGCTTCAGTTTCCTGAGCGCTGGGGCCTTAGTTGCCATGAGCGTGTGCGACTTTGGCAGTGTGCGCGACTTAGGCTGTGTGCTCCTCTGGACAGAGTTCTGAACACGCATGAGTTTGCTGCATGGTCCAGACAGAACCGGACTAGCTGCACAGTTCAGTAACGTAAAGAGGAGCTTGACCATGTAGGGCTCTGAAAGTTAAATTTCGTCTACCGGAGAAAACCCCAACATACAGGCAGAGAGTCTTGGGGCTAACAGAAAGCCCACCCCAGCCCTTCGCCTCTCACCCAGTGCAACTCCAGCATAAAAGAGAGTCCAGCCTCTCGAGGACTTGGGTTCCAGAGCCAACGCTATGTGTCGAGGTGAGCCCGACAATATCTAGCCAGTACCACTCAACCTCTTCCACAAGCTCCACCTCCTTCCCCACCAGACAGGTAACATTCCATTTCCCAATAGTCAGTTTTCATGTCCAGGGATCAGACTTCCTAAGCTCCTGCCTTGGTTTGCCGCCTGATCCACAATGCACCAGACCCGTCCTCCTGCAGGTGGTGGGTCCACATTTGGATGAGCCCCTGTGTTTGGTTCGGGCTGGTCCCGGCCGGGCCCCATGGGCAAAAGCCCAGCCACCAGGCACTTGCTCACGGGCCCCAACCCCAGGCCTGGCTTCAGGGTGAGACCCCGGTAACCCTCCGGGCCGAGTACTCTGGCGCTTTGATCTAACCTCCATAAAGAGTCTTCTGAACAGCAATTTGTCTCACCCTTCACCTAGGACCAATTTGACATGGATAATGCTACCAGGGGCACAAGTGACCCAGACAACATAGCTCCTAGGATCCTTAGGGCTCTCACACTCCTTCACCACGATAAGGTGGTGGTTCAAGGAGGAGTCTAAATGATTGATGGTTTTATATTTTTGAGCAGGGCTGAAGTTGTGAAGATCTATGCAAAAATAAAAAGCTGATAAAAATCTGAATTGTAGAAATAATTTTTTTTCCCCTTAATGACTTATGAATCAATGAATTAAAGTGATGCCTGGTGGTTAATTACAATAATGTACTTACATTTAGAAGTAGTGTTTGAGTGTTCAGCTGCTAGAGTTTGGTGTCAGACTGGAGGCTTCTCTGAGCAGAACCAGGACAGACATGGCTCCCGTTATCGACTCGTGCTGACTCATGTTAATTACTGATGCTGAATTAAGGGAACATCCTCTGGAAGCTGCTTTTGTTCCACAGCTTCTGCTGACGGCAGCAGAATCCCACTCAGCACCTTTGTGTTTACATGTCTCACTAACACTGTTTGAATTCCATTTGTTGTGAATATTAACATGTTTGCTTGATCAAATTATTCCGTCACTCCCTTTGTTAACACCCTCATGCCCACCCCTTCTCATGTGTGTGTGTGTGTGTGTGTGTTGTGCACAGTGGCGGCCTGGGGGCATTAAAAGCAGCCGGGGTCTGGGTGTTGTGTTGGTGGACTCCACTGAGCCGTGATCAGATGGGTCTGGGCTGCACAGGGATTCGGCCTCAGGCACCAGCCTCGCCATGTGTGAACACTTGTTCTCTTCAATTAAAACAGTCATCTGAATATGTAAATCAGCTCTCCAGCAGGCAGACAGAACCCAGGTCCAGGTCAGTCGGCTGTCGATGTGAACCAAGTGGTTTATTAAGTCTCAAATAGCACCTCCTTTGTGTTTCTATGTTCTGATCACACCGAGGAGGTGCTCTCTGAGTCCTAACGTCCCCCTGGGGTCAGTTAGGCTCAGTTACATTACAGAGGAGTTCATGCTTCAATGTACTTTTGGTGTTAAATTTGATCTTTGGAGGTTCAGATAATTTTAGTATAAAGTTCTAGACAGTAGTTGTAATTGTTTTAGAGTATTTCAATAATTACATTGCAATTCATAAATCTAATTAAGAGTTAAGTATAGAAAATATGTGATTATTCACAATAAAACATTTTAATTTTAAGTTTTAATTGGATTAGACCACACTTGTTACATGTGGGTTTCCTCTGCTTTCCTCCACAGATCACAACATGACTGATACGGCATAAATGTGTAGCTTTGAATAAACGTCATCTAAATAAACAAACAAATAAATCACTAAACTACAGAGTAAAACACAGTTTACTGTCAACACAGAGCAGCAACCATGAATCAGCTGCTTGTAGCTTGTTCTGATCCTTTAGATATGAAGTGTGACATTAGCTCACGGGACAAGATCATACACAAGTTTACAGTTTTATTGTTTGAACTAACTGATTAAAATGTTGTTTATGTTTATGATGACTTACTGATTCGAAACAGCTAGAAGAAACACACAGCATACACACTAAACCTCAGTGTGTGTGTTGCATCACATTCCAGTGTGGTGGTCCAGAGTTCTGGATCAGGTTCTGGGTCAGAGGTAGACACAGGTCCCAGAACCATAAACAAAGACTGGATAGAGACCACAGACTGGCTGCAGCTTCTCTGGTTCCCAAACCAAAAAAAGTCACTGTCTTCTTATTTGACCTTTTCTTTAAATTCTCATTGAAATCTAACATACTCATGTGTTCTTGTGTTGCATTTTTACACAGCTTTATCTACATGAGGTTTAAATAACACGTCTCATATCACTTGACTTCATATTTTAACCCATTTTTAGTTGATTAAGTGTTTTCTAGACCCAGAACGGGGGCGTTTCTGTCCATCTTGAAGAACCTCCTGAAGACCCAGCTCTTCAGAGAGCATCTTGTAAACCAGCACCTCCCATCCCCCCTCTGCTGTACACTTCCCTCTACGCTGGAATTATTTTCCTGCGCTGCTCTGTCACCTTAGAGCCTGGCTAGTGTTCATCCCTCTAAATCAGGAGCCTCAAACTCAATTCAGTTGGGGGGGGGAGTCTGAATGAGGCTGGACCCCATCAGGTTTTCCATAAGAAAAGTATTGTTTAAAAATACAAACCTTCGCTTTATTTGTATTTTTTGACACAAAATAAGAAGAAAAATGAATAAACAAATTATGAAATAATATAATAATGTCAATAAATAAAATAATATAATAATTAGATTTCTTTAGTCTGTGACTTTGTGTGGTTTCTTCAGTCTTCTACATCTGCTGTATTTAGATTCAAATGTCTGTATTAACAGTTCTTTTACCTTTAATTTTCTTCAGAACGTCTCGCCTCGCCTCGCCTCGCCTTCTTCCGCTTATCCGGGTCCGGGTCGCGGGGGCAGCATTCCAAGTCGGGCAGCCCAGGCCACCTTCTCCCCGGCCAAGTCCACCAGCTCCTCAGCTGGGACGCCCAGGCGTTCCCAGGCCAAACTGAAGATGTATTTCCTCCAGCTTGTCCTGGGTCGACCTGGGGGCCTCCTGCCGGCAGGACATGCCCAGAACACCTCCCGAGGGAGGCGTCCAGGAGGCATCCTTACCAGATGCCCGAACCACCTCAACTGGCTCCTTTCGATATGGAGGAGCAGCGACTCTACTCCGAGTCTCTCCCGGATGTCCGAGCTTCTTACCCTATCCCTAAGGCTGAGCCCGGCCACCCTGCGGAGAAAACTCATTTCAGCCGCTTGTATCCGCGATCTCGTTCTTTCGGTCACTACCCAAAGCTCATGACCATGGGTGAGGATTGGGACGTAGACCGACCGGTAAATCGAGAGCCTTGCTTTCTGGCTCAGCTCCCTCTTTACCACAACAGACCGGTTCAGCGTCCGCATCACTGCAGACGCTGCCCCAATCCGCCTGTCGATCTCCCGCTCCCTCCTTCCCTCACTCGTGAACAAGACCCCGAGATACTTGAACTCCTCCACTTGAGGCAGGACCTCTCTCCCGACCCGGAGTTGGCAATCCACCTTTTTCCGGTCGAGAACCATGGCCTCAGATTTGGAGGTGCTGATCCTCATCCCAGCCGCTTCACACTCGGCTGCGAACCTCCCCAGCAAGAGCTGAAGGTCAGAGCTCGATGAAGCTAGGAGGACCACATCATCTGCAAAAAGCAGAGACGCGATTCTCCTGTCACCAAACTCCACCCCCTCCACACCACGGCTGCGCCTAGAAATCCTGTCCATAAAGGTTATGAACAGGTCCGGTGACAAAGGGCCGCCCTGGCGGAGTCCAACCCTCACTGGGAACAGGTCCGACTTACTGCCGGCTATGCGGACCAGACTCACACTCCTCTGGTACAGGGACTGAATGGCCCTTAACAAAAGACCATCAACCCCATACTCCTGGAGCGCCCCCCACAGGGTGCCCCTGGGGACACGGTCATAAGCCTTCTCCAAATCCACAAAACACATGTGGATTGGTTGGGCAAACTCCCATGACCCCTCCATCACCCTAGCGAGGGTAAAGAGCTGGTCCACAGTTCCACGACCAGGACGAAAACCACATTGCTCCTCTTCT
>SSNR01000401.1:221732-289549 GCA_006937965.1 Callopanchax toddi
GTGTTATATGGAGAGAAAACAGTCTCAATATATCTGTGTGTGTGTACTATTTGATTTGTAACTTGTGTTAACCTGTTTGTGTGTAACTTTGGGTAGTTGTAGCTGTACAACATGATTTGTAACCCGTAAATTACATTTTGTGTGTAACTTTGTGTACTTGTAAATGTGTCTTTAAATGCACACACAAATATCAACAAATCATAATTACAAAAAATATTTAAATACACACAAATAAAAATTACACAAACATTTAAATTCCACACACAGATTTTTTACCTTCAACCTCACAAATCTAATAATTACACCTACAAATAGTTAAATACGTGTGTACAAATCACCGGTTACACACAGACAAAACTACATTTACACACAAATCAGTTTACAAGTGCACAAAGGGTTTTGAGACTCCTTTCACGCTTCTTACGCACCTTAGTTCTAACACATATATCTTTATTTACTTGTTATTATTCACATCAGTACAATATAATGTAAAGGACTTTTCTGTGGAGGCTTTTATTTTGAAGGTCTTCCAGTTCTTAGCAAAGTCGCTGTTCTAGAGAGGGAGAGAGAGAGAGAGAGAGAGAGAGAGAGAGAGAGAGAGAGAGAGAGAGAGGGGAGTTGGTGACTGAATCATCAAGATTAGCTCGTTTTATACAAAAAAAAAAATCACATTGTACCAAATCAGTAACTGGTTGCCCCTCTGGTATTGATATTTTATACCTATTTTGGCTGTGAGCATCATCAAATTCACAGTGCATTAAGTTTAACTTGTTAGTGAAGTGGGAAACAATGCCATTACTTTTTCGTTTACATTATAGGCTACTATTGTTTTACTGTAAGCATATGTTTGTGATTGACTTTCTTTTTTAAATGGGTCATTAAATGGTTTTGTCATTAAAGACAGAACAGCAAAACTCGACTTGGTGGGGTAGCTTCCTACTTTCCTGATCGTGGCTAAGGGCTACACAAGTTTCCATTTACATAATAAAAAGAGCTTAGCTTGGTGATCATTAACTCTCATGGATCAAGAAAATGCCAAATTAAACCGTACTGACACTAAATACAAAGATTAAATAAAAGCTACCAACTGCTAAATTAGCTCAGCTCAGCTCACATTAGCTCCTGCTAACAGAGAAACGTGAGGTGGACGGTCAATGATCTAAAAATCATGGCAGGCTGTATGATTATAATCAGCTAGCAAAGAGTGCAGCTGTAACTTGTACTGACTTCAGAGAGGAGACCACCGCGATTCCCAGCCATCGTCCTGCCTCTGGCTGCCTCCAAGGACTGAGGCTGCCTGTGTTCATCAGCCAACAGACCATTACACCACCTAGTGGTCATTTTATTTAACTGTTTAAATACATTTATACGGCCTATACATGCATATATATGCCTATATAAACATTTATAGAATAATAACAAGTAAATAAAGATATATGTGTTAGATCTAAGGTGTGCTGAGATATTATTTATTACACAGAAAAACGTCTATGCCCCTCTGGCAAAAGGTATTGAAGGAAGACACTAGACTCTGAAGAAAATTCAAATGACCCAGCTTTCCACCAGCATTTAAACGCACCACTTACGCACGAATCTGTGGAGCTCCCGGAAGCGTGAAAGGAGTCTCAAAACCCTTTGTGCACTTGTAAACTGATTTGTGTGTAAATGTAGTTTTGTCTGTGTGTAACCGGTGATTTGTACACACGTATTTAACTATTTGTAGGTGTAATTATTAGATTTGTGAGGTTGAAGGTAAAAAATCTGTGTGTGGAATTTAAATGTTTGTGTAATTTTTATTTGTGTGTATTTAAATATTTTTTGTAATTATGATTTGTTGATATTTGTGTGTGCATTTAAAGACACATTTACAAGTACACAAAGTTACACACAAAATGTAATTTACGGGTTACAAATCATGTTGTACAGCTACAACTACCCAAAGTTACACACAAACAGGTTAACACAAGTTACAAATCAAATAGTACACACGCACAGATATATTGAGACTGTTTTCTCTCCATAGTATGGGTCTCTAGGAGGAAGGAGGGTCTTCATCAGAATGACAGATGTTGTGGAACTCAACCTATAGATCATAGTTTAGACCTGAAATATCATTTAAAACATTNATCTGAGGTTCAACTATCGACCGGAACCTCTTCTCCAGTACCCTGGAGTAGACCTTTCCAGGGAGGCTGAGGAGTGTGATCCCCCTATAGTTGGAACACACCCTCTGGTCCCCCTTCTTAAAAATGGGAACCACCACCCCGGTTTGCCACTCCATAGGAACTGCCCCCGATGACCACGCAATGTTGCAGAGACGTGTCAGCCACGACAGACCTACAACATCCATTGCCTTGAGATACCCAGGTCGGATCTCATCCACCCCTGGGGCTCCGCCGCTGCGTAGTTGTTTGACTACCTCAGCGACTTCTGCCCCAGAGATTGGACAGTCCGTCCCCAGGTCTCCCAGCTCTGGTTCCTCCTCGGAATGCGCGTCGGTGGGATTGAGGAGCTCCTCAAAGTATTCCTTCCACCGTCCGACTATAGCCCCAGTTGACGTCAGCAGCTCCCCGTCCCCACTGTAAACAGTGTGAGCGAGTTGCTGCCTTCCTCCCCTGAGGCGCCGGATGGTTTGCCAGAACCTCTTTGGAGCCGACCGATAGTCTTTTTCCATGGCCTCGCCAAACTCCTCCCACGCCCGAGATTTTGCCTCGGCAACTGCCACTGCTGCACTTCGCTTGGCCCGCCGGTACCTGTCTGCTGCCTCTGGAGACCCACAGACCAGCCACGCCCTGTAGGCCTCCTTCTTCAGCCTGACGGCTCCCCTAACCTCTGGTGTCCACCAGCGGGTACGGGGGTTACCGCCACGACTGGCACCGGCTACCTTGCGACCACAGCTAGCAACAGCCGCCTCAACAATCGCAGAGCGGAACAAGGCCCATTCGGACTCAATGTCCCCCACTGCTCTCGGGACGCGGTCGAAGCTCTGCCGGAGGTGGGAGTTGAAGACCATCTTGACAGGCTCTTCTGCCAGGCGTTCCCAGCAGACCCTCACTATACGTTTGGGTCTACCAGGTCTGCGCGGCATCTTCCCCTGCCATCTGATCCAGCTCACCACCAGGTGGTGATCAGTTGACAGCTCCGCTCCTCTCTTCACCCGAGTGTCCAAAACATACGGTCTCAGGTCAGATGATACAACTATAAAGTCAATCATCGACCTGTAACCTAGGCTGCCCTGGTACCAGGTGTACCGATGGGCATCCTTATGTTCGAACATGGTGTTCGTTATGGCCAAACTGCGACTTGCACAGAAGTCCAATAACAGAACACCACTCGGATTCAGATTGGGTGGGCCGTTCCTCCCAATCACGCCCCTCCAGGTCACGCTGTCATTGCCCACGTGAGCGTTGAAGTCCCCCAGCAGGACTATGGAGTCCCCAGTAGGAGCGCTATCCAGCACTCGTCCCAGAGACTCCAAAAAGGGTGGGTACTCTGAACTGCTATTTGGTGCATAAGCACAAACAACAGTCAGGACCCGTTCCCCAACCCGAAGGCGTAGGGAAGCTGCCCTTTCGTCCCCCGGGGTAAACCCCAACGTACAGGCAGAGAGTCTTGGGGCTAACAGAAAGCCCACCCCAGCCCTCCGCCTCTCACCCGGATCAACTCCAGCAAAGAAAAGTGTCCAACCCCTCTCCAGGACTCGGGTTCCAGAGCCAACGCTATGTGTCGAGGTGAGCCCGACTATATCTAGCCGGTATCGCTCAGCCTCTTCCACAAGCTCCAGCTCCTTCCCCGCCAGAGAGGTGACGTTCCATGTCCCGATAGCCAGTTTTCCCATCCGGGGATCGGATCGCCAAAGCTCCCGCCTCGGTCTGCCACCCGATCCACAATGCACCGGACCCTTCACTCTCCTCCTGCAGGTGGTGGGCCCACAGTTGGATGAGCCCATGTCTCCGGTTCGGGCTGGGCCCGGCCGGGCCCCATGGGCGAAAGCCCGGCCACCAGGCGCTCGTCCACGGGCCCCAACCCCAGGCCTGGCTCCAGGGTGAGACCCCGGTAACCCTCCGGGCTAGGTACACTGGCTCTTAGATTGCTTCTCCATGAAGGGTCTTCTGAACCGTTCTTTGTCTCACCCCTCCCCTAGGACCAATTTGCCATAGGTGACCCTACCAGGGGCACAAGTGCCCCAGACAACATAGCTCCTAGGATCGTTAGGGCACTCAAACTCCTCCACCACGATAAGGTGACGGTTCAAGGAGGAGTTCTTCAGAACGTACGTGCATAAATTAGTGGTGGGACTTGATTAAAATTAATCTAGGGTGACCAAATTTCCTCTTTTTTCCAGACATGTCCTGTTTTCATGTTCTGTCCGGGGCAGTCCATGTCGCGTGTGACGTCCTCTCACAGACCGAACAAACAGCGGGTCACGGTTGTTTCTTTTGCAATATAACTTTAACACTATGGAGAGAAAACAGTCTCAATATATCTGTGTGTGTGTACTATTTGATTTGTAACTTGTGTTAACCTGTTTGTGTGTAACTTTGGGTAGTTGTAGCTGTACAACATGATTTGTAACCCGTAAATTACATTTTGTGTGTAACTTTGTGTACTTGTAAATGTGTCTTTAAATGCACACACAAATATCAACAAATCATAATTACAAAAAATATTTAAATACACACAAATAAAAATTACACAAACATTTAAATTCCACACACAGATTTTTTACCTTCAACCTCACAAATCTAATAATTACACCTACAAATAGTTAAATACGTGTGTACAAATCACCGGTTACACACAGACAAAACTACATTTACACACAAATCAGTTTACAAGTGCACAAAGGGTTTTGAGACTCCTTTCACGCTTCTTACGCACCTTAGTTCTAACACATATATCTTTATTTACTTGTTATTATTCACATCAGTACAATATAATGTAAAGGACTTTTCTGTGGAGGCTTTTATTTTGAAGGTCTTCCAGTTCTTAGCAAAGTCGCTGTTCTAGAGAGGGAGAGAGAGAGAGAGAGAGAGAGAGAGAGAGAGAGAGAGAGAGAGAGAGAGGGGAGTTGGTGACTGAATCATCAAGATTAGCTCGTTTTATACAAAAAAAAAAATCACATTGTACCAAATCAGTAACTGGTTGCCCCTCTGGTATTGATATTTTATACCTATTTTGGCTGTGAGCATCATCAAATTCACAGTGCATTAAGTTTAACTTGTTAGTGAAGTGGGAAACAATGCCATTACTTTTTCGTTTACATTATAGGCTACTATTNTCCCCCTTCTTAAAAATGGGAACCACCACCCCGGTTTGCCACTCCATAGGAACTGCCCCCGATGACCACGCAATGTTGCAGAGACGTGTCAGCCACGACAGACCTACAACATCCATTGCCTTGAGATACCCAGGTCGGATCTCATCCACCCCTGGGGCTCCGCCGCTGCGTAGTTGTTTGACTACCTCAGCGACTTCTGCCCCAGAGATTGGACAGTCCGTCCCCAGGTCTCCCAGCTCTGGTTCCTCCTCGGAATGCGCGTCGGTGGGATTGAGGAGCTCCTCAAAGTATTCCTTCCACCGTCCGACTATAGCCCCAGTTGACGTCAGCAGCTCCCCGTCCCCACTGTAAACAGTGTGAGCGAGTTGCTGCCTTCCTCCCCTGAGGCGCCGGATGGTTTGCCAGAACCTCTTTGGAGCCGACCGATAGTCTTTTTCCATGGCCTCGCCAAACTCCTCCCACGCCCGAGATTTTGCCTCGGCAACTGCCACTGCTGCACTTCGCTTGGCCCGCCGGTACCTGTCTGCTGCCTCTGGAGACCCACAGACCAGCCACGCCCTGTAGGCCTCCTTCTTCAGCCTGACGGCTCCCCTAACCTCTGGTGTCCACCAGCGGGTACGGGGGTTACCGCCACGACTGGCACCGGCTACCTTGCGACCACAGCTAGCAACAGCCGCCTCAACAATCGCAGAGCGGAACAAGGCCCATTCGGACTCAATGTCCCCCACTGCTCTCGGGACGCGGTCGAAGCTCTGCCGGAGGTGGGAGTTGAAGACCATCTTGACAGGCTCTTCTGCCAGGCGTTCCCAGCAGACCCTCACTATACGTTTGGGTCTACCAGGTCTGCGCGGCATCTTCCCCTGCCATCTGATCCAGCTCACCACCAGGTGGTGATCAGTTGACAGCTCCGCTCCTCTCTTCACCCGAGTGTCCAAAACATACGGTCTCAGGTCAGATGATACAACTATAAAGTCAATCATCGACCTGTAACCTAGGCTGCCCTGGTACCAGGTGTACCGATGGGCATCCTTATGTTCGAACATGGTGTTCGTTATGGCCAAACTGCGACTTGCACAGAAGTCCAATAACAGAACACCACTCGGATTCAGATTGGGTGGGCCGTTCCTCCCAATCACGCCCCTCCAGGTCACGCTGTCATTGCCCACGTGAGCGTTGAAGTCCCCCAGCAGGACTATGGAGTCCCCAGTAGGAGCGCTATCCAGCACTCGTCCCAGAGACTCCAAAAAGGGTGGGTACTCTGAACTGCTATTTGGTGCATAAGCACAAACAACAGTCAGGACCCGTTCCCCAACCCGAAGGCGTAGGGAAGCTGCCCTTTCGTCCCCCGGGGTAAACCCCAACGTACAGGCAGAGAGTCTTGGGGCTAACAGAAAGCCCACCCCAGCCCTCCGCCTCTCACCCGGATCAACTCCAGCAAAGAAAAGTGTCCAACCCCTCTCCAGGACTCGGGTTCCAGAGCCAACGCTATGTGTCGAGGTGAGCCCGACTATATCTAGCCGGTATCGCTCAGCCTCTTCCACAAGCTCCAGCTCCTTCCCCGCCAGAGAGGTGACGTTCCATGTCCCGATAGCCAGTTTTCCCATCCGGGGATCGGATCGCCAAAGCTCCCGCCTCGGTCTGCCACCCGATCCACAATGCACCGGACCCTTCACTCTCCTCCTGCAGGTGGTGGGCCCACAGTTGGATGAGCCCATGTCTCCGGTTCGGGCTGGGCCCGGCCGGGCCCCATGGGCGAAAGCCCGGCCACCAGGCGCTCGTCCACGGGCCCCAACCCCAGGCCTGGCTCCAGGGTGAGACCCCGGTAACCCTCCGGGCTAGGTACACTGGCTCTTAGATTGCTTCTCCATGAAGGGTCTTCTGAACCGTTCTTTGTCTCACCCCTCCCCTAGGACCAATTTGCCATAGGTGACCCTACCAGGGGCACAAGTGCCCCAGACAACATAGCTCCTAGGATCGTTAGGGCACTCAAACTCCTCCACCACGATAAGGTGACGGTTCAAGGAGGAGTTCTTCAGAACGTACGTGCATAAATTAGTGGTGGGACTTGATTAAAATTAATCTAGGGTGACCAAATTTCCTCTTTTTTCCAGACATGTCCTGTTTTCATGTTCTGTCCGGGGCAGTCCATGTCGCGTGTGACGTCCTCTCACAGACCGAACAAACAGCGGGTCACGGTTGTTTCTTTTGCAATATAACTTTAACACTATGGAGAGAAAACAGTCTCAATATATCTGTGTGTGTGTACTATTTGATTTGTAACTTGTGTTAACCTGTTTGTGTGTAACTTTGGGTAGTTGTAGCTGTACAACATGATTTGTAACCCGTAAATTACATTTTGTGTGTAACTTTGTGTACTTGTAAATGTGTCTTTAAATGCACACACAAATATCAACAAATCATAATTACAAAAAATATTTAAATACACACAAATAAAAATTACACAAACATTTAAATTCCACACACAGATTTTTTACCTTCAACCTCACAAATCTAATAATTACACCTACAAATAGTTAAATACGTGTGTACAAATCACCNGAGAGAGAGAGAGAGAGAGAGAGAGAGAGAGAGAGAGAGAGAGAGAGAGGGGAGTTGGTGACTGAATCATCAAGATTAGCTCGTTTTATACAAAAAAAAAAATCACATTGTACCAAATCAGTAACTGGTTGCCCCTCTGGTATTGATATTTTATACCTATTTTGGCTGTGAGCATCATCAAATTCACAGTGCATTAAGTTTAACTTGTTAGTGAAGTGGGAAACAATGCCATTACTTTTTCGTTTACATTATAGGCTACTATTGTTTTACTGTAAGCATATGTTTGTGATTGACTTTCTTTTTTAAATGGGTCATTAAATGGTTTTGTCATTAAAGACAGAACAGCAAAACTCGACTTGGTGGGGTAGCTTCCTACTTTCCTGATCGTGGCTAAGGGCTACACAAGTTTCCATTTACATAATAAAAAGAGCTTAGCTTGGTGATCATTAACTCTCATGGATCAAGAAAATGCCAAATTAAACCGTACTGACACTAAATACAAAGATTAAATAAAAGCTACCAACTGCTAAATTAGCTCAGCTCAGCTCACATTAGCTCCTGCTAACAGAGAAACGTGAGGTGGACGGTCAATGATCTAAAAATCATGGCAGGCTGTATGATTATAATCAGCTAGCAAAGAGTGCAGCTGTAACTTGTACTGACTTCAGAGAGGAGACCACCGCGATTCCCAGCCATCGTCCTGCCTCTGGCTGCCTCCAAGGACTGAGGCTGCCTGTGTTCATCAGCCAACAGACCATTACACCACCTAGTGGTCATTTTATTTAACTGTTTAAATACATTTATACGGCCTATACATGCATATATATGCCTATATAAACATTTATAGAATAATAACAAGTAAATAAAGATATATGTGTTAGATCTAAGGTGTGCTGAGATATTATTTATTACACAGAAAAACGTCTATGCCCCTCTGGCAAAAGGTATTGAAGGAAGACACTAGACTCTGAAGAAAATTCAAATGACCCAGCTTTCCACCAGCATTTAAACGCACCACTTACGCACGAATCTGTGGAGCTCCCGGAAGCGTGAAAGGAGTCTCAAAGCCCTTTGTGCACTTGTAAACTGATTTGTGTGTAAATGTAGTTTTGTCTGTGTGTAACCGGTGATTTGTACACACGTATTTAACTATTTGTAGGTGTAATTATTAGATTTGTGAGGTTGAAGGTAAAAAATCTGTGTGTGGAATTTAAATGTTTGTGTAATTTTTATTTGTGTGTATTTAAATATTTTTTGTAATTATGATTTGTTGATATTTGTGTGTGCATTTAAAGACACATTTACAAGTACACAACGTTACACACAAAATGTAATTTACGGGTTACAAATCATGTTGTACAGCTACAACTACCCAAAGTTACACACAAACAGGTTAACACAAGTTACAAATCAAATAGTACACACACACAGATATATTGAGACTGTTTTCTCTCCATATAACACTACTTCAAACAACTTCTGTGTCTTTGATAACAGGTGGTGATAGTGTAGTGTGTAGCGTTTGGAAATAACTAGTAGTTATTTTAACTACACCTTCTTCAGATAAACATTAGAACATGTTTTTTTGGATTATAATGAAAAGTGATAAACTGTCATTTAACCCTGATAATAGCTAATATTTATTGAAGGTATCTTTAGGTTCTTTGAAAGAGTACAGTGAATTGAAATACCTTATTAATAATGTGAAGCTGAGGCAGATAAAGATTGAACAACCATTTAATTTGAAAAACCTAAGAACACAGACAGATAAAACAGTTTGAAAGTTTGATGTAAACACAATTAATATTCTTAACATGTTGAGGATGTTAAAGATGGTTAATTGTGAGTTTTAACGGACCGTAGCATATGTTTTAATGACTAGGGAAGTTAGTTAATTTAGTTAACCTAGTTGTGACTTTAAGAGTCAATTTAGGGCTAATTTGAGTTTGGAATGGGATTTAGTTTTGGCTTAATTTAGTTTGGAAGAATTAAGCTTTATCAAAGCAAACCTCTTGATCAGAAAGTGGTGTTCGCTCACTGAAAGGTGGACGCTCCTGGATCTGGCAGGCGTTGGTTTCTCCACGAGCTGAGGCTGGAGTCCCCAGACTCGGAGTGGTGGTCCTGGAAGGCGTGGCCGCCGAGGACCTCGCTGGACAGTCCGTGGATACGTCCCGGTCAGCAAGGGAGGCATTTCAGCAGGCATGCTGAAGTCATTTCTGATCAGTTCCCGTAGTGAGGGAAAGACATAGACACCCACGCAAGCAGGTGGCTCTCGATGCCTTGTTCAAAGCTGATGAAGGTTCAGCTAAGACTCGACTACATTCAGGCGGTAGCCCAGACTCCGACTGCATTCAGGCGGTAGCACCGACTCTGACTAGTTCGTACCGGAACTGAATATTAGTTTTGAGAAGAGTTATCTTAAATTCAACCAATCAGAAGATATTAAGTGTACTAATCAAAACCGAGTTAGTGGACTGGTGGATGGCTCTGATTGGGTAGGGGAACTGTGGGGAGTTACCAACTCACATATGACTTCCGCCTGTTAAACACTCACATTATAAATGTAGAAATGCATGACATAGCAGAGAAGCATTATAATACTTTGAAGAGTGAGTGTGTGGATGACCCTGAGCAGGAACACTACAGGAGAATGTTCTGTAAACAAGAGATTACAGTTTGAACACCAGTCCTTGGTGTTACAGAAGAGACTCCTTTACAGAGAGTGTTTTATTAGACCAGCTAGTGTCCAGTTAAGGTCATCTGGGAGATGGACACTTGAAAGTGGACAGTAGGACACCTGTAGGGATCTTGATTCAGGTTAAAACATAATCCAAGAGTCATTGTATTCCAAGTTATTGGGAAAAAGATGGATTATTGTTGTGATGGTCAACAGAGGTCAAAGGTCAGAGGATATAGCATATTTGATGATGCTACAAGTGCTAAGAGTCTTTCAGCCTGAAGGTCATAGGTTTGAATACAACTCCTGCAGTGTTGATAAATGTAGTTTTTGTACTTGTTGATTTTCAAAAGCCTGCTGAAGATTGTTACTTAAGTCTTCTTCAAAACCACACAGAGACTACGTAATTTAAATAGGTTCAAGTCTTCTTTAATTAAACCGTATCAAATGTTTCAGGACTGTGTGTCCTCTACTTATCAAAATATGCTCACTCTAAATTTATCAAATTAATTGGAGGCTTAATTGGAGATTTTAATAATGCAATAAAATTTGCCCTCAAAAGCATTTTTTTTATTTAAAATAATTTTAGTGGGGGTCAGATTCAAATAATAGGCACAAATATTACTATTGTGAACTCAAGGTCTTTTAATTTATGAAAAATTGCATTTAAATTCAAAACAGTAGAAAAACAATAAAATGTCCCTGACTAAAACTGGACAGATCTAAAAGTACTTTATTATTTTATTAGCAGGTTTATTTAAGTTGGGATACGGAACATTAAATTGTTAAAATTACTTTTAAAATGCTTAAATATGGCTATCTGACCCTGTTCTATGAGGAAAAAGTAATGTGTGGTAACTTATTTTTCTCCCATACCTCCCCTGCCCTCTACAGCTAAACAAATCATTTATGCAAGCCTACCTCGTTGACCAATAGAGTTGCGTTTGCACAAAAAGGAGCTGTCACTCAACGAGAACGCCCCTCATCAGCGTGCACTATGGTGTGATGTGTGCCTGAGTTCATTTAGAAGAACGAAGGAGAGCAGGAGTGACAAATCCCAAAGTTACCTATTCCTCAACGGCCGTCTACATCTCAAACTGAATTTAAAAAGTTTAAAAACCTTTCTCCTAAACTCTCTGTAGGAAGTTTAAGACAGACTAGTTGAATTTACATCTGAGATGCTTTTAAAATGAGCTTCTACCAGGCCTCAAAACGGATGAAGTGTTGGCAAAGTTTCTTTTGAACAGCTAAGCAATTGATTGTATTTTTGAGAATTTTGACCAGAAAAATGTTATTTAAAGTAAAGAAATAATATAGCAGATCGTTGCTGTATAGTGTTTACCATTGGCTAATGTAGCTTGAATGCTAACTCAACCAGAACCGAGCTAATGTTAGTCAGTAAACAAAACTAACTGTGGAAGAGGAGAGAGGGACGTATAGCATTTGTGCTGATGCTAATGGTTAGTGTGGCATTTAACTATACATATCACTCTATGCTTTTAAGCTTTTGTATATAGTAGCTGTCTTCTAGTAGCTAGTGTCTCGATTGCTGGACTTCTTCTGTTTTTTTGTTTTTTTGTGCATTACACATTTGAGAACTGCATATTTGATTAAAATGAATGATTAGCATTCTTGTAGAACCCAATGAAGGCTGTGGAAATGATCCAGCAGTTAGAAAAAGTTGTATCTGAGCAGGAATATTGAAAACAAGGCCAAATCAGCCCTCAGTTAGCTCTATCAGACTCAGACTGTTGTGTTAGCAATGATCGCGAGAGCCAAATTCAAGTTGTCTTTTGAGATTTTCCAGCTTGGAAGCTGCAGGTTTTATTAAAATGGTTGATTAGCAGCTTGTGTAGAACTCAATGATGACTGAAGAGATCATTTACCAGTCAGAATCAGGTGTGTCTGAGCAGGAAAATATTAAAATCTGCGTGAAGCATGATCTTCATGTTACTGTGAAT
Organism: Callopanchax toddi; assembly: GCA_006937965.1. Classification (NCBI taxonomy): domain Eukaryota; kingdom Metazoa; phylum Chordata; class Actinopteri; order Cyprinodontiformes; family Nothobranchiidae; genus Callopanchax; species Callopanchax toddi. The sequence goes on from SSNR01000401.1 coordinate 234,211, forward strand.
GAGTTTTATTCATGTTATTAGTTTGTCAGACCTTCGTTTCAATTACATAGATGTGTAAAATAAGAGATGGTTGTATAACATTGTAGTGTCTCTGTTTTTATTTTAATTTGGGCTTTGTTTTTAGTCATCAGTCCAAATTTGGAGCATCAACACCATTGAAACGCCACTTCAGTGCCACCTGTCTAGCATTCATGAGAATCATCTGAAAGGTAAGTAGCTGCCTGAATATGAATACCTCCACCAAGGAGATCAGGATTTTGCCTATTTGTTAAAAGTTAGTGTTGGATTTGGTGAAGATTTTTGGAATGGGATAAGGAAGGTCTACTGTATTAAAAACATATAATACCTTGAATGTATATGAAAAAAGATGTATTGAACCTAATCATATTCTTGTGTTTTTTTTCCTTTTCATAAGGAATGACGAAGGAGGTCCGGGTTCTGCTGAAAGCCAGGAATGCAGCCTTCAGGTCAGGAGACAGGACATCCTACAGTGCTGCCAGAGCTAATTTAAAGAGAGGCATCCAAGAGGCCAAGGCAGCTTACAGAAGGAAAAAGAGGTCCAACTGTGGAGCAACAACATGAGGCAGGTGTGCCAGGGTGTCCAGCTGCAGATCCAACAACTCAGCAGCTTCAGAGGGAGATGCTTCTCTGGCTGAGGAGTCTTCTTTGCAGAGAGTCAGGATGGGTACCCACACCTCCACTGCCCTCAGAATCAACACAGGGACACCGCAGGGCTGTGTGCTCAGCCCGCTCCTCTACACATGACTATGCCTCCACCCACGAGAGTAACAAGATCATAAAGTTTGCAGATGACATGACGTTGGACGGGCTGACCTCACACAAGGAGGGTGAACTGGCTTACAGGGACAAAGTGGAGCGGCTGTCAGAGTGGTGCAGAGTCAACACCCGCTGCTTCACAACACCACAAAAACAAAGGAGCTCGTCATTGACTTTAGGGGGAAAAAATCAGACATACAACCACTTATCATCAGGGGGACTGCGTGGAAAGGGTCTCAGTGTTCAGGTTTCTGGGCATTGAGCTGGAGGATGACCTGACCTGGAGGGCCAAAATAAACAAGTTTATTTTTATTTACTTTATATCTTTTTGTGTTATTCTAATGTCTTACGCTTTACAAATAATGAGTCGACTGCACATTCAGTTTCATTGTTCCTTTCTTGTCAAGTGTCAATGAAAATAAAGACAATTTTATCTTCTTTTCACAGTTCATCTGAGCATCTGGGGATTTAAAAGCAGTCAAGTTGTTTATTTGAACCCGGTCATATTGAGCAGTAGCTGAGCGAGCTCAGGTATGGCAGCATTTAAATACAGCTCATTACTCATTACTGTGGAGTCCGGGCCCTTTCATTTGTGGAGCTTGGCAGCTGGACCACCTGGCCACACATTAAACACTAAAGGCTGATATCCCTAATGGCCACAGATTAGATCATTACCTTAACAAATCAGAGGGAAGGCAGCTCGGGTCCAGCTGGCAGCTGGTGGGATACATAACGAGGAAGACCGGAACCTACCTGCAGTGACACACATGGAACCTGACTGTGGGTCGATAAAAAGGTAAGGATCTTATCAGAAAATGATCAAAACATCATTTAAAGCAACTGGTGCCTCTGGGACCCCCTTAATAACATGCCCTGACCCAAAGCTAAAGAACATTTTCAAGTGAAAAAAAGTCAGTTTGATTCTTAGACAGAGTAGAACATCACTGTATGCAACACCAAAAAACAAGTTTAATGGTCAACCAAGTGGTGGCGCTAGAGGGGAAAATGCTATGTTTGCATAGCATTTCCCCTCCCCTGAAAAGTTAAAAAATAACAATAAATCCATCATTAGCTGGAGAATGGATACGTTTTAAGTAGAAGTTAGCTCTGTCTCCTCCACGAACGGCTGAGTCTGTAGAGAAACACACCTGTACGAGAGCGCCCTCTACTGCTACAGGTTTGCTCGGAGCATGTTGACAGAAAGCCGACAATACAGAAATTTGAATTTTATTGGGTAAAAAACGTTTGGCGGCCAGAAATAATGCAAAGGGGTCTCTAGGAGGAAGGAGGGTCTTCATCAGAATGACAGATGTTGTGGAACTCAACCCATAGATCATAGTTTAGACCTGAAATATAATTTAAAACATTTATAACACTTTGATACAGAGAAAAATGCTCCACATATCTGCTTTAATCAATGCTTATGTTGAACTCATTTCTCATTGAGGGTTGTCCATAAGATTAAATTGACAAAGCCTTAAAGACCTTGTACTGTTTTTGAAAAATAAAAGATGATTAGTTGATATAGTTGATATGTTTTATTTTCTTAAAATGTATACTTGATACTTGTGTCGATGTACTTTTTTCTATGTCTGGCCATTTTTTAAAATTTGTAGTTTCCTGTTTTTTGAATCTCCCATTGCCTGTTATTTAAAATCTGTATTTTACCTATAGAATGAGTTTGTGATTAAAAGGATGCCTTTTTTAATTCATGCTAACGTTAGCTTAGCAGCTAAGCTAATGTTAGACCAGACTTTTGAATCATTCAGAGAGAAAAACACTGCGGAGAAACTAGAAAAAGCAACTCATGTTACCTCTACTCCTTATGCTACGTTTATAAAATGCATCTTCAAAAAGATAAAACTTATATACTCTTATGTTCATTTTATCCATCACATGTCGCCACAGCAAGGTTTTTGTAAAGAAAAAGTTTCTTGCGCTAAGTTACAAAAAAACCCCACCTTTCTTGGCTGTTATGGTCACGTGACTTCCAGGTCAAACGATCACTTCCAATAAGCGATGGAGGCGACGTAACTTCCAGCATGTGGTGGAGCTCCATGCGCCATCTTAATGCAGCCAGGTGCCTCTCCCATTTTTCCTTCCATAAACAGACGATTGGGGAGAGACAGAGGTGTGCTGCCTTCACTGACCCGTTATAACATCATTATATTATTACTGTTATTAAAATGGATTGGATTATGCATTTTAGTCCAAATAAGGATGTGTGTGTGTGTGTGTGTGTGTGTGTGTGTGTGTGTGTGTGTGTGTGTGTGTGTGTGTGTGTTTGTGTCAAGCATCAGGTTTTAGTCTGAATACAGATGTGTGTGTGTGAGTGGTGAGCGGTCCTCAGTCTGTCTGTTCCTTCTGGGTCAAAATTAATTGGTGCAGCATCGCTGAGACTTTAGTGCTGATAATGACCACAAGCACTCGGCCTGCTTTCGCATGACCAACTGCAAACCCTCTTCCTCATTCCCCATCCCCACTACTGAGCACACCTCCACAGGCCAGCCCAGGTTAGTGTTGTGTGTGTGTGTAGCTTAGATTGTCTACACAGAATGATGGAAGACATGCAGGAGGACGCTAAAGATGCTAATGTGTTTGAGCAGTATCATCATTACAGAGCCCTGTCTTCAGACCATTGAAGGTTTCTACCATTTGTCACACAACCACAAACTTAAATAGATTTTATGTGAGAGACTATTCTTTCTCATTCTTTGTAAAACAGCTCCAGGTCAGAGCCTCTGAACATCTAGTCACACTAAAGATCTTCACTAGGATTCAGGTCTGGACTCTCTGTCTGGTTTATTCGAACATACCATCATGTTCTGATCTAAACCGTTTCATTGTAGCTCTGGCTGGGTGTTTGGGGTCGTTGACCTGCTGGAAGGTGAAGCTCCGCCCCAGCCTGAAGTCTTTTACAGCCTCTAACAGGTTTTCTCAGCTGGAGAAAAGCATCCCCACAGCATGATGCTGCCTCCACCATTTTACAGAGTGGGGACTCTGTGTCCAGGTTGATGTGTAGTTTTAGGTTTATGCCACATATAGAGCTTTGCATGAAGGGCATAAAGTTCCATTCTGGTCTCATGTGACCTTAACACCTTCCTCCACAGGTTTCCTACATCCCCTACATGCTGGTGACAAACTGCTAACAGGACTTCTCATTGCTTTCTTCTCTCCACTCTCCTGTAAAGCCTGATCAGTGGAGTGAGTGAGTGATTGTTGTCCTGTGGGCAGATTCTACCTCCTGAGTTGTGGATCTCTGCATCTCCTCCAGAGTTCCAATGAGCCTCTTAGCTTCTGTGAATAATGTTCTCCTTGCCCAGCCTGTCAGTTTAAGTGGACGTTCACGTCTTAATACGTTAGCAGTTGAGTTAGCTGTACTCTTTCCTTTTTGTAATGATGGATTGAACAAAGCTCTGTGAGATGATCAAGCTCTCGATCTGCTTTTATAGCCAACCCTACTTTAAACTCCACAACTTCCTCCCTGACCAGTGTGGTGAGTTCTTTAGTCCTCATGATGCTGTTTGTTCTCTAATGTTCTTGAACGCGGTGCATTTGATAATAAACTGTTGTGGTAACCCCATGTTAGACACATGAAGACAAAAATCTCCAAAGGCCTCTCAATTTTAAATAAAGTGAAACCATTCATAGATGAGAATGTACTCTATATCTATACTGTACACTGGTGCTCCCTAGGAACGTCACGGTGTGAAAATTTACCTTCCCGGTTATTGTGACCAAAATTATCATGGTTTTTGGTATTATTATGTTTTTTTTAAGGGTGTTGAACATGTTCAACTAGACAACTAAATAAACCCTCTATATCAGGAAAATATTAACTAACATTACCTTCCTTGCATTGACTGTAGAGTTGTGGATGATGGTCATGCAGATGTGTGATGAGATTTGACGTTCTGCAGCCTTTCGCAGACACTTTTTTCCAGCACGTTCTGCAAATAGCTGTCCCTCTGCATTCTTCAAATATCCAAAGAATGCCCATACTTCCGACTTTGTCTGCTTTGAGGGCTGATAATTGTATTCAGCGCTGTTTTCTCCTCTTTCCGCCGTCATTTTAGCGTTAGCTTCAAGAAAGTTTTGGTTGTTAACACTACAAAGTGTGCATGTGTGGAAGCTTCAGCAGCTGGGACGGTGTCTGCAAAGGCTCACCGCGCGCTACATCGCAAACGCGATTTATCCACCGAGATTTTTAAAAAAAAACCATGGCGGTAATTGTTATTGTCAACATTTTTACCGGGGTTTACCGCTACACCGGTAACCGTGAAAACCCTAGTGCTCCCATACTTCACATATTGTGTTGGCATGTGGGGAAACACTTGTCAGAACGTAACACATCCATTAATAGTATTACAGAAACGTGCAATAAGGATCATTCATAAAGTAGGTTTATAAATCATACCCATAACTTGTTTGTCCAGTCCAAGTTGCTAAAATTGAGAGATCTTGTAGAATATAATACAATAATTTTCCTATATAAAACATTCAATAAGCTACTACCAGAACATATACAACTCTTTACACCTCGAGAAAAAGCACATAATTTCAGAGGTTATGGACATTTTATAATTCCAACAGTCAGAACCACTGTTTTTGTGTGTCCGTACATGACGTGAAATTGTAGAACAGTCTGGATACACACCAAAATATTCACCAATTAAAAAAGTTATATAAACATAGGATATGGTCCAAATATACAGAGCAAGGGTCTTAAATTTACACCAATGGTATGTTACTTGTGCTTAATGTGGTCACTCTACAGATCTCTATAGATTAATGTAGATTAGTATAAAATAGATTAGAATAGAAAAAAACATTGTTTGTGCCTCTATGAGGAAATTTACTTAGACCAAATGGATATTATAGTTATTGTTGAAAATACCATGTTGGTATTCAGTATTATTAATAGAATAATTAAGATTTAATTGGTTAATTAACAGTCAATTGAGACGTCTCTACAGAACTGCTGTCTTTATACTGAGACGGACAAACACACAGGTCAGCTCTTGTTACTGATCAGGTGACTTCAGAAGGCAGGTGCCTGAATACATATGAGGGGCAGCAGTAGCTCAGTAGGTAGAGAGTTGGTGGGTTCCCATTTCAATCCCCACTCCAGCAGGGTCACTTTGTTGATGTGTTCTTGGGTGAGACACCTCACCTATGTTTACTGCTAGTGGTGGTCAGAGGGTATGGTGGTGTCTGTCACCTCACTTCTGTGGCTACCAGATGCACTTTGCCAGTTTGTATCTCACTTCCTGTCTGGCGCATAAATGGCAACTTTGGGCCGGTCGCGATCCGAGTTGCGCCTCCAGTTTCTCTTAACAAGACACCCCCCCCCACACACACACACACATACACTAATTTTCCGTCAAATAAACGATTGTTTGGGCAAATTTGGGCAACACATTTGATCTCAGACAATAACTCCGTTCCACGTGTGGCAGCAGATCTCAATACGCTGACCTCTGTGGCGCCATCCTGTTCAAATCATTCATCGTTCCTGCATCCGCTCCTCACACCTTATTGTCCTAATGGTTCCATCCTGTTGCTGCCCTGTGGAGTGAAGGTGACACCATCCAGCAGCCACCTGAAAACATGACAACAAATGAAAAGCAGTCAATCAGTGTCACAAGGGCTGGAAGTGAATAATGGGAAGTTGAGGGGTGGGGTGGGGGGCTTTTAAAACTTTATGACATTCCTGTGCGGATGGAGGGGGTGGCCTCTGATGTACCACAGTGGTCCCAGAACACTACTTTCATTACTCATAAAAAGGCACCCAGAGCACCTGACACCCCCCACCCCCACAGAACATCTGGTGACACAGGACCTTCACTGTTTCAGCCAGGTCTGCCCACTTCACTCATAAACCTCTTAATGCAGGACAGACAGCGGAGCTCCACCAGCTTGTACAACCAGGAAGCACCAGGTCTGGTGTTTACTTTAACATCAGATAAATCAGCACACAAATAATACATCAAACGACCAGAGGAAGCACACACACACAGGCTTATTATAGGTGACACTTAACAGCCTGTTTGATTGGTCAGAGAGAGCTGAGACCTTTCCAGGTAACACAGGATATCTTGATTGGCCCTCCGCTCCATCTTAAGCACACTACCTTCCATTGTTTGGCTAAGAAGTCACTCACATCAAACAGAATACAGCGGAAAAAACGCAGTAGCTCATGAGGGAAAGGAGCTGAACTCAAAGAGAGATGTCTGTCCATATTTAATTTAAGGCATGCTGCTGTGGAGGAGGCTGGGCCGAGCCGATCAAAGGCCAGGAGCGTGCTGCTGCAGCTCCTAACCACTTAGCACCTTTTCTCTGTCTTTGATCTGATAATTAAGAGGCTACTTGAAGAACAGGTGGCACTGATGAGTATGCTGCTAAATCAACAGCAGAGTGCACACACTGTCAGTGTCCTGGATGAACAGCACTCAGATACACAAAAACAGCATATCCATTCAAAGTAAAACTAAAACATTAGCTAGCTATGTGAAAATAGCACAAGCCACTCCACTAAATGACAAGGCAGAGATGAAAGTCGTAATAGTCTGGGCCTGATGGACGATGTTGACTGCTGAGTGGAAAACAGAAACAGGGTGACTCAAGGAGGGCTGTGGGTGGAGAGGTGGAGGGTGTGCCCCGTCCATTACCTCCGGAGGAAGACCTGAAATGACACATTCCTTTTGTTTTGGGAGCGATGGAGGACCAGGAAGCAGAGGTGGTGTGCACCATGTCATTACAACAGCTTTGAAGATATCCCTGTCCGGGAGAAGAGATGGTACAATAAACACAGCTAAGGGGAAAGCGCCACACAGATGAGACCCCACTGCATGCTGGGAATGAAGCACCTCCCAACCAGCTAAAGATCCTCAGATTCCGATCAGTGTCCAGTTTTTATTCCATAGTAACATGCAAAAATAACAACATTATTTCTTTAACGGGAATCACTGAAAATACACATTTAAATCAAAAAGGTTTGTTAGTTAATGTTATTTTTAAATCTTATTTAAAAAAAAGCCTTTATGTATATTTGTCCTAGTATGCATGCATGCTTGTAGTAGTGTATGCGTGTGCTTGTAGTAGTTTGTGTGTGTGCATGCTTGTAGTACTGTATGTGTGTCAAGTCAACTCCATTTTACTGTAAGTCTCTATTTCTCTGTTTACAATAGATCTTCAATTTACATGGGATATTTTTTTCTCTATATATTTTTGGCATGATGTTACTGTGGTCACACAAGATCCTGGTGGAACCAGCCAGTCCTCCACAAGAACATGTCCATCTGCAACCTGCTGCTGTCTGAGGCCTCAGGATGGATGATGTCACGGACAATGCTTCCTACTGGGTGTACAAACCAATTCCACAGGGACTTACTTTAGGCAGTTTCTGTTGTATATAATAATGTTTGTACTATCAATAACAACCAAGCAACAAGTTCTTTCTGAATTAAAATTGTCTTTAACAGTTCATACAAACACTGTTATGTTTGACATTATAAATACAGTTACCACTCTAGTCCAGATCAGTGGGAGTCCTTGTAGTGTCCAGCTTCATCTGGAGAGGCAGTTCTGATGGCGTTCACCACAGGATGGCAGAGGCTGGTGGATGTGTCGCCCAGTGATGCCATGTGTCCATCAGATCATCTGCCTGTATGCTAATTAATGATTCTGCCTCTAATATCAATATTATAAAAAGATTATCTCCCTTCCTGACTAACTTATTGCTTTTCAAAGGTATTACTATTACTTTTAAATACTCTTGTACTATTTTATTCTATACTTTACCATTCATGTATATATTTCACTAATGTTGTTTTTCAGAGATGTTCTGTAGCTTTACTCATTTAGTTGATGTATTATTGTAGATAAGGTAAGAATGCATGATTGTGTAAATAAAGCATGATAATAAAATGTCACAAAATTTCAAAAGAAAAATGGAAGAATGAAAACTGCTGCCGGCCTTAGAACATGAGGATTCAGGTCCAGGGTGGCCTGGTACTGGATCTGAGGTGCTGGAGGATCCAGAGTCTGCAGCAGCTGCCTGAAGGGTTGGAGCTCTACACAGCTCACACTGGACGCTGCTGTCCATCGCTCCACACTGACAGCTGAATAATAAGAGATCACTTATATTAGGAACTATAGTTATGAAAAGCAGCATGATGATTACTGAGTGTCATGTCCTGGGCTCCTGCAGGCACCTTATGTGTGCTTTCTACTCAGCAGGGTGTGACAGGCAGATCCTCCACAGCTGCAGCCCATCAGCCCAATCAGAGGTGGAGCTTAAGAGGACCTGCTCTACAGGAGGACGGCGCCAGGTCGTTCCACTCCATACGTGGTAAATCAGACCTCCTGATCCCAGCTCAGACTATAACTTCTTTGACTCTTCCTCCTTCCAGAATCTCCTCTCCAGCTGCCGGCCTCCTCCTACACCTCCTCCCGAGCCATCCACCATCCACTCCACCTGGTCTACCTGTCCCTTTGCCTGCCAGTCGCCTCCGCCTCTACCAGTCTCCGCACCACCTCTCTCCCATCGCTCTGCTGGGCTTTTTTTTTTGGTGGCAGTAAATTATCTTTTTATTTAATACACATATACTATAAACTCAGTGGCCACTATATTGGGTACACCTTGCTAGTACCTGGTTGAACCCCCTCGTTTCTTCGATATGTTGTGCATTCAGAGGTGCTCTTCTGCATACCTTTGTAGCGTTTTATAAACTATTTATTTGGTTTATAATTGGCTCATACTTCTGTAGATCACTAATAAGTTTTGTCAGTTTTACACGGAGAAATATCTCTGATACTTTCACTTTTTAGTGCTCACAGGAATGTTTCTAGGTTCTGTCTGACGTTACAGTGAGTAGATCATGTATTTTAATATTGATGAATAGAAGTCTGAGTCCGGAATTAGACTTTAGGATTTTTATTAAGAAAGACGGACAACAGATACAGTTTAGATAAGCAGAGGCATGAGGCAGGGGTTAGCATTAAGTCATTCACGATGGTAGGGTGTTCTGAGTTGAATCTTAAATAAGTTTTAGTAATCTGAGTCTCATGATGGTTTAGGAGACTAGGGATTTACTTAATTTAGATTAAGGATTCTGATGGAGCTTAAGAGTACTGATGGATCAGTGACTAGTTTAAGTGAGCTAAAGTTGTTAGCTTTTATCAAGTAGGCCTTTCAGCTTTACCAGGATCGTGGTACTTAGCTGCGTTCGATGGATTGTCACCGCTGGGGTCAGATGAGACAACGTGGAGGTGGTGTTCCCTCCTTGGTCAGGATGGGATGGCTGTGGTGGTCTGGGACCACCGGAGGCCACGGTGTCGTCCTGGGATACAAAGCTTAGTGGACCCATCTCTGAGTAAGCTGATGGTTAGCCGGTTGAGCTAACGGAGCTGAGACTGCTTTCCCCACGGGGTTGAGGAGGCAGTTGAGGCTCATATTGAGATGAAGGGAAAACGGCTTGTTTTCTCTTCAGGAGCCGGAGATGAGATCGGCCGTCAGGGTGAGAGAGGCCGTCTCCAGGAGCAGGTCAGCTGAGGTGTTGTCTGGATGGTGTGAAACCCAGAACTCTAGCAGCTTCCGGGGTCGGAAGTGCTATATGGAAGTCTTAGGGAACGTGGCGAATGAATGAGGAGTTATTAATGTCACGTGACTCAGATCACTAAGACTATTGGTTACTTGGGACCAGTAAACGAGTGATGCAGTTGACTTAACCTTTGGCACAGTATGTATGTGAAATAATACTGATGCAGGATCAACATTCATTAATACTGGAGGAAAATGCATTAATCACATTAAGACATTTTAAAACAGTTTGATAAAGAGTAATGACGTTAGAAGGAGACGTCTGGAAGTCTTTGAGTTATTATTAACTAAAGAGTGAAAATCCAATGGTGTCTTCCGGAGAAACGTCCTTGATCTGGGAATGTTAATCCAGGTTAACATAATAAAAGAGTCATTTTATTCCAAGTTATTGGGAAAAATATGGTTATTATTTGTGATGATCCTAGAGGTCAGAATTCAGAGGATGTAGCCTATTTGGTGGCGTTACACCTTGGTTATAACGAGTGGTTAATTGAGTTACTGTTGCCTTTCTATCAGCTTCAACCAGTCTGGCCATTCTCCTCTGACCTCTGGCATCAACAAGGCATTTTGGCCCACAGAACTGCCGCTCACTAACCCTGTAAACTCTAGAGATGGTTGTACGTGACAATCCCAGAAAATCAGTAGTTTCTGAAATTCTCAGACCAGCCCGTCTGGCACCAACAACCATCCTACGTTCAGAGTCACTTAAATCACTGTTCTTCCTTATCCTGACGCTCGGTTTGAACTGCAGCCAATCGTCCGGACTAAATGCATTGAGTTGACTCCATGTGTTTGGCTGATTAGTCGTTTGTGTTAACGAGCAGTTGGACAGGTGTACCCAATGAAGTGGCCAGTGAGTGTAAATACATAAACATGTATGCAACATTTCAAATAACTGGTTTTAATATTATGAAATAAACAATAATGACTTAAACAGTGACATGTTATCAGTCATGTGGAAATTCTTGTTCAGTTCTTTTTGTTGAGACAAGTGTAACACCTATGTGAAGTATTACCTAGTGATTACCATCACGTGACTCAATCTGATGGTAAAAGAATGGCAGCTGGAGCTGTTGGTCAATGATCAATAACCACACTACAGACATTGAGCTACGTCAGTGGAAGTACCATGTATTATAAACCACAAAAGAACACTAACACAACAAAAGAAAAGAAAACATGATATATCCCAATATTTACAATTTGCTGCAATAATTAGTCGTATCTGGTTAAAGTACACAAAATATCAAATTGTCTCTCAACGACAATTTGACTCACAAACTCTTTCAACCTTCCGACAGTTCTCACCAATGTATTCAATCACAACTTTATTCACACAAATGTAGTGCTGTCCATGACATAACTCTTCAAATGTATGTAGAATGAGTCCGAGCGCAGAGAGGGCGTATTTGTGTGAATCAGTGTAATTGAATGAGGTGGGGGAAGCGCCGTCTGTAACAGCTCCCTATACCAGCAGAGCGCTTCAGGAGAAGACTTCTTCTCTGTTCTTCTAAGATTAGATTTTACATCAGTAAATTCCACATATTGAAAACTTTTCATTAAATAACTCTTTAACCAGTCATTTCAACTATCACTAATTCCATATTGTTCACATTTGTGGATAATTCTTCTTAAAATAGTTTAAAAAGGATAAATCACAATCTTTTAAAAAGTTCTTGTTTTTACCAAGTCATTTTGAACTTGTTAAGGACACGAGGGTCGACTGCAGCCATTATTCATGCCATGCTCTTGTTCCAACAGGGCTGCAAACAGGGAAAACTGCAGACTTTCTATTTTCCATCTTCTAAAGAGGTTAGCAGTTACTCTACAGAATAATAAAACGTGGAATCAAATTAAAATGGAAGAATGTTTGAGTTTCCAAATGAGACAACATTCCCTTCAATTATCCCGCAAATATTTTATTGGTGGAGCCGAACGCAGCGTTGTGGTTGTTATATCAGAAATAGGTCAGAGTTTGTGTTCATGATAAACCAGATGCAGAATTCTTTCCATCCCTTTCAAATTGAGCAGCACAAACACAGAAACCCAACTCCTTCCCCTGACAGCTAACAGCACATGGGTGAAAAAAGGTTTGGGGCAAAAGAGAGAGGGAAGGAAGAAGGGAGAAATAATTGGACTTCCCTCCCCCAATCCTTCAGTCTCAGCACCCCCTCCCACCCCCCACCCAATCCTCATCCACAGACATAATTAACGCTGGCCAAGTTAGTAGGCCTGGAGAGAAAATCTGCTGTTTGAATCCAGAAAATGACCAGCAACATATTGTCTCCTTTATGTACATGCATGCAAATAGCGCTAGTAGCTCTGCTCAATGCAACAAAGCCTTGTAAGTAAAAGCTGGCAAAGTCATTCATTCATAAAATCCCAATGTGTGACTATTACTCTAATTACAGAGCACGTCGGCCCCAATTAGCCCACTGCTTCTCTTCTGTTTCATTCTTGATTACCAGAGCTGTGTTAATTACAGGTTTCATGAGAGGGGGGTATTAAGGCATTAGCTGGCCCACACAGCACGCTGTTAATTTCATTCGTGTCCCTTCTACACAGCAGAACTTTGCTGTAACGCTGGTGATCCACTCTTGTTCTCCCAAGTGTTGCCTTCATCCGTTGGTGTGTTGTATTCATCTTTAGTTCCACAGCAGCGAGTCGGACTGCAGTCTTTATGTTTCATAATGAAGAGGGAAAAGAAAGGGCCAAGAAATGATTTCATAACAAGAATAAGAAAGAAAGTGGAAGAGGTCGGAGTGGGACTGAGGCTGTAGCCAGGACCGACAGCCGTGCCACGTGTTAATTACACATGTAAAGCCTATTGCATTCAGAGGAGACACCTGCTGGCAGGGGAAATGAGGCCAGCGCCAACGCCTGCCACATAGAGGCAAAGGCACCCACCGTCTGCCACCAACATGATGAAGGTGCTCTGATTACATTTTCATAAGATGCCTGGATTTCAGGGTGTGCTTAACATTTAAATCATTCTCCAGGGAGCTGTCACAGGTTGAAATTGAAATGTTCCAGGTTGAGGGGTTATCACTTAGAGTGAACAGCGGCTGCCGCTGTGCCAGGTCAGTGTCACAGTTAAGGTGTTGAAGATCAACTGGTGTACAATGAAGTGTACCTACCCCACACAGTCTGGCTTTTATAGCATCATTTGCTCCTTATCGTTTGCAGGGTGTCTATATCACAGGTCTAACTCAGAGTAGAGCAATCCAGCATCCTATACATCAGTGCAGCATGGCTTCAACTTTATAGTTATTGCTCATATTATTTATTTTGCTCATCAACTTTTTATCAGAAGGACTCTTAGTTTTCTGTTTTGAACTTCGGATCATACCGAGGTTGTGGTTCTTAGACCTGAGGCCCCAGGGCCGGAGTGGGACTCGTTTTCAACCCTGGAGTTTCAGGCCTCATATTTAGACTCCTGACCTATTATTAATAAAGTCATGTGATCATAACCTTATGTCAAGTCTACAACATTTAATTAAACAGCACACTGTTGCAATTCAGTGTATTTTTCTGAATTATTTCCAATTCAGTGCCAGTAAAGGCTGCTTCATAATGTAGGTTTAGTTCAACATCAGGTCACGTCTCCAACATTAGTCTTTATAACATCCTTTTCAACAATATCAGAATCTATGTTCTGTTCAAATAAGTATTCAGAGATATCCAGACCTTAAAAATGAATTCATAAATATGAAATTTCTTTTAAAGAAATCAAAAGTGTTGCACTTTTTAAAAATACTATTATATATTTTTCCTCTGCAAGGAAACAGTCTCATCACAACTTAGATTTGATAAATATGAGAACCTGAGTTAAAGGATAAATCTCCAACTCTTTACAACATCAGAAAGTTCTTTACTGCAAAATCAGATATCAGATATATGTGTTCTTTGATACTCTTATCTCCCTCCTCTCCTGGTCACAGGGTCTGACGGCTGAGCGTATCGCAGCTCTGTGCTTGGAAGTCCCCCCCCCCTGCCCACATAGTGTTGATTGTTTTGTCAAAGCTTTATGTTTTTGTTGGTGCTTGAGGTGTTTTTTTGCCTGCCCTGTGTCTCTGTTGAAGACGGAGATATGGAACAGGATTTTTTCATCACCCCCTGCTCCCTTTCCCCTTGCTTTCTACTTTATCTGCGAACGGTAGCGCTGGAATTTGCGCATGACCACAGTCGATCTGATCCTGTTTGTTTATGGGTTGTATGTCTGAACTTGGGAAAGATTGTACTGGAACGTAAATTTCATGGTATCAGGACGTTGGTTCAATGGCAATAAAGTTGATTGATTGATTGATTGATTGATTGATTGATTGATTGATTGATTGATCAAGAAAATTAGTGTTCACAGATTTTAGTGGTGGGACTCAATCAAAAAAATGTAATCAAATTAATTACAGCTTTTGTAATGAATTAATCACAATTAATTGCATTTTAAACTAACAAGAAAATTTGCCCTAAAAAGCATTTTTTTTCTTTTTTTTCATTTAAAATAATTTTATTTGGGGACAAATAATGGACCCGAGCTCCTTTAATTTATGGGGGGGGGGGGGGGGGGGGGGGCATTTAGATTGCAGTTCAAAACAATAGAAAAAAATATCTCTGTCTAAAATTGGACAGATCCTAAAGTACAGTACTTTATTATTTTATTTATTCATTTTAAGTACATTTTCAGAAGGGTGTTGTTTTTAAATAATAATAAAAGCTTTCCACCATGTGGAAACACGGTATGAGTGAATTGTTTTTTGCAGTGCTGTGTTCAAACTGACCCACGGACTTGCGTCAGTTCTGCCTTGTTTTTAATGCGGAAGGGAACCGAGCCGGGTCTCTACCCGAACGGCGAGGAAGAGGCAAGAAGAAATCTAAAGGCTAAAAACCGTCCAATTTCACAGCCGAATACTTTAGGTTTTTGTGCTGTAAGGAGCAGAGAGCCGAGTTTACTGCGACCACCTGGATCCTGCAGGCAGGCTGCGTCGAGGACTGATCTGCGTCGCGATGGAGGAAGTCGTGTTGACAAGTGTTCTGCCTTGCTTCAAATGCAAGCTGCAATTAATTGCGTTATTTTTTAAACACGTTATTTTGTTCCAAATTAATTAATCAAAATTAACACGTTATAAAGTCCCACCCCAAACAGATTTCTACTCTGTATGGATAAAGCATAAATAAATTATATACAAAATGTAAGTTTGTTATAACATAACTTTATATTGATGATATTGGAGTCGTTTCAAAGAAACATGGCCAACCCGAAATCACTGCAGTGCACTGGTCTCTGGGACTTTGTTTATTACAGCATCGTTGTCCAAAAACATTAGAATTTATTTCTCACATGAGCCTCAGGTTTGTTGGTGTGTCTGATTTAATGACTTAGAAAAACTGTTATCATCATATAATTATAATTTAATCCATTAACTAGAAAATAATCTCAGGGAAGAGTAAAGGTCTGACAGCCTGTTAGAGCCCTGCAAAAGAAAAACATCAAGAATTCAGTTGAAAGGCATTAAAAATAACTGATGTCAGTTTGAATTCCATTATGCTGCAATTAGAAAATGTCTGAATCCAGATGTTAAGCTAACAATAACTTAATCTTTGTCTTAAAGCATGGGAGAAATATGCCTGATTATTGATCAGGTGGACATGGGGGCCCACCAAGATGATTTGTGCCCAGGGCCCAGAATTCTGTGCTACGCCTCTGGAGAAATCATCTAGCAGGTTAATCCATTACAGATCCTAAAGGTTCACATCAACATCCATGACTTAGTCCCGGTCCGGGTTTCAGCGTGCGGTCCCCGCGTGGCATGAGGGGTGGAGGGGGAACTGATCAAACTGAGCGCATATGCGTCACTCCGGACTCTAGTCGGGCAGAAACTGAGCAGCTTCTGCTCAAACTACGATTACATTGCAGGGTTCAATCATCATGTTCTCTCACTGTACGAGGGTCTGATGAGACCTATCGGTCCCTGCTGTGCTTATGAAACGTCGCTCTGAGCGAGTCTGCAGTATAGGGATGGGGCCAATCCGATCGGGATCGGGTTCTGATCCCAACTTAATTCACGGATCGGAAATTTCCAATCCACCCTGGAGAAATGTCCGATCCAGAGCTGTCTGCTGAAATGACTACACAAGTGATCCTGGACTAGGTGACGCGTCTGTCCCCAGTGAGACACAGACAGAGATGACACGCGTCCTTTCAGGACATCCGCTACAGTTTGTGAACTTTTCCACACAATATGACCGCGGTGTGGAAATATTTAACAGTCGAAATGCCGCAAAGTGAGACGGCAATCTGCAATGTTTGCAAAGCCGCTGTTCCAAAGAAACAAGGAAATTCAGTTCAGCAACTTCCACTGCAGCTGACGTAATCCCCGCCGTCACCGTTTTAAAACTCTTGCTAGCCGAGGAGAACAGTACTGACCAAAACAATGAAAAACACGCTCCTCCAAGCTGTCAGCAGGAAATTTAGCAGCATCAAAAGTGAATCCCTCTACTCTGCTGCCACTTTACTGAACGCTCGGTACAGAAACTCCGGTAAATAAACACAGAAGTAGATTATTTAATGCTATTATAATGCTCTACTCTCTTAAAAACAACTCCACTGTTTTAATTTCTCGGTGCTTTATTACTAAACAGACCACTGTTGGTCAAAGTCAGACCTAAACGAAGCAAAACTGGTCAAAATAAAACAGAAAATCACTTCACTTCCTCCTCTCTTCTCTCGTAGTGATGTGACGTTCATGAACGAGTCAAATCTTTTGAACAGCTCTTCACTGTGAACGAAGAGAACCCATGAATCCCATCACTAGTGTGTATACATGCAGGTCTTCTTGCAGCAGATATATTTTAGATATTACAGCAAATAGAGCTCTGGTATCGGAATAGTATCGGTATCGGCAGATAGACAAATTTAGGTATCAGGATCAGATCGGTAGTGGAAAAAATGTGGTTTGGTGCATCCCTATGCTGCACTGAAGCTGGAGAACCCGGAAATGAGAAGTGCGCGGCCACCACCTCTACAGGTTTGCACAAAGTGCATGCACGTTGACTGACAGCCCACAATGCGAACATTTGAATTTTATTGGCTGAAAAAGTTCACCGGTCAGAAAGAATTCAAAGGGGTCTCTAGGAGGAAGGAGGGTCTTCAGAAGAAGAACATAGGTTGTGGAATTCTACCCTTAGATCATAGTTTAGACCTGAACTATCATTTAAAACTTTGATACATAGAAAATGCTCCACATATCTGCTTTAATCTGACCTGGATGATGACTGATGTAAAAAAGTAAAACAGACTGAATACATCTCCTGATGTGGAACTGTGAAGCACGCAGACCAAACCTCTCATCAAGCTGAATCCTAGTGTGCGAAATCTCTTATTAATAAATCAATACACAAATAACATGCCATAGGTATAGTGCATTTAATTTTATAACAGATTTCTATACCTCCAGCTGTCAGTGCTTTCATGGAAAAACCTAAAGCTGCTTGTTATTCTTTTCCTGCTGCTTGTCGATAGCTTAAGCAGCTTTCCGGATTCTTTTTGTCCTAGCTGTAAGCAACTAAATAAAAATGTGCTACTGCTTTGTATCCTCTTTTGGCCCTTGGGATCACCTAGGATGGGCTGAGGAGTGTCACTGGGGAGAGGGATGACTGGGTTTGCCTCTTGGACCTCCTACTTTTACAACCCAACCTTGGAGGAGGGAGAAGATGGACGGATAGACTTGTGCTTTGGTGTGCTGTTTCAACATCTCCGGATGGTTCAGCACATCCATAAGAAATGCTTCTCCAAGAGGATTCTATACCAACTAAACAAATCAAAGTTCTTCTTTGGAAACATCAGTAGATTATCAGTTTGATCTAAGCTGTCAGGACCTTTTCTGTATGTTTTCTCATATTGAGCTTCTATAATAACGAGTACTAACAACTTGATTAATTATCATACATTGGATTCCTGTTTCTCAGACAACCCTGTACACAAAACAATAGCCATTCTCACAACCCTGCTACAGCAGTCACGGGTTATCAGGACAGAGATGTTTAGGTGTCTCCTCTGGGATAGAAAAGAGATTTAATGGGGTTTATGCATGGTCACTTCCTGGTTGCGATAGACGCTGCCCCTCCCTTCCGGTTCAACGCTGTTCCCACACAAACTGGACAAAATGGATTTTTTTTTACCCGTTTTCTTCAAGACCTGCCGAGCATCACGGTGGACGATGTCCACCGGATCTTTGAAAAACACAGAGACGTCTGTGAGCAAGCGGGTGAAGGACTTTAAGCTGTATATAACCAGCTTTATTCATGAAATTGAAGGTAAGCTAACAGCGTTAGCTCGTAGCTTCCATCATCAAAAAACAGTGAGACAGATCTATATAGCCGTGATCGTGGGCTCCAACTGCTTCCCAACTTTCAACTTTCTCTGGTCTAGCTCTACGTTATCAAACACCAAGTCTTCATTCACCAAAAGAATAGTTGTTCCAGTGAAATAACACACGAACGGCGCCGCGCCTCCTCCTTTAGCCTCGTCCACTCGGCTCTTTACTGTGCTGCAAAGTGTGGACTGCAGACACGGTGTGGTTAGAAATGATCACGTTTTCTCTTCTTAAGTTCACAATCCTTCCTTTTTGTAGTTATTTATTCAGTGGAAATGTGTGGAAACGGACTGATGAATTCTATTCAGCTGATGCGGTACACAACCGAACACAGCAGTGTTCAGCTGTCAAGGCTTCCCGTCCGCTGATACTTATATGATGGCTTCATTTCTTAGTGCTATAATATATATATCATACTGTACTATACTATACTATTACTCGTTTTGATTATAAACAATATCTTTAGCTGGAAATGCACTCTAACTCTGGAAATCTTCACGTTTCAAATGGAACCGGAAATGGTCCCGTGAGTTAATTTTAAACCGGAAGTTCTACTAAGTACTCTGTGCATAAAGCCTATTTCAAGAAGGACATCTTTTTCAATCTGTCTGCCCTTCAAATCTGCCATTGGCTTAATCCTTGTTCTGCATCTGGGTAAATGTTATCAGAGGACGATCAGAGTATTTCTTACCTTGCCATCTTCTTCTTCATCATCTGTTTCTTTTATTTTCTCTGTGTCCTGTCCTGTATAGCAATCAGAATTGACTTGTATAGAGAACTTTATGCAGGATTTTGTATTGAATTGATTGTAAATTGGAGTTACTCGTCGTCATTCTAAAAGTTTTTAAACACGTCTGAGACCAGAAAGTTTTGGTCTAAACTGTCTGATATGTCTGCCTCCTACTTAGAGATATCAAATCATCTATTTTGGACATTAATCTATTTATTTTAGACCGTAATTTGGGAGATTTAAGATTGAGGAATTTGGATACACTTGATGGTGTTTGTAAAGCATAAATTTATGTTTAATTATAGATTTAAATTGTTGATATTCTAAAAGTCTATTCTCATCAATCCCATATTTTGAGACTATTCTGTTAAATGGGATGAAATCTATACCCTCCAATTTCCAGGATCCAGGTATACGATTCCTTTCCTCCTCCAGTCTGAGAAGCTGATCATATTGTTGTTTTGTAAGATGTCAGGATTGTTCCAGATGGGTGTACTCCTGCATGATACTCCCACCATGCTGCCAGAGAAGAGCTGATGTTAATGCTTTTAAAACATGAATATAATGTTTTGTTTGAGCTAATACATAGTAGATCTGAAATCTCTATATTATTGCATATTGTTTGTTCACAATCCAGGACTGATCTAGTGGGTCCTGCTTAATCCATCTTGAGATTGTAGCCTGTTGGCTAAGAAGTAATGATAAATGTTGGGTAAATCTAGACTGGCCCTCCTCTATCTTTGGTCTTCTGTAGTGTTTTTAAACTAATACGTGGAGGTTCAGATGATGGTTTACTTTGGGTCATTAAGAACAAGTAATGGATTCTTAGTAAAATCATCATTTTCATTGAAACAACTCTTCCCATGAGTGATATACGTAGGTGGAGATTTCCATCTGAAACTTACAGGAGATTGACCGGTAAACCAAGAGTTTCTCTTTCTGGCTCAGCTCTCTATTCCGTTCAGCATCCTCATCACTGCAGACGCTGCCTGACCAGAGTATTCCAAATGACCCAACACTGAGGACCGTGCAAGGGTTAAGAAAAATCAAGATCACAATTCTAGTTGAAGATCCCACAAGCCTGAGATGACCAGAGCGTCTGTATGTCTTTTAGTCTTATGTGAAATAACTGATAAATGACTGTTGGAATAAGCAAGCTGTGTTCTCTCCGTCTCAACAACTTTCCTTGTTCTGTACTTCTTCCAAAACCGTGCCACGTTACGATGAATTGCCCTGGATTTAACTTCTTACCAAATGAGGCATGGTCTTTGGAAGGAAATGATATGATCAACTCCACACCCATTAGGGGAGCTTGTGTACATCTTGCCTTGGGTCTCGCATCCTCATACATATTCAAAGGCCTTTCACAGTTCATTATAAACTCACAAAATCTCTGCTCCTTCTTATCCTAGATGGCTGTGTTACATTCATTAAAAGGGAAGAATACAAAGCCTCCCCAAATTATAACGATACAAATTCCTCACGCAATTAGAATTTAACTATTCACCGTCTCACATCTAGGTCTCGCATCAGAAAACATCAAACGCAATTCTGCCTAATGGATGTCTCTCTACGTTGCACAATTAATACTCAAGGACAAACAATAAAGAAGTGGAATCATAGATGTCTGATGTTTAGTTTTTAAAGGGCTTTTTTTGTCCTTCAAGGCCATTTGATATGCAGGTCTAAAAAGTAAACACCTTTGTTTTCTTCTATCAAGAGTCATCCCCTGAGAGAAAATAAGTGGGATACAACCATACAGCAAAGCTGCAGTGTTTGCTAAAGATAGATTGTGACTGAAACATGGTGTAGGGGACAAAGTGGGGGGAAAAAAATCACACCCACGTTCAAAATGTCAACAGCAAATCAACAGCCCTGCAGTTTAGATTAAAGAAAATGCTATTCAATATCAATAACACACATTTTAAACAAAATGTCAAGAAAAATGACTATATACTACAAAACATCTCTCTCATGATATTTATGAAACAATCCATTAGCATCAAAGCTATTTATCTGTATATTTTAATTCTGTCTCCGTCTGTCCATTTTCACCCTCCACAGCTTTAAAAGCAAGGATTAGTCATCAAAATGGCCATTTTATTCAGGAATAGGGTGCTGGTATATTTGGTAGCTGTACATCGAACAATATAGGTAAAATACATAAACACTAGAAAACCTATCACATAGACCAGAGGTCCCTAATCACTGTTTCCCAGACTGGTACCAGCCCATGGGTCATTTGGGCTGTCAGAACAAAAAAATGTAATTGATGTATTGCTCGCGTCTGAAAGATCCAGCCCAAGGACTGGTAAGTTACGTCGTGGTATGAAGCCTGCAGCCCACGATCACCTGCTGCCTAGTGATGGAGCTGCTCTGTAATCCTCACCTCTCGCTGGACTGAGGAGCTCTCATAAGGCCGGATGCATGAGCGAAGTACGATTTGCTCCGCAGTAGTGTTGTCACGGTACCACATTTTCAGTTTTCTGTACCAATACCAGTGAAAATCAAGGGTTCTTGGTACCAATTTTGGTACCAAAGCAAAACACAAAACATGAATTGAAGTCTTGTGAATCAGAGGGTGAGCTAGACTTTTGTTTTCTGTCAAATCAAATCAAATCAAACTTTATTTATATAGCACCTTTCATGCCCCAGCGAGCAACACAAAGTGCTTGACAGATTAAAATGACCCATACAACCCACATTCCCTCCCTTTCCCACACATAGAACAATTATGACACTCTCCCCTCCCAGTCCACAACCCATTCCCAGGCACACATACACATCAAAACCACATTAAACACTATGTTGAGCTCAGATGGCTCCAGTAATGAGCAACACGCCATCAAGTGGGCCCTCTGCCTCGTCAGCTGTAGAACCAGGTCAGCAGCCACACATCAACCAAGGGCACCTGGGTATGGAGGGTGGCAACCCCCGCCACTGCCCGGGCCCCACCGGGGAGCGCCCGAGCCGCCACCGCCGACCACCGGTCCAAAGACCGGTCTGTCATTTTGATTGACCGTAAAAAAACATCAGGTCATAATCTATTGTTACCCATCACTTATTAATTTTAAAACTTGTATTAATGACATTTTCAGCAGCATTATTTCATTCCTTTTAAATAATATTGTAATTTTTCTTTGACTTTTTCATCCTCCACAGAGGGTCGCGGTCCGGAGAACCCGAGAATGTTTAAGCTACAGAGGATTGCGTTGCTGTTAGTTCAGTTGATTTAACACCGGATCCAGTTCAGCACATAGATCTGTAGGATTGATCTAAATCAGCTGATCAGCCAGTCATCATCTGGAAATATCTTAAGAACTCTCCCCATCCTGAGTCACAGTGGATCCATTCCACGTGAGTACCTCTGACTGCAGTATTCATGTCTCAATAATCACAATAACAACACAGCTGATAATGCACCAATAAGTGCAGTTATATAATTTGAAGACATGAACAGACTGTGATTTAACTCTTAAATGTGACATATTTTTGTTCAAATTCTCTTTTTTATTCTGTACAAGATGCGGGTGGAGGGTGACTGTTGGTCTTGTGTTTGTGTGTGTGCGTGCATCATGTGTGTGTGAGGGTCTACAAGTCTTAAATTCACCATGTTACCATCTCACTGCCAGGTTTCCCCGTCTCCAAAATGTGCTTACACAAAGTTTTAAGTTTGCATAAAGTTCCGTACATTTTTACATCATGCTTTTGTAAATAAATCCCAGAGTCTGCAGAGATAGTGACTTACGTCACTTTCAGACTCATTTTTTTGTGTGAACAAGTTTTAAAAATGAGGCCTCATCTTCTAAAAATCTTTTAATTTTTTTTAATAAAACCTTTATTTAACCAGGTGGAAAAGCCCATTGAGATCATGATCTCTTTCAGAAAGTTGACCTCGCCAAGAAAAAGCAGCAGCACACGTCATATAGAGTTTAAGAACACAAGCATTGTTTAGATGAATTTTGCTGTCTGTCTCTTAAGATAGAGCAGAAGTATTCCAGCGACACGAGTTCTGACAGCAGATCAGATTGAAGAGCTTTCCAGGCAGCGGGGGCTGAGAAACTGAAAGCTTTCTTTCCCATTTCTGTTCGAGTACAAGGAGTAGTGAGATGCAGAACGTCATTAGATCGTAGAGCATAATGGCTTTTAGTTCTCTGAAGAAAAGAACATAAATATGTAGGAGCCAAGCCGATCAGAGCCTTATATATATCATCCAGTGAGCGTGTCATCCTCTTCAGTGCCCCAGAGCAGACCGTTCCAGGGAGGCTGAGGAGTGTGATCCCCCTGTAGTTGGAACACACCCTCTGGTCCCCTTTCTGTGGGGACCACCACACCAGTCCGCTACTCCACAGGAACTGACACCGATGACCATGCAATGTTGCAGAGGCATGTCAAGCAACAACATAACACAATATCCTACAACATAGTGTAGGGTGACCATATTTTGATTTTCAAAAAAGAGGACACTTGGTTCAGTTGTGAAACATTTTGATACTGTTTAGTTAAGTAGCTGTAATTCAACTGTTACTAGTCATGATGTCATTTTAAATGGACTATTTCAGGCTAAACAGCTTTATGGATAGGAGGAATTAAATAAGTGACATCAACTATTTGAAAAAAATATATCAAGAACCTGATTGTTCTTAAGAAGACTGAAGTTCTATGGGGTTGCCCCATAATTTCCAGCAGGAGCAGCAAGCAGACTTTTATAAAAAAAAATGTCTGTTTCTTTTTTCTTTTAATGAACACAATCTGAAATAAATAAAAATAATAAAAAATGTTGTGAACTTCAGAGAGAGAGAGAGCCCCATGCCTGTCCAGGAGCGTGTGTTTGTTCCAGCTAAAGGAGTGTGTAGATCAGTGGATGTTAAATCACGTCAGATGATGGTCTAGTTGACTAGTGTAAGCAGAGCTGATCTCACAGCTCCCGGCTTGGGGGTGGGGGGTACTCGCCGCCCCTGCTGCTTCCCAGACCAAGCTGGCTGTTTCTAATGAGACAGGCGGACAAGGAGCCGTCACGCTGACGGGGGAGCCTGACACATGAAAATGAGACCCGCGATCCACATGCTGGGGTGCAGGAGGAAGAGTTGGGAGGGGTGACGGGAGGTGGCGGTGTTGGTATTGGTGGTGTGGGGTGGGGGTGGGGAGTACCAGCTGTCAGGGGACTGAGTGACAGGTCAAGGAAGGTAGCTGAGCAGCAAAAACTCTGCCGAGTGACAGCAGACAAAAGGCACACCTCTGCATCTGCCGCGCTGGCTGCTAACTCCTCTGTCATCTGACAGGCCTACGTAGACCGATCCTGTTCCTCTCAGGAACGCTTCACCAGCCAGCAGCATCACTACGGCGCATCCCATTGATCTACTGTTAGAATCTCAGAAACCTCCGCCAAAATCCAAACCGCCATCCAGACGTTAGATTTCAGCCTGTGATGAATATGGTGGTGGTTCCAGTCTAAGTGTTGTAAAGCGTATCTGGATATTCCTCCAAGATGCCCTGCAGACATGCCTTTCTGAGTGATGACTGTGGGATTATCTCTCTATTACGGTGATTCTGGTTGACAAGCCGTTCTGTCACATCTCAAACGGCTGCTTCCCTTGAAGAGCCAGGTGCTCTCTTCGCTTCGCTCACATCTGCAGGTTGCTGGAGGTTTGAGACGTTACGTTTTATCCATGTGAGGGGATGGGGGAATTGGGGGCTTACAGTCTCTCTGTGACATTCCTATTCTTCAAGGCGTTCCATCTGCTACAGGGTCCGGCGGGAATTCTTCCCTCTGAGCTCCTTCCTCGGTCCCAGCAAGCAGCCTTTCATATCAGACAGGATACCAGACAGGAATCCCAGCTAGCTCTCAGCTTCATTTCAGACTTACATGTTGACAGAGAAAAAGAGGAGTGTGCTCTTATCTCTAAATACTATCAGTTTTTATACAGTTCAGACCCAAGTGCCAAACTCAAAACACGTGAAGCGCTACAGAGTCTGGATCTGCACACAGCTGCTGCTGCAGCAGCTGGGAGAAAAGACTTTTGTCCAAATAAATCGACAAACTCTCTGAGGACATTTAGAGACTTTACCCTAAGGCTCTGGTCAGAGGAACACACCTGAAACCAGGAGCAGGAACAAGTCAAATGTTTACATCTCCAGGCTGTTCTACTCCTCTCCAGACCTTGGTTCTCACTGGTCAGAACAACCTCCTCCACACACAAGACTTTTACTTAACGTTCTAGTGATAGTAAAAACTCTCTTTTTCAGGTTAATTGAAATGACCACACTGATCTAAACATTGTTCCTGAAGAATTCAATGGTTTAATTCCTGTATTTTTAAAGAAACATGAGGTCCCTCTAAAAGTCTTTTACACTTAATCCACTTCACATATGAACCCATGTTTATGTTGACCATCAGGTTCTGATTTAACCAGAATATTTGATCCTGAGTTCCTTGGGATGCAGAGATAAGGTTTTCGATATTGCTTCTGTTTGACTTAATCCAGGCAGAAGTTAAACTTCTGGAAGATAATCTGCCTCTTCTCCAGGTCTAGCTCAGTGAATGAAGTCCATAGTTTTAAACAGCCTCAGCTTTTTATCAGTGAACGATTTACTTAGTCTCCTATGTGACTCTTTCCCATGGCGGTTCTCTCAGACGGGTTCCAGTCTGAAGCCAGTGACTCTTCCATTAACGTGGTGAGAGGAACTCACTCCGATTTTCTGAGACCTGCTTCCACATGGCGTCCTCATCACAAGGTGCAAACTTTGATATCTGGCTATAAAATGGTGACAGACGTATGAATAATTATTAAAAATTAATAGAATAAATAAAAGTGAGTCTGGTTTTTTAATCACAAGCCAAACTTTAAAAATCTGTTCTTTCAAGAAACTCTCATTTAGTCCTTAAACATCACCTTAGTTCTGATTAATGTCTTTTGTGTTATTTCATAACTATTGATTACAGTGTACACTGAAAAAATAACTTGTAGGATCAACTTAATTCCATAGTGCACGGTGGTTGCACACAGATGTTTTGCTTTGGCAGCAACGTAAAGGTGTGGTTAACTCACTTTTTATACATTTGCAGTGTTCTCTAGTATAATGCCTTATGAGTCATTTTTTAAAGACAAAAGCTATGATGCTTTTATTCTCTGATGCAGAAGTTTGTTGATTCGAAGGTCTGCTTGAAACAGCAGGCTTCCTCATTATTATTAATGATATGCACAACCCTCGCTTCTGATTGGCTCTAGGTATTTGATCCTGAATGTGACGGTAACATAACCTGGCAAGCCAGTGGATAAACTGACAGTGTAGTTTACTAAGCTAAGGGCAAAGGAAAAATTAGAAGCTCTTCCTCAGCGTTTGTCAATAAATGTTTCAGAATGGTAATACCTACATGTGAACTTACATTTTCTCCTAAAAGCTCAGAACGTTCTGCTGTTCCAGTCGAACCGAGCTGAAAGCTGCCTGTAGGACGTAGGAGTTGCTATGTTAACATTAGCATGTGTGGCTAACCACAAAGACCTAAAAAATAACTGCTAATATCGCAGTTAAAATATGTTACAAACTTACCCAACAGCTGCTCCTAAATGCATTCTCCTCCTTGGTGCAAAAAAAAAAAAAAATGATTTCTTGTAGAAACATTTAAAAACCAAACCAGGATTCAAACTCAGATCTCCCTCAGCAGAGCCAGTGTTTTAGACCACTACACTACAGCACAGCTGGTATGACTTGGCTATGTTTCTGTGACTTTGTGGATCATTATACTTTAAGAATATTCTTGAAAGTAAATTAAAATAAAATATTTCTTACTAGCCAATGGGGCTCCCAGATTGTATTATTCTCTTCCAGGAAGGTTTCCAGTAACCTTTCAAAATAAAATGTCTCATTTCAATGCAGTGACAGATGGTAAAGAATTAAAGTAACACTACTGCTACTGAAACACAAATCAACAGTTAATAAGTAATCAATCTCAGTATAACTCAATCACTGCATAGAAATGCGGTGTAAAATTATGGAATAACCTGGATGATGATTTAAAAAGATGTTCAACTACTGATCAATTTAAAAAAATGTATGAAGAAAAAATGCTAAAATCCTGATCTCGTGAGTTAATGATAGAGGATTGATATGTTTTAGTTCTGATATTGTTTGTGAAGAAAAGAAAGCTGTTTACTTTTTGTGTATACGGCTATTTTGTAATTTATTTTGTCTTTAGTTGAAGGGGGTAGGTCTTATAAGATTTTTCTTCTTCCTCCCCCATTTTCACTCAAATGATTTGTATTCTGGTTGGTATTTTGTATTTTGATTTGACATTTGTATATTGAATTTTTTTTTAGAGGAATAAACTTATTGAATTGAAATCAGTCGTTTTCTTTTGGGAAAAGGTTACAGACAGCCATCTTGGAAGAGAACAATACAAATATTATTGTGAGGGCCTTTATTTTCAAGATTAAACAACTGCCGTATTGTCCTGCATATATAAAACATGTAAAGATCATATATATATATATATATATATATATATATATATATATATATATATATATATATATATATATATATATATGTATAAAATCTTAGATATATACATATATATCGATATACACATACATATATATACATATACATATATATATGTATATATATGTATGTATGTATATGATCTTTACATGTTTTATTATATTTGTATAACTTTACATGTTTTATTATATTTGTATACATCTTTACATGTTTTATTATATTTGTATACATCTTTACATGTTTTATTATATTTGTATAACTTTACATGCTTTATTATATTTGTATACATCTTTACATGTTTTATTATATTTGTATAAATCTTTACATGTTTTATTGTATTTGTATAAATCTTTACATGTTTTATTATATTTGTAAAAATCTTTACATGTTTTATTATATTTGTAAAAATCTTTACATGTTTTATTATATTTGTATAACTTTACATGTTTTATTATATTTGTATAACTCTTTACATGTTTTTTTATATTTGTATAACTTTACATGTTTTATCATATTTGTATAACTCTTTACAAGTTTTATTGTATAAATCTTAGATGTTAGAAAACTGTGACTGTGTTTCTTTCTTGTTAAAGAGCATTTGGATCTGGATGAGTCCTCTCTGGTCAAATAAAGGTTTAAATTATATAAAATAACTAATATTAATTTGATGTGTACCAGTGATCTGGATATTGCTGAAAATTACTCATAACAACATTGTTTGATGACGGCAGTCCTGTTGTGGTACCGGCGACTGCCCAAAAGCCCAGATCAATACACATTAGAGGGTTAGACCAGACTACATTCACCATATGGCAGCATGAGTGGAAAACACAGCACTGGTTCTTTCCACTGGACAACACATTGTACATTTTTTGTAAGATATGTTGTCTTCATTGATGGCTGAGTGGATCCTGAAAGGCAACACCTTCTTTCCAGGTGTTTGTTTACTTCCTTTTCTTGTTTGTTTGTTTACACAGATATGTCTAACATAATATGTGCTAGTGCAAATAACAACACCCAATTCAATGGCATGGATTTTCCACTACGTGTGTCTAAAAGGGACAAAATGTTAAGAGTGTGACAGCAGACATGGGAGGAGGAGGAGGAGGGGATCATATCTGTGCTGAGTGCAGGAAATGGGTGCTGATGGCACAAAAAGCAGGTGCACATGGACAAAGATGGTTACAGCAGCCATGAAAAGCTGCAATTGAAATGGTCTGAGCAGGAATCGATCCAGGTGCTTCAGGCGCAGCTCAACTAAAAGATGTCTGGACTACAGAGGAAGAGCATTGATGTTTAAGATTGTTAAAGCAGATCCAGACATCAGGAGGGATTGTGTGTGAATGTGTGTGTGTGTGTGTGTGAGAGAGAGAGAGAGAGAGAGAGAGAGAGAGAGAGAGAGAGAGAGAGAGAGAGAGAGAGAGAGAGAGAGTGGGCATAGGGACATGGCCTACAAGGCCTCACCTCTTCACTGAAGTGGTAAATCAGCGATCAGCCATGTGACAGACTCAGTGGCCCCATAACATGACCCTCTCAACCCCCCTTCCCACCGCGAAGCTTTGAAATCCCTCCTCGCTCCACTGACCAGCCAGTGGGGGGGTGGGGGTGAGGGGTGGGGGGGTTCGCACTTACCCAAAGCATTCCTCTAAACCAACCAAATGGAACAGCTGAAAATATCTCATCATGCAACAAGAAATGCCCAGAGGAACCACAGTGGCCTTCAGAGTAGAGAGATGTGAGGGGGGTGGGGGTGAAGTGAGGTCATTGCCCCGGACTGTTGCCAACCTGAAAAGACTCAACAACAGCTTCCTGTCTGTTGTCATTAAGTTCCTCAGGTCCCATACTTCACCAAGACCCACCTCACCAAGATGGAGATGGATGGATGGACAAATGGATGTATTGCTTGGTGAGTACACAGCTGGCTAGACTTGACTAAATTAAATGTTCTTCATTTCTTGTTTGTTTTCCTGACTTGCTCTAAATGACTGCACTCAGTCTCAGCCCTAACTTTTATATTTTTAAAATGGAAATAAAAGCTCTATCTTACCCCACCAATCCAAACCTCAATGAACTTAAAGTCATACTCAGTAGCCAGGTAAACAAACGAGGTCTCGCTAGCTATTTTACAGAAACATGTCTCGGTGAACTCACCCCTCCCGTCGGGTAAAATCCATACGCCAGCCTCCCGTGGACATGGGACCACGGTTTGCAAAGGTGACAAAGCAGAGTATAACTCCAGCCGCAGAAATGTTCCCCCAGCTTTTCCTCTTTTCACCTCCAAACGTTTTTAGCTTTCTGCTAGCTGAAAAGGTGTTTTTTGAGGGGGGACTCTGGTGTTTTTATCTTAAAAGGGAAACAGTAACTTGGCTCTCTGTCCTACTTCTACTTTCACTTTCACTTTCGGGATGTTCTGCCCCAAAATGTGTCCGGGCAGATTAATGCCAATCAAAGCAGTGCGGAAATGCGGCAGACAGACAGCTGGATTGAAGTTTTTAGAGAACTGCGGGACAACCACTTTATTGATTTCTTTCGTTTTTTGTTTTTTTTTAAATCTCCACAATATATTTATGGCTATACTATATTAGAACGTTGTTAAGAGGCTTTGGATCGAAAAAACAATTTATGTTCGTGTAACAAAATCAGGACTGGATTTTTTTTTCTCATGGAACTAGTAAAGGTGAAATTTGTTTAAAGCTCAAAAGTTTAGCTTGAATTTTTGTTCAATAAATATGTACACACCGTAATGAGTCAGGTCAACCACAGTGAACCCTTCTAACAACCATAACATGGTTCTGTTGGCTCTTGACATCTCTGCTGCTGTCAGAACAACCTAGAGCCCCTCATCACACTAGAAACACATTTACTAATGATCACTGGTTTCTGGGTGTTTTATTTACGAGATAGCAGAAACACATATAAAATGCTGTGATTACATAAAGTAAACAATACATTATATTGTGTTATGTTGTTGTTGGCCTAGGGGTAGGGTATCCCTGAACTGGATATGTTTCAGGTCAATTTGATGATGTTTCTGTGATGAACATAGCAGCCTTTTGACTCCAGCAGCCATCTTGTAAAGCTGAATGAAGAGAACTCGTCTCTGGTTGGTTCTTTCCTTTTTTGTCAGTTACAGAATTGTTTTTGCAAAGTTTGTCTCAAGGTGGAAGGTTAAAAACAGCCTCATAATGCAAAATCTGAATTTAGTGGTTTCCCACAAGGCTCACCTTTTGACTGAAGTGTTTTATCAGTCTACATCATCGTCCTCTGTTTACCGACTAGCTTGTTAAAACATGTTTTCAGATACAATGTATTTTGTTCAGGAACAGATTGTAATGAATGATGAAAACAGCACAAAGTGAAATGTGGAAGGTTAAAAAGTGTTTGGACATTCATCAATTAACATGGAACCTGAAACTCATCCTGCCTCAGCTGATTGCAGCTGAACATGTGGGTTTGGGGATTTACCACTCTGTGTACTTGTGAGGTTTTAAACACACGCAGTGCATGAGCCAACAGAGTTAGAGAGCTGCTGGAGTTGTGTGAATCATTTGGCAAATGTTAGAAGGAAACATCATTTGAGATGATGCCTGCAGTGCCAGCCCAGTGTGACAGCTGACTGAGCAGGGAGTTGGGTGCAGCGGTATCCATGGAACCAGCATGGGGCCACGGGGCTGGAACTCTCTGGAGGCTCAGGAGCAGGCTACACATGCACTGCCTCCGACGCATGATGCCACAGACTGCACGGAGCGCAAACACTGCCTCCACCTTGGCACCATCCTCTGGGACTCCAACTCACTGTTGCACTCACATGCTTTCACCTTGCATCACTTCAGAGCTGAAGTAAACCAAAACCCAGCGTCAGAGAGAGTCAGGGATTAAGGAATTTACTTCTGCCCGCCAGGTGGAGCTCAGACTTTTCAGAGGATTAAAAGCTCTCATTAGCAGCACAAAGCAAGATCTGCCTCGTGCATCGATTCTGATCTCAGACAACTCGCATATCTAAAGGTGGTGATCATTTCATGGATATTAAGGCTGTGTAATCTCTGGATAAAACCACGCTGTTTACCCCAGAGTGCATGTATGTCTTACATACTGAAGACTTAGATCCTTCCTGAAATCAAACTAAACATCACTGGCTGGTCTCCCAGGTCAGGTAATCCCAAATATGGACTAATTAGAAGAAAACTACAACTAAAGTAAACCTGATGTAAAACCTGAACTGGTCTGAACTAACTGGACTGAGGTTGTTTATAAAACATGGGGTGAACCCTGAGAAGTACAAAGTCTGTACATCTGAAAGTTGAAACCTATGGAAACACTGACATCAGATAATATATTGTTTTATAAATAATATTATTAACCGTTATTTAATGAGGAAATGTCCCATTGAGTTTCAGAAACTCTTTTTCAAGGGAGTCCTGGATTACCACCTATAGGCCATGTTGTGATCTATAGGGGAAAGCAGAGTACCCGGAGGAAACCCGGGGAGAACATGCCAACTCCACACAGAAAAGCCTCTGCCGGGATTCAAACCTGCAACCTTCCTCTGCAAGGCAACAGTGCTGCCAACTGCCCCACCATGCAGCCTAGGCATATTAGGCTACATATAAATCCAGATTCAGAAAATTTCCAGAAAAACAAAATCTCCATACAGGTAACACATTAAAGCAGTCCGTCAGTGGGCATTTTTCTAAAAAAAAAAAAGTAAAAAATCTAATTGCTTGACATCATTTAGTTTTATTTATCTGATTTGATCTTTAGATGATGTCTTACAGTGCCCAATAAAATGTTTAATAAATTCTGAAGATGAATGGTATCTCCCTCATGTTAGAGGGATTTTTCAGCTTTGTTGGAATTTCTGGGTAAAAGTAATTATTAATTCCTAATCGAATCCATTAACATGATCAGTGGCCTTTGTTTACAAAATATGTCCTTTTAAACCGTGTCAGAAGAACCCAATGACCGTCTGTCATTTTGATAGATTGCACTTCACACCCTTGACCACTTGGTGCTGAGTGAGTAGGGTGTGGGGGTTGCTGACGGAATAACCTGCAGTCTGTGTGTGTCACTGAGCATCCACAGCTGTATGAGCAATCCTTAGCAGTTTCACACTATTTGATCACGGGCTGGGTGCTTGAAACCACAACATAATACACCAGTGCCTGAGTCGGCCCAGCGTTGGCCCATCAAGCATTGCCCGATGGCCTGTCCATGCCTGCTAGTACGGCAAAGCAAAAACAGTTGCCAAACATGGACAAAGCTAAATCGTGTATAATTGTTTCGTTAATCAAAGAATTACAAGAGAGTCGCACATACAGGGCTGGATTATTATTGTAGCCCCTGGGCACAGTGCTTAACTGCTAATCTGAACTACTTGCTAGTCTGAGCAAACAGCTAGTATGAGCAAACAGTTAGCGTGAGCAAACAGCTAGTCTGAACTAAAAGGTAGTATGAGCAAACAGAGGTCCACAGAAGCGCATTCAGGTGGAGGGGTCCCGTACTCACACATGATATCTGGAGCACTTGCGGACTGGCACACCAGTTATGTGCAGCCTTGTCTATAATGCATAAAAAAGAATAAAGAAGAGCAAAGAAACAGATCCACTTTCCGCTTCAAGCTGCTTCCTTGTTCTGCTGGCGTTTTACCAATAGCGTCTCTGCAACAAAGTGATGTCAGGCCACACGTGTTGCTGTTTCTGTGTGGAGTCGAGAGGTCAAACTTTGTGCCATCACATAACTATAGATGTGTTAAAAAATCATGAGAATATACAGTATAACCGAGTCTGGATTGGGAGGTAATGTACGATTCAGATCGAGCCTGATTTTTGATCACATGATTGGATCGGGACAAACCTAATTGGCAGTCCCTCAAGGAGACTGGACCACCAGCTGAAGGTTCGGCTGGACTGTGGGTGTCCAAGTGATGGAGGGAGAAAGTTCCACCCAAGTGCCTGGAGGAACTTTCCACTGAGGACTAAAGGAACCCAGCAAGACTCTCATCTATGTTTTGTTTACTCATCACACCATTTTATCCTAGTTTTAACTGTGTTTTTATGTTCCAGGCTGAGTGCTGAAGGTGGAGGTCAAGGGTCCCTGGGTGACAGTGCCCTTTGTATGCATGCAGTGCCAAAGGCCTCCTTCACTCCTGAGTACATGTGCCACAAACATTTGGGATGACATTCCTTTGTTGTTTAATTTGGGTCGGCTGTCCTTCCAGTCGCTGACCCTTCTCCACTTACCAGGATCCCACCCTGGAGCAAGGCCGGTGATTGGGGTTCGTGGGCGAGCGCCTGGTGGCTGGACTTTTGCCCATGGTGCCCCGCCCAAACCGGATACATGGGCTCATCCAACTGTGGATCCACCACCTGCAGAAGGAACATGAAGGGTCCGGTGCTATGTGGATAGGGTGGCAGACCAAGGCAGGGACTTTGGTGGTCCGATCCCAGGACAGGAAAACTTGCTATTGGGACATGGAACGTCGTCTCTCTGACAGGGAAGGAGCTGGAGCTTATCTAAGAGGTTGAGCGGTACCAGCTAGATATAGTCAGGCTCACCTCAACACATAGCGTTGGCTCTGGAACCCAAGTCCTGGAGAGGGGTTGGACACTCTTTTTTCCTGGAGTTGATCCGGGTGAGAGGCAGAGGGCTGGGGTGGGCTTTTTGTTAGCCCCAAGACTCTCTGACTGTATGTTGGGGTTTACGCTGGGGGACAAGAGGGTAGCTTCCCTGCACCTTCGGGTTGGGGAACGAGTTCTGACTGTTGTTTGTGCTTATGCACTGAATAGCAGTTCAGAGTACCCATCCTTTTTGGAGTTCCTGGGATGAGCGCTAGTTGGTGCTTCGACTGGGGTCTCCGTTGTCCTGCTGGGAGACTTCAACGGTCACCTGGGCAATGACAGCATGACCTGGAGGGGCGTAATTGGGAGGAACGGCCTACCCACTCTGACCACCAGAACACCAGAGGGGTGTTTTGTTATTGGACTTCTGTGCAAGTCGCATTGTTCAAACATGTTCAAACATAAGCATGCCCATCAGTATATCTGGTACCAGGGCAGCCTAGGTCACAGGTCAGTGATTGACTTTGTAGTCGTATCATCTGACCTGCGGCCATATGCTTTGGACTTTCGGGTGAAGAGAGGAGCGGAGCTAGCTTACTGATTCTGTAGTTTCAACAGGAAAACAGTCAAGAAAAGTCCTTCTTCGATGGTTCTCCACTTTCTAAAACAGAAATGTAAATGATCTATGGGTAGAGTCCACAACATATGTCATTCTTCTGAAGACCCTCCTTCCTCCTATAGACCCCTTTGAATTTTTTCTGACTGGTTAACTTTTTCATCCAATAGAATTTGAGTTTCCACATTGTTGGCTGTCAGTCAACATGCATGCGCTCCACGTAAACCTGTAGAGGTGAGGACCGCGCTCCCAGGACGCTCTGTGTCTTCCTCTTTACAGTCTCAGCTGATTATGGAGAAGTCAGAGCTAATTTCTACTAAAACGTTATCCATTCCCCGACTACTGAGGGCTTTATTTTTATTTTTAACTTGTTCTCCACACAGAATAGCAAGGCTTGTCAAGGATATGCACTTATTTTGGTCGAGCCTTCTATTTAAAGCGAGTGTCTCCTCATTTCCAGGTTCTGCTTCTTCTTTGCAGAATCCTGTTCAAGAGCGACGTGTTTCATAAGCACAGTGTGACAATCAGATCTAATCAGAGCCTTTACAGAGCGAGAACATAATTTCTGAGCTGTGAAGTGAGACCAGAGACCAGAGTGACGTGCTGCGTGCACGCATGTGTAGAGGTGGGGCTATAGAAAACGGGAGGGGGGAAATGGATGTTTGGGAGGGGCTGTGATATGTTGGATTTTAAAAATGCTCTCTTGCTGAAATGCTCCACATATTAGCTTTAATACAAGTCATTATTTAACCCCTTATTAGGCAGGTTACACTCTGTTGTTGAATGAAGATCTCAGTTCAGTATCTAGATGATCTTCCACAGCAGCAGGTCCTGGACTCCACCAGCACTGCTAATCCACCTCCTTTGATTTTTCTGCTCCTCTTCAAATCTCTGTCTGCTGGTATCGTCTGAAAGCCGGGCAGAGAGACGTTTGAGTCAAGGTCTATCTATCTGTCTCCAACCCTCCCTCTCTCTCTAATTAATAATTTCTTTCTATACACTAAAGGGGCAGGTTAAGGTGGCCCTGCCCCCGGACTGAGGACTGGGTCACGAATGCTGATCTGGACCTTTGGCATATTCAGTTGAATACCCCTGCTGTAGGCCATTGTCTCCTTAAGGGAACAAATGCTGTTTTAATGTAGCTCATAAGGTTTTTTCAGGCTTTCAAAGAGAATACATTAAGAACTGGATTAGATTACATTTATATTTCAAAAATGTCACATTACTGCTTTCACAGTAGCAACATGATTGTATATGTAGAGTTTAAACATTTAATCAGCTCTCTGCCTTTAAAATCTCAGTCTATGCTCATGACGAGCTGTCATTGTGTAATAAAATCCACCGTTAATCAGCACGGACACCCCCTCCTGTCCGCGGAGCCTCCATGGAGTATGTGGCCCATCCCGGTTGGTAAATGGTTACCCCTGGTTTAGGGGCTATAGGGGTTCAGTCTCCTGCCCTGTGACATTTTGACATGTGGTGGAGAAGCTGGGATTGAACTCGAGATCTTCTGATTGTCAGATGACCACCGCCACACCGCTGCTTTTGTGATCCATTCCACAAATTCACTCCAAAAACAGAGATGTTTGCACAGCAGGTGTTTTAAGGTCAAGTCTTCCCCCAAAATAAATCATTGTCTCTATGAAAAGGATGAATAAAGATGAACCTAAATAGATAGATTTAAACATTTAAATACTGATTATTTCACTTTGCCCATCCTTGTCTTAATTCACTGTGTAAACAGAGTTTGGATGAATCTATGTGCAAATGCTAACAGAGACTAATTACCCCCTTTTACTCCGAGGCACCGAGATCACCATGATTTAGAGTGGGAGACGACCGCCTGCGTCTACGCCACCAGGCCCCCCCTACAACATGTAACCCGCCTCATTTTTATTCATAGTTCAACACAATCTTAAACAGTTCATTTGAATTGGTTTGCTGCCAAGCCACACTTTCTCTCTCTTACCAAACAAACACGAAGATACTGTGAGTCAGGCGGTTGTTCATCGCTGGGCAGCAAGATGACAGCAGCTCCGTGACTCTGTATTGGAAAACAAGGTATAGTGACCTGACCTGCTGCTAAAGGAGGCTGAGAGGAGGCTGAGGATGAGGAAGGAAGCATCAAAACCAGGCAGATGGGATCAAACAATGGCACAATGCAGCACGTCTGTGACAGCCGGCACCAGCTGATCAAAGCTATAGTAATTTACTGGCGATGAGAAAAGATCTCGCAAACACCAAATGTTCCTAAACAGCAAAGCTTTGCTTATAAATTGACTATAATTTGTCTCCTGACAGGAACTATACGAGTAGCTTTTAGTCTTATTATCTCCTCTGTGGACGTAGCAACAGTGAGAGTCTTGTATTTTCTCATGTATTGTTCTTTATTAAGTAGAACACGGAACATTACTCAGTGACATGTCAACTCCTGCGATTCCCTATCTAGGCTATGTTGTCTACAACCACTTAGCTAATTAAGACAGTCACAGCAGTGTAGATTTCAGGGCAGATCAAACAGAACTGTGTTGATATGGGAAACAGAGGAAGAGTAGTCTGCACCAACTCTTATATCATAATCCCTGTTCCTTCAGCCTGATTAAAACATTTCAACAAGAGCTGGGTTGCCTATCGAGGTAGCACCGTAGTTAGGCCGGCTACAGACGTATCACAGCTCCCTCATTAGTGAGAAGGGATTGCATTTGGAATATCTCACCAAGCACTTTGAGAGACGCAGCTCTATTTACA
Organism: Callopanchax toddi; assembly: GCA_006937965.1. NCBI lineage: Eukaryota > Metazoa > Chordata > Actinopteri > Cyprinodontiformes > Nothobranchiidae > Callopanchax > Callopanchax toddi. Next base: position 272,117 of record SSNR01000401.1, read on the forward strand.
TTTAAAAGATCCAAAGTGGCCGTCTGAAGCTGGCTACCTCTTTCCTTAATTGCTGGCTTCAGTTGTCCATGAATACATCCACTTTATTACTGGCTCTCATTACTGGACGATACAGAAGAAAGTCTCTTTCTCCTCTGTTTCCATCTCTTTCCCTGTCTCACGAGCATGGCTGGACCACATCAGAGTCTCCCAGTGGCCAAAAGACACAAACAATTGAGAGGGATTAGACCGTAATCCTGTTTTTACTTTCATCTGCCACATATTCAAAAGGGAAGCTCTGCCAAGCATGGAATTCTTAAAGGATGTGCTCCATGGAAAAATGAGGAGAAGCAGAGTAAACAATACCATACTACAGGGATTACAAGTTTCAAATGACAAGAAGACAATGAGCTTGACAACAGATTTAAATTTTGTCTTTGCTGAATAACTCCTTTGCACAGCAGTGGATTAAGACAGGGAAAAAGCTGTTGAAGAGCAAACATCACTTTGATGCTGACGGTGGATCCAGCGAAGCCAGTTCTGATAAATTACTAGTGTTCCTGCAACAAATAATAACCATCCATCCATTTTCTGTAGCCGCTTGGTCCTCCACGGGGGGTCGTGGGGGGAGCTGGTGCCTATCTCCAGCGGTCGGGGGGTGAGAGGTGGGGGACACCCTGGACGGGTCGCCAGTCCATCGCAGGGCCACACAGAGACGAATGAGACAAACAACCACACACCCACTCACACCTAAGGACAATTTACCAGCCCAATCAGCCTGACAGTCATGTCTTTGGACTGTGGGAGGAAACCGGAGTACCCGGAGGAAACCCACGCACGCACGGGGAGAACATGCAAACTCCACGCAGAGAGGCCGCAGAGCCGGGACGCGAACCCACGACCTCCTTGCTGCGAGGCAACAGTGCTAACCAACTGTGCCACCATGCAGCCCCAAATAATAACCAGCACAAATTATTTTTAAAATTTTCTAAAATTGTTATTTTCTGCTCGCAGAATGATGCAAACTGATCAGTAGTTTTATACTGATATCTGAAATCTATATGATCTGTGGAATATATGTTTGGATAGGTTTTTGATTATTTTGGGAAAAAATGAAAAAAATAAATCAAAGAAATTGAACCAAATGTCATTTTCTTAATGCATATTTTGGAAGCTGACAGAACAAACTGAATGGAGTTTGGTGGGTTTATGTGGAAATCACCACATTCACACACAGCTCTTCATTAATTGTGAAAACAGTATAAATGTGGATGATAATCAGTGTCTAATTCAGGCAGTTGTTGCATATTCCAGGGTTAGGGTTAGGGTCTGTTTTATTGGGTTTGTCCAGTAACTGATCTCAAGATGAATCAGCCACCATGGTGTTGTGTGCACCAGCCACAGTAGCTTCTGGTTTCTGTGGAAATGCAGCCAAGCAGTTGGTGAAACTCTGGAGAGTTCAGTGCTGAGTAATCCAAAACACCACTGCTCCACTCCCAAAGGAGAGATTCAGACTGCTATCAAAACAGGAACGACCTTGTTTCCCAAAGCCCCCTCTCCCTCCCCAAGTGCCTCCCTTCCAGCACACAAACACATTAATGCCTGGACAGCTAACATCTGACCTGCGTCACTCAACACAAGCAACACATGCACAGCTACACGGGCACTAGGAAACACCACTTGAGCACTCCGACTGTCTAAATGTGTCAGATGGAGGGTTCAGTTAATCTGACTAACAAAGCATGTATGCATGTATGTATGTGTAATGATGTACATTTTAAGAAGTTGTCAATCAGATATTTAAATAATCATATAGATTATTAATATTCACCAATTTATGAATCGTCCTTTTAATCTCTGATTGGAACTGTAGATAGGTTCTTTTGGGTTTGCGAGGGAATCACAAACATTAATTATTTGACACAAAGGCAAATTTGACTTTTTATAAATTATTATTCTAAAAATCTAATGATTAACAAAATAAAACACACAAAACATTTTAAAATTGATTTTCTGATGGTAGTTTCATAGAAACATGTGAAGGTTGGGAAGTAATAAATTAATTTATTAATTACTATGGATGATTGATTACTTTTTTCTGAATGATCAACCATCTGACACCAGTCTAGCCAAAGGTCACTATACCAGATTAAGCTCCTGCAGATTCAGACTGCCTTGAAAAATTGGTCTCAAAGAAAGTCCCTCTCAGGTAAGGTAAGGTAAGGTAAATCACTTTGGCTTGCAGACAGTGTAGAGGTCAATTTAGCAGCTCTAATAAACTTGAGCGTTTAAAAATATAGGTATTTTATTGGATCAAAAATAGAAAATATTGCTGTTCAAAAAGGTTGACCATCATATCAAGATGTGAAAACAATTAGGTTTATCTTTCTGAGGTTTTCAAAACGAAGGTAATCTCTTTAGGCCACTGAAAATTTTATCTAGAATGAGACATAGCACCCATATCAGAGATGGTTTCAGCGTAGATTCAATGGAGAACTGAGGAATTTTCAGAAATGTTAGTTATTTAAGGAACACGTGTATTTAATACTTAGCTGGGAACATTGGTAGGTGATTCCATCTTATCCAATCTTCACACTGTAAATGAAACTTCAGGATAAATTTTACTTAAATTCATGGTCTAAACTCATTAAATATCCTTATTAATATACTAATATTAATATAAAACATGACTTATTTATTATTGAGGTAATTTGGGTATTTTTGAGGCTGCTCATGTGGTGGTCTTCCTGGGATTCCCGTGCTCTGGGTGGCCTTCGGGTGTCTGGGGCTCAGGTCTGCCCCATGTCTCCATTGGGTCTTATAGGGCACAGATATGTCACTCTTCACATTCACTATAGAACACTCCTGTCGGAACGAATCGACTGAAACCTCTGTGAGTTTGAGTGTAGCGTGCTTGCGACTCAAATGCGGCAGTAATTGACGCTGAGCTATCGCGTGCACGCAGTTAATCTCGGAGTAGCCGTGCGGATCTCGATGGAAGCAAGGTCGCGTGACTACTCCGATAAGTAAGTAGTAAAACTGACTTACTGGTAGGTTGGTATTGAAGCTTAGAAGCCTGGAAGGTGATGATTGGAGCTCGTAGAATTGAATGAATGAAACGATGACTGAGCACTGGCTTCCTGGGTGAAGAGGAAGTGAAGCCAGAGGAATGATGGGAAATGGAGTATTAGCGGGAGGAGTGGTCAGAAGGAGGGGGAAACCATGACAGTACCCCCCCCCCCTCCAGGGGCGGCTCCAGAAGCCCTTGACTGACGGGCACAGCACAGGAGTCAGAGATGAGGGTCGGATCCAGAATGGAGCGAGCGGGTTCCCAGGAGCGTTCCTCTAGGCCGTAACTAGGGATGAGCTAGTACAGCATATCTGTTCAACCATCTAAATTATCTGTATCCGTATCTGTTCTCTGAGTGGGCGGGGCCTAAACCAGAAGTGGGCGGAATTTAACCCGGGAGTGGGTGTGGTTTGGTCGGAAGTGGGCCTGGCTTAAACCGGTACATTATTTTAAGTCTGAAATTGATATGGATTGAGCAGAAGTTGCTTTATGTATTGTTTATTTGAAAACTATTTACAGAGCAGCCTCAGAATTTAGTTTCAATTTTTTTGATCACAAGGAACTAGTTAATGTTTACGATCTCTTCCTCTGCTTATTTTGGACTTACAAAGCTTACACATGGCTTTGGAGGGAACATTTTCACAGTGAAAGAGTCTCATACTGCAGAGGTCCTTCTGGTTTTTGGTGGAGGAGGGAAAAAAACTATATTTTCTATTTTGTTTTCATTAAAAATGTATTTTGGCTTTTACAGCTGTGAGAGCAGTATTGTGTCATATTTAAAATATAAATCTAATCTGGTGTTTTTTAATGTCATATTTATAATGATCCAAAAAGATGTCAATATGCATATTGGATCGTTTTTAGTGGAATAAAATCCACACAGAATAGCTGGAGAAACCCTGTAACTTAGTTTAAAACAGTATAAAACAGTGAAAAGAGCTTTCAGATGTTCTCTGATACGTTTTACCTGATGTGTATAAATACAACCTCTAGAGCTGTCTGTCAGCTGGTTGTTATGACAACGGGCTGCGTGTCTGGCAAGGAGAGACAGAATCACAGCGGTTCAGCGCGGGCCGCCAGAAGGTCGCGCCGGTCGATCAGACGTATGGTGAGGATGCAGCACTATTTCTGCATCCTTGGATTGAATTATTGATGGAGACATTTCAGTAATTTCTGAATATTGGTGGGAACATGTCACCTCCGTCCATGCCAAATGTGTGTGCGCGCTTTGTAACAGTTATCTACTGCATGATGGAAAAAACAGCGAGATAATGTCAGCCTTGTTCACTAAGTTTCTTCAGTACGAGCAAAGTTTTCCAACTGACTTTAAATCACCAGCCAAGCTGAGGAAGCAGACAGATAAGGAAAGTTTAATCCGACCAGAGTGCAAAGTGTAATCCGACCGGAGTGCAGGCAGCTCGACGCGACTCGAGCCATTTTCAGCTCTGTCTTGTCAAATGCACTGCGTTACGAAACAAGTTCACTAAGTAACTGTCTTTAAAAACAAACCGAAATAGAGGCAAACTGAAGAAAACAACCGTGAGCTATAAGCACAGAGGATCAGATCACTCAGTCACTGTGTGCGTGCGAGGCAAGCGAGAATGTGTGTGTGTGTGCGCACAGCAGGAGGAGTGGGCGCTGTGTGTGACTGAGAGAGCGACAAGAGATGTCAGTCAGTTACCCAATGAGCGACACGAGCACAGATAATGACATGTTTCAATCAGATGATGTTCGTATTCGGAAAATATGCTTTATCCGTAATGATTACTCGTCTGAAACGAGCATTCGGCTCACCCCTAGCCATAACCCTCCCAGTCCACGAGGTACTGCCAGCCACGACCTCAACAATGGGCGTCATGGATGCGCTGAATGGTGTAGACCTGGTTGCCGTCGACAAAGCAAGGTGGCGAAGGAGAGAGAGAGGGCACCAGGGGCGAGGAGACGTAGGGCTTGAGCTGAGAGATGTGAAAGACAGGATGGATTTTGAGGGCCGAAGGAAGACGAAGGTGGTAGGCAACAGGGTTGACGGAGCAGTAGATGACATAGTGTTACGATCTCCCATCTTCTACACCCGACTCTTCCTTTCGTCAGCTCCAGCTGACTTTGACAGCTCCTGGCTCCGCCCCCTGTCTCCGGAGCAACGCGCCGGGCTCGCACAGCTGCAGGGAATTCCGCTATCAGCTAGGCGTAGTTAAAAGCAGGGAGCGGTCAGCCAGTCGGGGGGGAAACTGAGCAGACTGGTTCTGGTGTGTGGTTCTCCCCCCCTTGGTTGCTGACCCATTGTTGCGATAGTGTTTTCGATCTCCTTCTTGCGTCGTAGTCCGGCAGTTTTTGTTTGTTTAGATAGATTTCGTAGTCGCCTGCCGTTTATTTCTGTGTAGCTTTATTTTGCCACAGACTCTTTTTGTTATTTAAAAACTCCCTTAGTTACCCTTTTGGTATTAGTAGCGTTTATCGCCTCCCTTTGTTATTTGTAGACTATAGTAGTGCTTTTGTTTTGTTGTTAGTTACCGTTCGGTATTTATAGCGTTTATCGCCTTCTTTAGTTCGTTTTAGTCTCCCTTAGTTGTTATATCCCTTAAACTTTTAGCGAACCTCTTTAGAGAGTGTTCTTAGTTAGGCCATTTTGTTTTATTAGTTTAGTTAGGGTTTTTTTCCCCTTTTGGGTGATTTTTCGTTTAGGAGCGATTTTTAGTTCGTTTTCCTTTTTGCAGCACCTCCTTCTGCCTGATGAATAATAATAAAATATCTTAATAATCCGTACTTTGTGTTCCTGGCCTTTTGTGTTAGTCCTCTTTTTTTTGTACATCTCCTAGACCCTTTCAGGGGACGTAACATAGTGGGGGCTCGTCCGGGATCTTTTGGATCCTTTACCTCTCACAGGTTACGTACAGGTAAAGTACAATTATTGTTATTATTCGTTATTATTATCTCTTCAGGTATCTTCTGGAGGCGTTGCTGCTCGTGGTGAGTTCTGTGATTGCATTAAACATGCCTGTGTTTAACCTTAAAGCCTTTTTAGAGGCCCCCTCTCGTGAGCTGCTCGAGGCCTGCCGTAAGTGTGAGTTGGTGGAAATGGCGATCCATTTAGGCATCCCGGGGGCTCAGCAGATACTGAAGGTGGACCTGAAGGACAAGGTGCTCTCGGCTTTGGAGCAGGAAGGACTGTTCCCTTCGCCTACAGTGAGTGACATTACTGTTCCACAACAGGATAATGATGATGATGAAGAAGATGGCGCAGGAGCTGTGAAAGCGGCCCCTGTCACGGAGGACTCAGAGGAGGAGAAACCACAGGATTCCGCCGACGTCAAAACGACTCCACCCAGACGTGAAGGTAGTGGAACCCCTCCTCCTCCAGTAACTCTCCCCCGTTTTGACCCTCTCTCTCCAGAACCAATGAAAAGCTCAACAGACGGAGCTAGGCTGAAACTAAGGTTGACTCGCCTAAAGCTAGAAGCCGAAGAAAAGGCTCAGATCCGACAGATGGAGGCTGAGGAACGAAAGCAGATAAGGCAAATGGAAATCAAAAAGATGGAAATACAAATGGAAGCAGAAACGAGAATAAAGATACGACAACTTGAACTGGACAGTCAGACCAAGCAGGCAAGAGAGAAGCCCGCTGCTGGAGAAGCACCCGCGCTTGGGGATCAAAGACCGGCTGCAGGGGATCCCACTGGCAAGATGGACATCAGCAAGTGTATCTCTCTGATGCCCCAATTCCGGGAGTCCGAGGTGGATAGCTACTTTTCTGCCTTCGAGCGCATTGCAGCGGCCCTCGACTGGCCCCGAGAGGTATGGTCTCTGTTACTACAGTGTAAACTAAGTGGAAAAGCTCAGGAAGTAATGGCTTCGCTTTCCGTAAAAGAGAGCCTTGAGTATGAACGTGTGAAAAATGCTATTTTACATGCTTATGAGCTTGTTCCCAAAGCTTACAGACAGAAGTTCAGGGCTCTTAAGACTAAAGCCCCTAGTCAAACTTATGTGGAATTTTCTCGTGAAAAATGCTTACTATTGGAAAAATGGGTCTCAGCTTCCAAGGTGACTAAGTTTGAGGAATTTAAGGAACTCATTTTGCTTGAAGAATTCAAGAGATGTTTGCCTGAACGTGTGGTTTTATATCTAAACGAACAAAAGGTAACCACATTGTCTTCTGCCGCCCTGTTGGCAGATGAGTTCGCCCTCACTCACCGCATTAGCGGAGAACTTAAACAAAGTGACGTGAGGCGTCCTAATCCAGTGAGGCCGGTACTGCCTCATCCGACACCTGTGAACCCTCCCCGGTGTTTCTACTGCCACGTGAGTGGACATACAGTTAAAGATTGTTTAACTTTAAAGAGAAAGAATCAGAGAAAGGAGTCTCCTCCGTGTGAAATGGGTTTATTATCACATGAACAAAAAGTAGAGAAAACTAAAAAACCTGTGGAAAGATGCTTTAAGCCTTTTGTGTTTCAGGGCACAGTGACTCTGGCTGACGGCGATGACGTTCCGACGTCAGTGAAAATCTTGCGTGATACTGGTGCGTCACAAACCCTTATTCTGAAGGATGTGCTGCCGTTCGGTGAGTCTAGTTACACCGGAGTCTCAGTATTATTAAGAGGAATAAACTCAGAGAGTGTAACTCATCCTCTACACAAAGTAACCCTTGACTGTGGTTTAGCGAGAGGAACATTTGAAATGGCTGTTTGCCCATCTCTGCCGATATCTGGTGTGTCCGTTCTATTAGGGAACGATGTGGCAGGAGGAGCTGTAATCCCTCCGTTGCACGTAGTGGAGGAACCCACTAAAATCTCCACATCTAGTGAGAAAATCGGTCAGTCTATTTACCCAGCCTGTGTCATCACTAGGGCTCGAGCGAAGAAAAATTCTGATTTAGGGCTCTCAAGTTTGTTTGACGAGGAGGTTTCTGTGACCCCTGACACCACGGGTCACACGACTTCATCTGACCCTGTTAAAGACTCTGTTTCTGTTTCCACTGCAGTTGCTACCACCCAGTTACCTGGTCTACCTCACTCCTGCACAACACAGGAGGAGAAGGCAGACCGATCTCGGGAAGGATGTTTCGATAAGGTAACGGACGAACCAAAAGGAAATGTTGGTTATTACCGTGAAAACGGAGTTTTAAAGCGCTGCTGGAAAAACCCACAGGTGGGAGGCGCCCCCTGGGGGAGTGTACATCGACAAATTGTACCTAAAAGACACAGAGATATGGTTGTTTACAGAAAACGCGACCTCCTCCCAACAGAAAAAGCACCGGTTCTGAGTCCACAGACCGGAACCTCTTTGCTCGCCCAGTACAAAGAACCAGTTGAGTTCGGTGAAAAGCTGAATGACGCCACCTACGTCATTCATACGCCTCGTGGTCGACGTAAAATCCGGCTTTGTTATATGTCGAGGTTGCACCTTTCCCCTCAGAACCCTGCAGTGGAAGAAAAAGCCGACGCCCTGGAATGCGCAGCCAGTGCAGTCGACCCTGAGCCTGAGAAGGATGTGGTCCCCGGCATGTCAGGAGGAATCCGTCCTCCTGACCGCCCCCGAGTATTGGCCGATTTGGGGAACGAGTTTGGTCGTTTGACAGAGAAGTATAGGAATGATCTACCCAGTCTATCGCAGTCTCTTTTGTCTCTTTGTCCAGGTGTACCTGCTCATATTCCGGTACGGTCCCGTGACGTCATTCCCGGGCAGCTCAAACCCACTCAGCATCCTTGCCGGTCCAGACCCTCCAGACCTCCTGATCCAGGGACTGCCTGGACTTGGAGAAGAACATTTTGACCTTCCTCCTAAGATCCCCTTGTAGGCTGCAGAGGCTCTCTCCCCTATGGAGATGAGCCTGTTTGTTGTTTTAACTTACCATTGTGGTGCGGGAGTTAGTGTTGGTAGCGAAAGCTACCATCTCGGGGACACGCCAGGGAACGCGGAGACAGGCTAAGGCAATGGGCCACCTCTCCGTTCCGCTGGGATTTAGTGTTTAATTCGCCCGCTCCCAATAACGTCCGCACGAAGACTAGGTTGAGTTACTTTAGTTTTTGTTTTCCTTTGGATAGTTTAGCGGGGATTCTTTGTGAGGTTATTTTCGGTTGTTTTGTCAGAAAGTAAATTAGTTTTGTTGGTTTTAATTTTTGAAACTAATTTTCTTTCTTCTTTTTAAGGGGGGGGGGGGATGTTACGATCTCCCATCTTCTACACCCGACTCTTCCTTTCGTCAGCTCCAGCTGACTTTGACAGCTCCTGGCTCCGCCCCCTGTCTCCGGAGCAACGCGCCGGGCTCGCACAGCTGCAGGGAATTCCGCTATCAGCTAGGCGTAGTTAAAAGCAGGGAGCGGTCAGCCAGTCGGGGGGGAAACTGAGCAGACTGGTTCTGGTGTGTGGTTCTCCCCCCCTTGGTTGCTGACCCATTGTTGCGATAGTGTTTTCGATCTCCTTCTTGCGTCGTAGTCCGGCAGTTTTTGTTTGTTTAGATAGATTTCGTAGTCGCCTGCCGTTTATTTCTGTGTAGCTTTATTTTGCCACAGACTCTTTTTGTTATTTAAAAACTCCCTTAGTTACCCTTTTGGTATTAGTAGCGTTTATCGCCTCCCTTTGTTATTTGTAGACTATAGTAGTGCTTTTGTTTTGTTGTTAGTTACCGTTCGGTATTTATAGCGTTTATCGCCTTCTTTAGTTCGTTCTAGTCTCCCTTAGTTGTTATATCCCTTAAACTTTTAGCGAACCTCTTTAGAGAGTGTTCTTAGTTAGGCCATTTTGTTTTATTAGTTTAGTTAGGTTTTTTTTCCCCTTTTGGGTGATTTTTCGTTTAGGAGCGATTTTTAGTTCGTTTTCCTTTTTGCAGCACCTCCTTCTGCCTGATAAATAATAATAAAATATCTTAATAATCCGTACTTTGTGTTCCTGGCCTTTTGTGTTAGTCCTCTTTTTTTTGTACATCTCCTAGACCCTTTCAGGGGACGTAACACATAGGGACCAATAAAGCGAGAGGTGAGCTTCCTGGACTCGGTCCAGAGGCGTAGGCTGGAGGTGGAGAGTCAGACCTAGTCGCCAGGTTGGAATGAGGATCCGGGCCGGTGATGGCAGCAATGCTGGTGGACGCACTGGGACTGGGCCTGAGCAATAGCAACACGAGGGTTGACCCAGGCCAGTCGACACTGACGGACCATGTTCTGGGCGGCAGGAACTTCCATCTCCGGTTCCTGGTGACCGAAGATGGGCGGCTGGTAGCCGTAGCATATCTCAAACGGAGACAGGCTGGTGGCAGAGGAGACGTGCATGTTGTGGGAGAGCTCTGCCCACAGAAAGTATTTGGACCAGAGTGACAGCTGGGTGGAGACGAAGCAGCGGAGGTAGCGCCCTAGCTGCTGATTGGCCCTTTCAGTCTGGCCGTTGGTCTGAGGATGATAGCCCGATGAGAGACTGGACGTAGCACCCACCAGATGACAGAACGCCTTCCACAACCGGGCAGTGAATTGGGGGTCCTGGTCAGACACCACATCTGTGGGGAAGTCGTGCAGGCGCACCACATGCTCTAAGAGAAGTTCTGCAGTGCGCTTGGCCGTGGGGAGGCCAGCGAGGGCCACCAGGTGGACGACTTTGGAAAAGCAATCAGTGATGGTGAGAATGGTGTCCAGATCATCCACGGCCGGGAGGCCGGTGACGAAGTTCAGTCCTATGTAGGACTACGGCCGTTTGGGGACTGGAAGAGGCTGAAGGGATCCGGAGGCTGGCTGGTTGAGCGATTTGGAGCGTGCACAGACGTTGCAGGCAGAGGCATACTCCTTAACATCCTTAGCCATTTGCGGCCACCAGAGGGCTCACTGGAGGAGCTTGAGCATTCTAGCGAAGCCCGCATGGCCGGACAAAGGTGAGGAGTGAGCCCACGTGAGGGCTTCCTAACAACAGGCTGTGGGGACATAAAGACGGTTGCTAGGAGTTTCTGGAGGACCTGGGTCATTGGAGAGTGCTGCTCGGATTGAGTCTTCCAGGGGCCAGTGGAGAGAAGCCAGGAACCGTTGGGACGGTAAGATGGGACTGGGGTCTTGAGAGGGGACGGAGTGATTGAACTGACGAGACAGAGCGTCAGCTTTGTGGTTCTTGGAACTGGGTTGGTAGGACAACAGGAAGTTGTAGGGTTCAAAGAAGAGGACCCATCTGGCCTGGCGAGGGTTGAGCTGTTTAGCGGACTGGATGTGAATGAGATTTTGGTGGTCTGTCCAGATGGTGAATGGCTCCACCGTCCCCAACAACCACTGTTTCCACTCCTCGAGAGCCCACTTGATAGCAAGGAGCTCCTGGTCTCCCACGCCATACTTTTGTTGAGTGGGAGAGAATTTGCGGGAGAAGTAGCTGCAGGGATGTTTCTTGATGAGGGCCTCTCCCACACAGCTGAACTGGTTATCCATTATATAAAGTCCATAACACACAATTTCTTGAATTTGACATTCCAGAATGTTAGACAGTAGTTTATTGTCTGGGATAAGAAGGGTTCCCTTTTCCCTGTATTCAGCATTGGCTCGTTCAAGTTTTAACTCTGAATAAAATGTAAACTTGGGAACTCAAAACGTAGCTGGCCATGTCGACCGTTTTGTTGACTTGTCAGACTCGGTGGGTGGAAGGAGGTCTGTGTCAGAAAAGCTCGCACCTGAAAAACTTGAAGCTCATCTTGTTTCTTCAGCTTGTGAGTCACAGCCAGAAGATGAGGGAGTGAACTGGAAAACTGCAGCATCAGACTGATTAACCACCTTGATTGTGGCTCTGTTTTGTAGTTCAGATGTTGATGTGAGATTCATGAAGTCATTGTCAAAGAGTGGATCCATAAATTGTAATTTAAAGTTGTACGTCAGTCCACACTGACGTTGCACTTCTTTCATTAGTTCTTTAACAGACTGAGGAAGTCCATTTGAAAGTTGCAGCCTCTGGCTAGTATCATCCATCCGAATAACTTTCAGTATGCAGGGTGAATTAATTGTTTTCAGGTGGTTTTGCTGGGGAAGCAGGAAAGGTGGTGATGACAGGTGGGGCCCCAGTGGACTAGATGGTTGGTAGACCAGGAGATGTGAGGGTCATGGAGGCAAAACCACCGGTGACCCAGGATGAGAGGTGTGGAGGAAGCAGAGATGATGAGAAACTGGATGGTTTCATGGTGGTCCCCCACTCTCATCTGAATAGGTTGGGTCTGGTATTGGACTGGGAAGGGATGAAGGGCGTGACCATCCACTGAGGTGACTGGAATAGAATGATCCAGTTTACACCGGGGGATTTTGATTGGCCAGGTTTTTTGCTCCATAAAGTTGTTGGCTGCTCCTATGTCCAACATGGCTTTGAGTTTGGTAGTCCCCTGGTCCAAGTGGAGGGTTATTTTGAGGAGGAAATGGTTTTTGGGGGATGAGGTAGCACCAGGTAAAACACCCCCAATGTTTACCTGGTCTCTTCGTTTACCGACGGCGGCTGTAGCGGGCACTGAGGACGGCGATGTCTCAGATAACTGCAGTAGGCGCACCGTCCCTCTTTCCAACTGCGCTGCTGTTCCTCTGGGGTCAGGTGACCCAATTGCATGGGTTCTTCCTTGGGACCGACGGGTGCGTCCGCGCCGGGAGAGGTCGGTCGGGTTGCCGGGGCAACGGGACGAAGGCCTTTCAAGGAGCGAGGCCGAGTGAGGACTCGTTGGTCGATCTGTAGGGCCAGGTCCGCTACAGCGTCCAGGGTGTTAGGGAGTTCACGCCCCACCATCTTGTCTCTGATGTATTTGGCTAGACCCTCCGTGAAGACAGACTTGAGAGCAGTGTCCTCCCATTTTAGCTTAGCGGCTATGGTCCGGAACTCCGCCACCTACTGGCACACAGGATGGGCCCGTTGACGGAGTCTGAGCAGCTGAGACTCGGCTCCGATCTCGCTGCTGGGGGGGACGAAAGTTTTCTTTAGCTCCTTAACGAAGGCCGAGTAATTATTATAGGCAGGAGACTTGTTGTTACACAGAGCGGCAGCCCACTCCTGAGCTCGGCCGGTTAGCAGCGATGTTAACAGAGCTACATGGGAGCAGGCTGTGGTGTACTTGGTCGACTGACACTCGAATAGCATGTCCAGTGAGGCTAATAATCGATCAGGGCGACCACCGGTTCTGTTCCAGCGGTCTGGGAGATGGATCTGGGGTTCCCGGAAAGAGACCATTTTGAGCCGCTGGAGAGCGGTGATGGAAGCCGTCAACTGAGAGCACCGTACTATTTAATGACTCGATCTGGAGGTTCTGGCGATCCACTGCGGAGCGTAGTTGGTTCAGCTCAGAACGCTTCCGCTCAAACTCAACTGGGTCGGTTGTTGGCTCAGTCATCCTGTCAGAACAAATCGACTGAAACCTCTGTGAGTTTGAGTGTAGCGTGCTTGCGACTCAAACGTGGCAGTAATTGGCGCTGAGCTATTGCGTGCACACAGTTAATCTCAAAGTAGCCATGCGAATCTTGATGGAAGCGAGGCCGCGTGACTACTCCGATAAGTAAGTAGTAAAACTGACTCACTGGTAGGTTGGTATTGAAGCCTGGAAGGTGATGATTGGAGCTCGTAGCATTGAATGAATGAAACGATGACTGAGCACTGGCTTCCTGGGCGAAGGGTCATTTATAGGGGAAGTGAAGCCAGAGGGATGATGGGAAATGGAGTCTTAGCGGGAAGAGCGGTCAGAAGGAGGGGAACCGTGACAACTCCTATGGACAAACCTTATATACACAAGCACACATACGCACACACAGGTGCTCACGTGGTGCTCACACAAGCATGTACTCAGGTGTTTTCAGAGACATGAACTTGGGCTCTGGATCACACTGAACACCTTGAATTAGTCATATCTGCAGTGGCGGCTGGTGAAAATTTTTTTGGGTGGGGCGCATTTTTGCTAGTCAGTTTTCAGATGCGCAAAAAAAAAATCACATATCACCACTAGGGCAGGGAATGATAATATTTTCATCTGACTGAATATTTTTCTGGTAAAAATCCCTAGTACCACCAGTTCTCTAGAAATGTGGAGCTGTTAGGTCTAATTCTACACATCAAACAGTAAAGAAATCATAAAGTCTTCATAAGGAGACCTTAGAATAATATCAATATAATCAGATACAAATAAAAATAAAAAAACAACCACAATGTGGTCACAACAGAAGTTGTAAAAGTTTCAAGGAAAAAACAACCTGGCAAAGTCAAAAACATTACTTAATATTCACAATTAGCTTTCTACTGACACCACAAACAAATAAATCCACCTGTAACTAATACAGTCAGATAATTAATGTTACAATTCAGACAACAACCACTAACCAAGCAAGTCATGACAATCAGCTCAACTAATGAAGTGAATTAACAACAAAATAAAGTCAAATCCACTGATAAGTCCCATCAAACCCCGTCAGACCAAACTTCCTTAAAACGCCATAATAATTTAATGAAAAGTAGAGAAAACACATGAAAAACAGGCTAAACTACATAATCCAACGTATTCAATCAGCAGTACCTGTATTTCTCTAACATTCGGCATACACCTCAACAAACACATGTCGCTATTTAAGGTATAAATTCACTCATCAGGACTTAGCACTGCTAGCCGCGGCTAGCTCCGCCTATGGGGTTTTTGAATGGGAAAATCCATGACAGACACATAGTCATTAAGAAAAAGAAACAAACAAACGAAGTCACTCACCATTGAGTTGATGAAATCAGGACAAATGGAACCATTCGGCTTGTTTTCACAAGCAGGAAAGAAGGATTCTTTGAATAAATATCCATTTTCTACCCTCCATTAAAAAGAGAGCAAGAACTTCCGGTTTCGGTCTGAGCAACACTCCAGACTCCTGCTGTTGTGCACATGTCACACAGGGACGCTGAAGACCTGCGTCCCGAGTGATCTCCTATTTTTTGCACTCAGTGCGCATGCGTCAGGAAAAATTTGCCAGTGCGCATGCGTCAGGGTCAAAAAACAATGCGCTATGTTGGGACGGCGTCCCGTCCAGACATGCGCAGTAGAACCCAAAGAAACACGACCTATCGGTCCAGTAAAAAATAGTAAGAAAACCTTTCTAAACTACACCTAAATGCAGATTATACACAGCACTTATTGTATATATAATGGATGGCTCGTTTAGTTTTATTTTTATGTTAGTTTTTTATATTTTGTGATCCCTATTTCTCTTCTTCTTCCTCTTGGGACTGGTGGGGCGGCGCCCGAGCGCCCCCTATGGACGGGCCGCCACTGCATATCTGTGTACATTTCAAGATATTGTAATTGTTGTATTAGTCTAGAAACAGATCCTCTGTACTATTTTCTTCCTCTGTTATGCCCCCCCCCATCTCTCTGTATCCTTCCCCTCCATTTCTGACTCTGTGTCTGTTGGGATTCAAATGAAACCAAAAAACAGTTCTAATAAAGATTTTGTCTTAGAATATCTATCAGGTGGAGCATTATAGCAGCAGCTGTAATGCCCCACCTGTGATAGTAAATCTGTAAGGCTTGTTTTTGGCATTCAGACATAAATCCTGATTGACATACTGCCGGACAGGACACAGGGAAAAAAACAACTAATTTAGTCTTTTTCTGAAGTTTAATCTTGTAAAGGGGTTGGTTGTCTTATATTCGGGGTCGTCCTAAGATGTTGTGGTCGACATGTTCTTTACTTTTGTAGGTTAAATAGGTCAAAGACTGCACCCTAAGGAACCAAGCCACTTCAGACCTGTTTCCCTTATCTCACACCTGAGAAAGACCATGGAGATGATACTTCACCATCTTCACCCATTATAGTCAGGAGGGATGGACCCACTGCAGGTTGCCTACAGCTGCACATCTCTATGGATAATGCTGTCATCTACCTGCTGCATTGGGCTTTTATTCACCTGGAGAGCACCTAGACTACTGTGAGAGTCTCTCAGGTCTCTGGTAGATGACCAAAGCTCTCAGGTCTGTGGTAGAGGACCAGAGCTCTCAGGTCTCTGGTAGAGAACCAGAGCTCTCAGGTCTGTGGTAGAGGACCAGAGCTCTCAGGTCTGTGGTAGAGGACCAGAGCTCTCAGGTCTGTGGTAGAGGACCAGAGCTCTCAGGTCTCTGGTAGAGAACCAGAGCTCTCAGGTCTGTGGTAGAGGACCAGAGCTCTCAGGTCTGTGGTAAAGAACCAGAGCTCTCTGGTCTCTGGTAGAGGACCAGAGCTCTCAGGTCTGTGGTAGAGGACCAGAGCTCTCAGGCCTGTGTTAGAGGACCAGAGCTCTCAGGTCTCTGGTAGAGGACAAGAGCTCTCAGGTCTGTGGTAAAGAACCAGAGCTCTCTGGTAGAGAACCAGAGCTCTCAGGTCTCTGGTAGAGGACCAGAGCTCTCAGGTCTCTGTTAGAGGACCAGAGCTCTCAGGTCTGTGGTAGAGGACCAGAGCTCTCAGGTCTCTGGTAGAGGACCAGATCTCTCAGGCCTCTGGTAGAGGACCAGAGCTCTCAGGTCTGTGGTAGAGGACCAGAGCTCTCAGGCCTCTGTTAGAGGACCAGAGCTCTCAGGTCTCTGGTAGAGGACCAGAGCTCTCAGGTCTCTGTTAGAGGACCAGAGCTCTCAGGTCTCTGGTAGAGGACCAGAGATCTCAGGTCTGTGGTAGAGGACCAGAACTCTTAGGTCTCTGGTAGAGGACCAGAGCTCTCAGGTCTCTGGTAGAGGACCAGAGCTCTCAGGTCTGTGGTAGAGAACCAGAGCTCTCAGGTCTCTGGTAGAGGACCAGAGCTCTCAGGTCTCTGGTAGAGGACCAGAGCTCTCTGGTAGAGGACTAGAGCTCTCAGGTCTGTGGTAGAGGACCAGAGCTCTCAGGTCTGTGGTAGAGAACCAGAGCTCTCAGGTCTGTGGTAGAGGACCAGAGCTCTCAGGTCTCTGGTAGAGGACCAGAGCTCTCGGGTCTCTGGTAGAGGACCAAAGCTCTCAGGTCTCTGGTAGAGGACCATATCTCTCAGGCCTCTGTTAGAGGACCAGAGCTCTCAGGTCTGTGGTAGAGGACCAGAGCTTGCAGGTCTCTGGTAGAGGACCAGAGCTCTCAGGTCTCTGGTAGAGGACCAGAGCTCTCAGGCCTCTGGTAGAGGACCAGAGGTCTCAGGTCTGTGGTAGAGGACCAGAGCTCTCAGGTCTGTGGTAGAGGACCATAGCTCTCAGGCCTCTGGTAGAGGACCATAGCTCTCAGGCCTCTGGTAGAGGACCAGATCTCTCTGGTCTCTGGTAGAGGACCAGATCTCTGATGTCTTTGGTAGAGGACCAGATCTCTCAGGCCTTTGGTAGAGGACCAGATCTCTCAGGCCTCTGGTAGAGAACCATAGCTCTCAGGCCTCTGGTAGAGGACCAGATCTCTCAGGTCTCTGGTAGAGGACCAGATCTCTCAGGCCTTTGGTAGAGGACCAGA
>SSNR01000401.1:296554-315318 GCA_006937965.1 Callopanchax toddi
GTATAAGAGACAGGGACCAGATCTCTCAGGCCTTTGGTAGAGGACCAGAGCTCTCAGGTCTCTGGTAGAGGACCAGAGCTTGCAGGTCTCTGGTAGAGGACCAGAGCTCTCAGGTCTCTGGTAGAGGACCAGAGCTCTCAGGCCTCTGGTAGAGGACCAGAGGTCTCAGGTCTGTGGTAGAGGACCAGAGCTCTCAGGTCTGTGGTAGAGGACCATAGCTCTCAGGCCTCTGGTAGAGGACCATAGCTCTCAGGCCTCTGGTAGAGGACCAGATCTCTCTGGTCTCTGGTAGAGGACCAGATCTCTGATGTCTTTGGTAGAGGACCAGATCTCTCAGGCCTTTGGTAGAGGACCAGATCTCTCAGGCCTCTGGTAGAGAACCATAGCTCTCAGGCCTCTGGTAGAGGACCAGATCTCTCAGGTCTCTGGTAGAGGACCAGATCTCTCAGGCCTTTGGTAGAGGACCAGATCTCTCAGGCCTTTGGTAGAGGACCAGAGCTCTCAGGTCTCTGGTAGAGAACCAGAGCTTGCAGGTCTCTGGTAGAGGACCATAGCTCTCAGGCCTCTGGTAGAGGACCATAGCTCTCAGGCCTCTGGTAGAGGACCAGATCTCTCAGGTCTCTGGTAGAGGACCAGATCTCTCAGGCCTTTGGTAGAGGACCAGATCTCTCAGGCCTTTGGTAGAGGACCAGAGCTCTCAGGTCTCTGGTAGAGAACCAGAGCTTGCAGGTCTCTGGTAGAGGACCATAGCTCTCAGGCCTCTGGTAGAGGACCATAGCTCTCAGGCCTCTGGTAGAGGACCAGATCTCTCAGGTCTCTGGTAGAGGACCAGATCTCTCAGGCCTTTGGTAGAGGACCAGATCTCTCAGGCCTTTGGTAGAGGACCAGAGCTCTCAGGTCTCTGGTAGAGAACCAGAGCTTGCAGGTCTCTGGTAGAGGACCATAGCTCTCAGGCCTCTGGTAGAGGACCATAGCTCTCAGGCCTCTGGTAGAGGACCAGATCTCTCAGGTCTCTGGTAGAGGACCAGATCTCTCAGGCTTTTGGTAGAGGACCAGATCTCTCAGGCCTTTGGTAGAGGACCAGAGCTCTCAGGTCTCTGGTAGAGGACCAGAGCTCTCAGGTCTCTGGTAGAGGACCAGAGCTTGCAGGTCTCTGGTAGAGGACCAGAGCTCTCAGGTCTCTGGTAGAGGACCAGAGCTCTCAGGTCTGTGGTAGAGGACCAGAGCTCTCAGGCCTCTGGTAGAGGACCAGAGCTCTCAGGCCTCTGGTAGAGGACCAGATCTCTCAGGTCTCTGGTAGAGGACCAGATCTCTCAGGTCTCTGGTAGAGGACCAGATCTCTCAGGCCTCTGGTAGAGGACCAGAGCTCTCAGGTCTCTGGTAGAGGACCAGAGCTCTCAGGTCTCTGGTAGAGGACCAGAGCTCTCAGGTCTCTGGTAGAGGACCAGAGCTCTCAGGTCTCTGGTAGAGGACCAGAGCTCTCAGGTCTCTGGTAGAGGACCAGATCTCTCAGGCTTTTGGTAGAGGACCAGATCTCTCAGGCCTTTGGTAGAGGACCAGAGCTCTCAGGTCTCTGGTAGAGGACCAGAGCTTGCAGGTCTCTGGTAGAGGACCAGAGCTCTCAGGTCTCTGGTAGAGGACCAGAGCTCTCAGGTCTCTGTTAGAGGACCAGAGCTCTCAGGTCTCTGGTAGTGGACCAGAGCTCTCAGGTCTCTGGTAGTGGACCAGAGCTCTCAGGTCTCTGTTAGAGGACCAGAGCTCGCAGGTCTCTGGTAGAGGACCAGAGCTTCAAGTGGAAAAATATGCAATCTCCTACATGGAAAAAATGGTGAGATGGACATTATCATTAAATATACACAATTGTGCGTGTGTGCTTGTGTAGTATGTGTGTACTGAATTGCAGCTGACCTCTTTGAGGATCTAGCATATGCACTGCATGCTGCAGGCTGTGTTGTGTATCTATTAACACTTCAGTTCCTTCGAAGCTCTGGGATTATCGCAGAGCTGATGGCTGTCAGTCAGAATGAGTGAAAAGCTACAGGCTGGAGGAAAAGTGAGTTCTAAGAATGGTAAACGCTTATCAAATTTCCAACCCTTCAGATGTTTTGGTTCCTTCAAATTTCACTTTGACAGAACCAGCAGTCACACAACCAGCCAGTTTGTTGAACTTGTACATTTCTTTAGGTTTTTAAGCTGTGAGTATGAACATACTTTCAGTACTTTCAGTAGTATGAAAACATCAGTAAATTACAATCAAGAAATAGCCCAGCTCAGAAAAGTTAAGGGCAGAAAGTACTTAGCCAATCTTGCTTACAGCACATAAAAAAGCTCAGCACAGAAACTGAAACCGTATAATTAATTAATAATTACCGGTAATTATTTATAAGATACACCTTGAAAAACTTAGAAAGTAGGAATAAAAGATGTAAATAGACCAGAGTTATTGTTTTAAAGAAGTTTAAAATCCTATTAAAACAACCTGGATGGAGGATAAACCAAACGCATGCAGCCATCTTGGAGGAGTATCTTGTCCTGGACCAACCCTTTACTGTTGACCTCTGTGAAGATTGAAGTTTGGCCCTAAACCTTTACGATGAAAGCCTTGGTACTGCATAGCAGCTCTACTGGCAGGCCTGCTGATTTATGATTCAGGACATACATGTTTAATTTGTAATTAAACACTTCCTCTTTGCCTTAGTTTTTTAAGAACCCTAGGAGACATCTTGATTTTTTTAGGTCAGGGGTTAAACTAATGAAACAAAGAGCTGGCTGGCTGTTAGAGCAGAGTAAAGCAGTGGTGTAGTTAAACCTCTACCTCTGAAGACTGATGGAGGGATAGATGCTACAGCAGGTCAAGTTAAAGCGGACTGGGAGACTTCAACACATTGGATCATTTTATGAAACAATTGTCAGTCTTGATTGTTTCTGCTTGTGTTTAGCAAGAGGCCTCCCTGGTTGGATGTGACATCTTTACTGCCTTGTTGGCCATAAACCTCCTCAGGGGTTGGCCTGAACACAGTTACATGCCCCATAGCGCACACGCACACACACACACACAGAACACCAGATCCAACAACAATAAACCAAACAAAGCCTAAAAAAATCTACCTTGACCCCTTACATGTGATGAATTTTGTAGGATAAAGTTAGTAGGAGTGTAAAAACGGAGCACTGTTATCTGGAGTCATTCACTGTGACTTTAACAACCAACAGTACTGGTTCAAGGTTTCAGCATTGTTTCAACTAGAATCAGACCAAAGAACAAAAATGATGGACCGCTCTTTTTCTTATCCACCCTATGTCCCTCAGGCAAAAGCTTAAGCACCTCAAAGTTTAAACAACAATGCTGAGGAACAGCTTCTTCCCTGAGGCTGTGAGTGAGGCTCTAACCTCTGACCTTTAACTGTGTCAGTAGCAGCTAACCTTAGTCCCCAATGCACACTGAACACAAGTTTTGATTTGATTTATTTATTTGAATGGGATAAAGCATATTAATGAACGTACATGATGTAAATACAAAAGACTTTCTATCCGTAGTCCCATATACTTAAAACACAAACATTTCATGATTAAAATGACATAAAGCCATACTGAACATGATTGAAACATAATTTAATCACAGCATGATGCTGCCCCCACCATGCTTCACTGTTGGGACTTACTGGACAGGTGATGAGCAGTGCCTGGTTTTCTCCACACATACCGCTTAGAATTAAGGCCAAAAAGTTCCATCTTGGTCTCATCAGACCAGAGAATCTTATTTCTCACCATCTTGGAGTCCTTCAGGTGTTTTTTAGCTGGCTTTCATGTGTCTTGCACTGAGGAGAGGCTTCCGTTGGGTCACTCTGCCATAAAGCCATGACTGGTGGAGGGCTGCAGTGATGTTAACTTTCTACAACTCTCTCCCAGCTCAGCCACAGTGATCTTTGGATTCTTCTTCACCTCTCTCACCAAGGCTCTTCTCCACCGATGGCTCAGCTTGGCCGGACGGCCAGCTCTAGGAAAGGTTATCTATCATGTTTTGCAGTTTGCACTAATTGTTTTGAGAAATATCTTAGTGGTGAAAACTTTAATTCTGTTGTGAGAAATGTGCCAAAGGGCTGCATGGTGGCGCAGTTGGTTAGCACTGTTGCCTCGCAGCAAGGAGGTCGTGGGTTCGCGTCCCGGCTCTGCGGCCTCTCTGCGTGGAGTTTGCATGTTCTCCCCGTGCGTGCGTGGGTTTCCTCCGGGTACTCCGGTTTCCTCCCACAGTCCAAAGACATGACTGTCAGGCTAATTGGGCTGGTAAATTGTCCTTAGGTGTGAGTGGGTGTGTGGTTGTTTGTCTCGTTCGTCTCTGTGTGGCCCTGCGATGGACTGGCGACCCGTCCAGGGTGTCCCCCGCCTCTCGCCCCTTGACCGCTGGAGATAGGCACCAGCTGCCCCGCGACCCTCTGTGGAGGAATAAGCGGCTACAGAAAATGGATGGATGGATGGAAATGTGCCAAAGGTATTGAGAAAAACTGTAAGAAAAGAGGCAAAAAGTTGTTATTGTTTTTATGTGGAGGTAAAGGGATATTTATTTATATTGTAAAGTTTTGAGGTCTACTTCCTGTGTCAAGAGACTCCACCCACTTTGAGTTATGTCAGCTGTGGTCCTAGATGTAGATAAATAACTGATAGATGCTACTTTACGTAATATAAACTAAAAAGGCTTATATGAGATAGATAGATAGATAGATAGATAGATAGATAGATAGATAGATAGATAGATAGATAGATAGATAGATAGATAGATAGATAGATAGATTGATTGATTGATTGATTGATTGATTGATTGATTTACTAGTTCAGGTTACTTTCTCACCCAGTAATAAACAAATTAATTTTCCAATCAGACGTATTTCATAGACACATAATGAAGCAGAAGCAACCATTAGATGAAGCATATCTTTATATTACAGGAGGAGTGGTGGCCAGAACCCCTCTTTGCTCCATCTGTTTGGTCTAGAGAGCTGCCAGCTACACACACAGACACAGCACACACACACACACACACACAGATCCATTCATCAGAGAAATCCACTCTAGCCTGCGCTTTCAGCAGCATGTTTACATGTGATTCTTTCGCTGCTGCAAAGTGACACATCATAGAACTCGAGTTTCTATCATGATAAAACATGTGGTAAAATAAGAGGTGGAGCTGTGTGTGGTGGTAGTGTGGAGTCCTGTTTCAGCCAGCAGAGGTCTGGTCTGTCTGCAGGACTCTGTCTCCTCTGGAGGTGTCTTTATGAGCCGTTGTTCACCATCTGAAGCCTGTTAGAGCAGCAGGTAAATCACAGATCTAAACCCTGCACTCACTTCAGAAAGCAGAGGGGAAATGACTGTCACCACCAGCCAGTCTGTGTGTGTGTGTGTGTGTGTGTGTGTGTGTGTGTGTGTGTGTGTGTGTGTGTGTGTGTGTGTGAGTGAGACTTCTAAAAGCTTTACACTCAGTAGTTAAAAAATGCATTTTAAAATTCATATGAAGCTTTATTGAAATCTGTAGACAAACAAAATCAAATCAAGATGTTTTTCACAAAAAACATGTGAGCTCATGCACAAAAACATGTGATCAAATGAGCATGTATAAAGTGTTCCAGAATCACATGGAAACACATGCAGAACATGTGTCTTAAATGTGAAGACCACGTGAAGTTTACATTTCTTTGTTCCATATTGACAAGGGGAACATGTGAAGAACATGCTTTTTACATGCATGTCTCATATATCACATTGTGATTTCATGTTCTCACATGTGATTTCCACATTCTGACTTCCTGTGGTTTTTCCATAAAGGAGAGAAAAAAACTTCTCTCTGTACCAAGTAAAAAAATTTTTGTAGCTCCCACAAATCAGACATAAATAAATGCCTATACAGTTAGAACACTTATAGTTGTTAGTTAACCTCTACAGTTAGAACACTTATAGCTGTTAGTTAACCTCTACAGTTAGAACACTTATACAGTAGCTGTTAGTTAACTTCTACAGTTAGAACACTTATACAGTAGCTGTTAGTTAACCTCTACAGTTAGAACACTTATAGCTGTTAGTTAAAGCCGCACTCTGGATTATTTCAGCAAGAGAGCAGTTTTTGAATCTAGCGTCCAAAGGCTCCTCCTCAAAACATCTCGACACGCGCGTCCGGTCGCGTGTGCGCACGTGTACACGGCGCATATATTTCGGGCATAAGCTGTACAGCTCAATGTGTAGGGTTTAATCACTCACAGTTCACAATCTTATTCCAACAACACTACGAGGGTCTGATGAGCCCTCTCTGTCCCTGCTGCTTCTGATATTAGCTCTGTTAGCAGAGAGCTGCTGCTGGACTCTGAAGATGAACTTGACTCGGCCCTGGATGAACTTTCTGACCAAAATAAACGCGTAATCCTGTCAAGCCTTGCCATTCTGTGAGGTGAAAGGTTTAAAAATAAAAATAAATCCGTCTTTAGCTGGGAAATGGGTAGGTTTTTAGTAGAAATGAGCCATGAGTCCTCAGTGAACGAGACGGTAAACAGAGAAACAAACGGAGCGTCCTGTACGACAGCGCCCCCTACTGGTACAGGTTTGGTCGATGCGCGTGCATGTTGAGAGAATGCAGAAATTTGAATTTCATTGGCTGAAAAATGTCGGCGGCAAGAAATAATGGAAAGGGGTCTCTAGGAGGAAGGAGGGTCTTCATCAGAATGACAGATGTTGTGGAACTCAACCCATAGGTCATAGTTTAGACCTGAAATATCATTTAAAACATTTATAAAACTTTGATACAGAGAAAAATGCTCCAGAGAGCCGCTTTAACCTCTACAGTCAGAACACTTATAGCTGTTAGTTAACCTCTACAGTTAGAACACTTATAGCTGTTAGTTAACCTCTACAGTTAGAACACTTATAGCTGTTAGTTAACCTCTACAGTTAGAACACTTATAGCTGTTAGTTAACCTCTACAGTTAGAACACTTATAGCTGTTAGTTAACCTCTACAGTTAGAACACTTATAGCTGTTAGCTAACCTCTACAGTTAGAACTCTATATTACCTGTTGGCTAACTTCTACAGCAGACTCATTTGACCACCTCTCCACCACACTCCTGAGCCTCACCTCTTCACGTGTCCTTGCCGCTATTCTCGTGAACTCCACCTCTCCTGAATGCCTCCTGAGTGTGGATCTCCAGGTCTATTTTCTTTAAAGGCTCACTCAGGAATCTTCAAACAAGCTAGGTATAGCTAGCTATTTTACACAAACACATCTCAGAGCTCTCACCCCTCCCATCGGGTATAATCCTTATGCCGTGCCTCCTCCAGACATGGGGCCGTGCATTGCCACAGAAACAATAGAGAGCCAAACACCAGCTGTTGAAACGTTCCCCCAGGTTTTTTCTCTTTCTACATTCAAACGTTTTTTGTTTTCTGCTAGCTGAAAATGCATTTTTCTTTTTGGAACTCTGGTATTTTTTCCTAAAATTGAAGCATTAACAGTCGGCTGTTTCTGTCCTTCTCTCACTTCCTGGATGTTCTGCTTTAAAATGCTCCACCAGCACACATTAATGGAGAATCCAAGCAGTGAGGAAGTGAGGCGCTTTGGCGATAGACAGCCGGATTGTCCAATAGTTGCTTTCAGTCCAAAATGTATGATTGGCTGAGGTTTTTAGAGAAATGCAAGGGAACCATCTAATTGATTTCTTTTGTTGTTTTTAATCGTCACAATTTATTTATAGCTGTACTATGTTAGAATGTTGTTATGAGGTATGGAAAAAAAACGTTTTAAGCTACATTGTTTGCCAAACTTCGTATGGTATATTAAAGTTTTGAACCCCCTCACACTCCACGTGTCATGTTCTGCGCAGCCTTTGTGTTTAATTTTGGCCTCTGTTTTTCCCTGTGTTTCCTGTGTTCTTCCTCCAGTCTCCCTAATCCTGCACAGGTGTATCTTGTTACCCTGATCACCGTCCTCATGTATTTAAGCACTCTTTTCTTTTCCCTCTCCTTCAGATCCTCTGTTTTTCCTGCCCCATGTGTACTCCTGCTCCGAGTCCCCTTGGTTTTTATAGGTTGGGCTTTTTGTGTTCTTTGCTGACATGCCAGTTTAACTTAGTTTGGTAATAAAATATCTCAGTTCAGTTCCTGCCTCATCCTCCTTATTTTGGACACTAACCCAGACCAAATCATGAGACAGATAGATGATGAATAGTCCCAGGGATTACATCAGGACGTGTGGAAGTAAATGTTGTCATCTAAAAAAATGGAGGTCTACCTATAATATATGAATTAAACCAGCTTAGCTGATTGTGAGAAATGCCTATTGAGGAAAACCTAGTTTAGAGAATGGCGTAACAGATGGTGTCAAACGCAGCACTGAGGTCAAGGAAAATACTCTAGATATCCTGATTGTGATTGGGCCCAATTTCAGACTTGTTTGGAATCAGATGCTACCTCAAGATCTGGACTTGTTATTATATAACAGGGTTTCCTCTACATGTACCCTGCTACGGTAAAATAAAAGCCACCACATCCGGGACTTGGCCTCCCCCCCTGACAGGACCGCAGCATGCGTTGTTTGGAACTCGGTCCTGGGGGAGGTGGCGAGGCCGGCCCACAACAACCCCTTAGCTTGTTACCCCTACGCAGCATCCCCCTCCCGCTCAGCTCCAGGATAAGATTCTCTGCTGCAGGCATGCCCCCCACCCCAGAAACGTGTCCTAAGGAGGAGTTTTGTGTTGCTCCAAAACACTGAGCACAGAGGACAAAGCAGCATGCAGCGTAGGGTGGGGTGAAGGAGAGGAGGAGCTCAGAGCAGCAGATAGATGACTCTTAAGGAATGATCTGGGCCATTATCAGTAAAGAAGTTTGTTCTTTCTGGGCACAAAATGGACCAGAGTGTCAAAACAAAACTACAGTATATCATATACTGTATAGACTTCTATGTGAATGGATGGATGGATGGATGGATGGATGGATGGATGGATGTCCACACACACACACATACGTCACCCCTGCCTCCCCGGACAGCCCACCACAACAATTAAAAAAAAAATCAAACATTTTTTTTAACCCATCTATAGTTATCTGGTGGCACAGAGTTAGACCTCTTGACTCCACACAAAAACAGCAATGTGTGTGGCATGACATCACTTTGATGCAGAGACGCTATTGGTCAACAAAGTAAAACATGGAAGCAGCTTGAAGCGCAAAGCACAAGTATGTCTGGAGGTACTATAAAGTTGACGAGAACAGCATTGTAGACCTGGACTCGGTATCAGCAGATCCTTCATATCTAATGACTCGGACTTGGACTTGACTTGAGGGCCAAAAAACCTTTTTGCGACATCCCTGCAAAATACAGTACTATATACACAGAATGAAAATATGAATGAAATACTTTTCTTTTATTTCCCATTTTTCATGAGCTGAACTCAAAGATCTAAAACATTTTCTACAGACCCAAATATTGTTCACTAATCTGTCTAAATCTGTTAGTGAGCACTTCTATGCTGAACTAATCTATCACACCTCACAGGTGTGGCATATCAAAGTGCTGATTAGACAACATGGATTTCACACAAGGGTGCTTTAGACTGCCCACAATAAAAGGCCATTCTGAAGTGAACTGAAGAAAACCAGTCAGGATCTGGAGTGGTCACCAATTCCCTCACGCACATCTCTGTCGCATAGAGTTGATCAGGTTGTTGGTTTTGGCTAATAGTTAATAGTATTGGTTTGATTTTTTTTATGTCTAAATAAATATTTTATTAATACGAGTTATATTTTTGATAGTTTTCTCTATTTTCACCTTCAATCTCAACAAATTCTCTGATGTTTTATGTTTTTTTAAGGCCCCTAATAGAACATATGTATCAAACAAAACATCACATGAATGCTGGGACTTTGGCAGAAAGATGTGATATTGCCTGTCTTGCCCTGTGAGTTCAGGAAGACTTAACAAGGCAACAGGAACCTTTACACAGCAGCACTCTTCTGTAGTGGCCTGTTAGGGGTTGCGTCCTGCTGCATATGGCCTTTGCAGCCCTGGTGGGGCGTGTTTGCCCTGTCCCTGTACCATTGCCCTGCCAGTTGGCAGGCCTAAGCCAGGAAACTGTCAGTGTCAATTGAGCTGAGTGGAGGAGGTCCTGCTAAAGGAGCCTCAGTAGTTCCAGGGCCCACCTCTGTTTCCAAAGCATGGGAATAAAGAGCTCTGCATTCCACAGGTCTGAGCTGCCAGCTTTCCCCCTGCCCACAGTTCACAGGGAGCCCTGAATGAGATTAACAAAAGCGTTCTGTTGGACCCCTCTTGGCCAGCTTCCACGTCAACAGCTCGCAAGGTCAGGGGTCGCACTAACTACATTCATTCCCAGCAGACCCCTTGCTCTAAACACAAGCTGCCAGTTGCACAAACTCAAGGCTTTACCTCTAATCCCCCGAGATATGTCTGATCTCTCCACATGTTTCTGCACAATTAAAGCAATATCACACCTTGCAAATGGAGCAGGGTGAATAAGGAAGAAGCAGAAGAGAGGTGCAATCACAAAGATGGACGGAGGGAAGAAAATGAGAAAAGCAAATGAATGAGTGAAGGATAGAGAGAGAGAAATGAAAATATGAATCTGGTTATGCAGCCAGTCACAGAGATCAAGGAAAGCTCAGTGGTTGTTAAAAGCCAGTCAGATCCAAACTTCTTCATTATCTCTAGAGGGACATTACTGTAGATGTTTCAGTAACTCGTCTAGAGTTTTTATAAAAAGTAATGGTTGGCTGTTCTAGAGTTTTTAAAGTGTTGAGCTCTATGTTAGGACCAGCTGTCTAGTGAGTGCTTTCTGTCTGTCAGGGCCACTGATGCACTGCTGTCTGAACTTGGGTCCAGAGCTGCTGTCAACGGGAGGATCTCTGATAGGGTGGGAGGTTGCACCCATCAGTGGTGGTTCTGCAGCAGTTTGGCAAAGCTGTTGTGGCTTGGGGTGTCTGGGGCTCAGGTCTCCCCCATGTTTTCCATGGGTCACAGGGTGCAGGTCTGTGGCCTCTCACATTCACTATAGAGCACTCCTATTGAGAAACCTTCTATACACAAGCACACATACGCACACACAGGTGCTTACGCAGTGCTCACACAAGCATGTACTCAGGTGCTTTCAGACACATGAACTTGGGCTGTGTATTGCATTGAACACACATTGAATTAGTCATTACTGTGTGAGTTCCAAGACATTGTAATTGTTGTAAATTCAGATGCTATTTTATTGCTGTGGTATCTTTGCCCTCTGTTTTCTTTATTCTCTCTCTTCTTTTACAGGTCTATAAACAGATCATTTCTTCCTCTGTCACCCCCCACCGTCTTCCTCTATCCTTCCTTCATTTCCGTCTCCGTGTTCGTTGGGATTCAAATGAAACCAAAAAACAGTTTTAAGAAAGATTTTGTCTAAAATATCAGGTGGAGCATTATAGCAGCAGCTGTAATGGCCCACCTGTGATAGTAAATCTATAAGGCTTGTTTTTGGCATTCAGACATCAATTCTGATTGATATACTGCCCGACAGGACACACACAGGAAAAAATACATCATGTAGTTATAGAGACAGAACACCATGTAGCAACCAAAAATGTAATAAAGCCAATAATGTAAAAACTTGGCAATAATGGAATAAAAACTGTGAGCCAATAATGTAATAGGCTATTACATTATTGGCAGGTTATTACGTTATTGGCTTGGTGTTAAAAAATACTTAGAAAATGTAATAACTGGTGCCAATAATGTAATAATACATAAGTATGACTGCGGTTTTTTACTTTTTAGCATTTTTTGTGCAGTTTGCTAATGAAAAGTAGATGGCGTAGCTGTCATATTTATTCATACAAAGATGTGTACTATCTCTTTTTTTTCTAGTGTACTTTCCCTAACCCTATAGGTATTCTTGTATATAACATGTGTACCATGTGCATTATATACCATGAAATCAGTGTCTCATGTGTTGAAGGAATTTACCATATTTTTTCTAGGACTAACACGCTTATTTATTTCCAATCCAAAAACTCTGAACTGCAATATTTAATATACATAGAACATGAACAATAAAAATAAAGTTGAAAGTGTAACCAGAACCAAAAGAGTCCAAAAGAGCAAACAAAAAGGTGGACCCATGAAGTGGGTGCAAGGGCACCTGAAGAGGCTGAGTCCAGAAAGGGAACCAGTAGGCGGTCCCACAATACAAAGTTTAGGTATGGGACAGGAGGGCGGCCCGGAGGCAGCTCGGCGTGGCGTGGCTGTGGAGGGCTGCTCGGAGGCCACAGGGTGTGGTGGGACCCTGGTGGACTTTGGCGAAGCCACCAGACCAGGTGAGGACCCTCTGGGACATGGCGAGACACAGGAGTAGACCATGAGATGTCCAATGGGGCCCCCTGAGGCCCTGGCTCTGATGGCGAGGTGTCTGTTGTGACCCCCTGGGAACCTGGCTCTGGCTCCAGTGGTGAAGCACCTGGTGGTCAGAGCACATTGTAGTAAAGAGTCTTCTACAAAATCTCACATTAAAGCCGCATTGTGGATTATTTCATCAAGAGAGCAGTTTTTGAATCTAACGTCCAACAGCTCCTCCTCAAAACACCTCGACACACGCGTCCGGTTGCGTACGTGCACTTGGCGCATTACATTGCTAGGCATAAACCGTGCAGCTCAAAGTGTAGGGTTTAATCACTCACAGTTCACAAATCTTATTCCAACACTGTACCAGGCTCTGATGAACCTTGTCTGTCCCTGCTGCTACTGATACTTAGCTCTGTAGCAGCTAGCTGCTGCTACTCTGTCTGTAGCTGAACAGAGAAATGACTCAGCCCTGGACAAATTTTCTGACCAAAATAAACGCGTATCCTTGGCAAGCCTTGCCATTCTGTGAGGTGAAAGGTTTAAAAATAAAAATAAACCCGTCTTTAGCTGGAGAATGGGTAGGTTTTTAGTAGAAATGAGCTGTGAGTCCTCAGTGAACGGCTGAGACGACAAACAGAGAAACACACGGAGCATCCTGTACGAGA
Organism: Callopanchax toddi; assembly: GCA_006937965.1. Taxonomy (NCBI): domain Eukaryota; kingdom Metazoa; phylum Chordata; class Actinopteri; order Cyprinodontiformes; family Nothobranchiidae; genus Callopanchax; species Callopanchax toddi. The sequence goes on from SSNR01000401.1 coordinate 309,582, forward strand.
GCGCCCCCTACTGATACAGGTTTGCTTGATGCGCGTGCACATTGAGAGAATGCCGACAATGCAGAACTGTGAATTTTATTGGCTAAAAAAGGTCAGCGGTCAGAATAATGCAAATGGATATAGGAGGAAGGAGGGTCTTCATCAGAATGACAGATGTTGTGGAACTCTAACCATAGATCATAGTTTAGACCTGAATTATCATTAAAACATTTAGAAAATTTTGATACAGAGAAAAATACTCCTCTTAGCTGCTGATTCAAATAATTTTAAAGTTCATATGTGTGAAATATGTTGTTTTGAGGGGGGGGGGGAATCAATGAACATTTACTGCAAGTTTCAGACTGGGGTTCAGTACCCACACAACCGTTTAAAAAATCAACTCCTAAACTCATCAGTTGACTGAGATTTTTACTTCACCTTTTTCAGAAAAGCTGCAACATATTAGGACTCCGACTTATTCACTCATATCAACAGCTGATCAGTAGATAAAAGTCCTGTTGTTGACTCAGAATAATGCTTTTACAAACATTCTGGAAGAAGCACATGACCTTTTGACCCCTCTGAGCATCAGTGAAATCCTATCAGATCATTTGAATAGTGTTTGTGTAATTCAGTACGAGGGATGTTTTGTGACCCAGCATTTCAGCTCACACCTCAGATCCTTCTGTGTCTTCTTCCAAACTCATTAGCTGATCCAGCAGTGTTGAAGTTCTTAGGTATTCATTTGGACTCAAATGAATGATAAAAACAACTCTGTTATATACTGCTCGCCTTTTAACTGGAAAACAAAAGTTGGACCATATCCCCCTATTTTAGCCTCCCTGCACTGGCTGCCTGTTTATTTTAGGATTAATTTAAAAATGATTTTATTTGCTTTTAAAGCCTTAAATGGCCTGGCCCCTCCTTATCTGTCTGAGCTGCTGCATCTCTACACGCCCGCTCGTTTGCTCAGGTCAGCTGATCAGCTGCTCCTGAGTGTGCAAAAGACAAAGAGTAACTCAGAGGAGACCGTGTGTTTGCTGTGGCAGCTCCTAGATTATGGAATAACCTTCCTTTGGACATCAGACAGGCCTCTTCCTGTCTGAATTTATTCTCTCAGGCTTTTTACTCCAAAATTTCTTTCAGTTTTTAGCATTTATTTTATTTACTTTTTATGCTAACTTTTCAAAATTGTTTCATAGTGATTGATTTATGATTGTTTTATTGTTTTAATACAGGGCTGTTTTATTCATCACATGCTGATTTTACCTTTTTGATTTTATGGCATTTGATGAATGTTATTAATGTTCAGCACTTTGGTCCTGTGGGTGTTTTAAATGCTCTATAAAAAAAAAAGCTGGTATGGTATTTCATCCAAAGAGGCATCAGGCAGGAAATGTCCTGTTGTTCATCCTATCAAACCACCTGAACCAGCAGGTTAAAGAAACCTGAGAGGTCAGAAGCTGCACGTGGTTCTGGTGGGTCAGTTGATCTAACACCAGGTCCAGTTCAGCACATAGATCCATAGGATGCTGTAGAAAATCTAAATCAGTCATCATCTCTAAAAACTCTCCCCATCTGGATTCAGCCATTGGCTAAATCTTCAAGGGGTGCAGAGCATCCATTACACAGAGAGTCACTGCAGTATTCATCGGTCTCAGTAATCACAAGAACTGATTCACACCTGATCACAATTAATGCACCAAGAAGAGCAGCTGATCTACAACCTGAACAGACTGATAGAACTCTAACACTGAACATGTTCTCATTCTGGTTCTCATTAGACTATTCAGAGACGTGTGTGTGTGTGTGTGTGTGTGTGTGTGTGTGTGTGTGTGTGGGTCTACAGTCTGAAAATGTGTCATAAATTCACCATGTTACCATCTCACCTGCTGTGCTGCCAGTTTCCTCGTCTCCTAAATGTTCTACACCAGGGTCAGAGTTTAAATTACAAACGTTTTTCTGTCACGTTTTTCAAATAAATCCCAAAGTTTGAGTAGAAAGTGACTTACACAACTTTCAGGCCCTGTTTTCTGCATAAGAAGCTTTAGAATTGAGGCCCCTGGACTTCTGGTCTTTAGGTTATGCACCATCTGAAATTTGCACAAGCTGCACAGACAACACCCCTGACACCATTCATGCACTTTGGTTTTGTTCGCCTGTTTGGGGATTTTGGTCCCGAATCTGTGAAGACCTGTCAAAGTGTCTGAAATGTAATATTCCAGCTTCCCCTTCAGTTTGCTTGCTGGGAGATTTAGAAGATGACTTCACAGAGATTAATTCAGCTCATTGTTCTAACTGCCCTATGCATCGCTAAGAAAACAAAAATAATCTCAGTTTGAACCAGTATAGAAATTTGTTGTTGGACTATATTAACCTTGAGACAACCTCTGCCTCCGCTCAAAAAAAATCTCTCTGGGTAACTTTGATCAGTGCCATCACATAGTGAGGATGAGGGGGTCCTTGACTCTTTCCTCCAGGGTGGTGTGGTGGGTGTGTGGGGATATCTGGGTTTGGGGCGTCTGGGGGGTTCCTAGGGATGATGTCATTGGGGGGTCTGACGTTGGGGCTGTGTTTACTGCCTGGGTGGCATTTTGGTTACCTCGGGGTGTCCTTCTGGTGGCCATGTCTGGAGTCTGGAAGGATCTGTGGCGGTGACCATGGTAGCTGCTGGGTCGCTCCTGGGTGGGTCGGGGGGAAGAGCGGGGAAACTGCCTGGGTGTCTAATTTCTTGTGTAGTTTGAAAATTTACTAAATGTGTGTGCTAGGGTGGGCGGCTTCGGCCTCAGTGTGGCCCCTGGACCTCTCTTTCTGGTCCTTAGAACTGCTAGAAGATTCTGGTTTGTGGACCTGAGGACTCGGGTTGGAGCGTATGGCTTTGAAAATATTTTGTGATTCTAATTTTCTTCTTCCTCCTCCTGTAAGACTGGTGGGGCGGCGCCCTTGTGCCCCTATTGGCGGGCCACCACTGCACATGTCTGTGATCAGGGTGACCAGATCCCAACCAACATATAGGGACAAAGAACATGTTGGTTGGAGACAATGTGGGACATGTTAAAGGGTGTGGTTTACTGAAAAACTATTTTTTCATGTTTGTCTGATTATTATTGGTCACTCTGAGCTTTTCATGCAGACTGAACATGAAAACAGTCTTCTACGTGGATCTCAAAATCTCTGAAATGCTAGGATTTGAAAAATACATGGTCTGGCCCATCTTGGCTCATGCCCGCCCCACAGGCAGGCCCAGAAAATGCACAAGGCCTAGGGGCCTCGTGTGGTCTGTTATTTTATTTAAATTTACATGCAAGAATATTCTTAAAGTGAACTGACCCACAAAATCTTACGCGATGCAGATTTTACAAGATCTTGACTCACGTTATGACACTTAATGTTCATGTATAGAAACAGAACAAAATCCTAGCAACTAAGCTGTAGTATACTGGCCTAAGACACCGCCTCTGACGTGGGAGATGTGGGTTTGAGCCCCAGGTCAGGCATGTGTTGACTTTTAAATTTTCCTATAGGGATGGGGGTTTTGCAGCGAGGAGGAGAGAGTCCTTGGAGCAGATTTTGGGTAAGTTTGTAACATATTTTTGCTGCAATATTAGGAGTTATTTTGAGGTCTTTGTGGTTAGCCACACATGCTAATGCTAGCATAGCAACTCCCACGTCCTACAGTCTGCTTTCAGCTCGGTTCAGGTGTCACAGCAGAACGTTCTGCTCCTTTAGGAGAAAATGTAAGTTCACATGTAGGTATTTGACAAACGCTGAGAAAGTGCTTCCTCTAAAATTTCTCCTTCGCCCGCGGATTCAGGATCAACAACATAAAGCCAATCAGAAGCGAGGGGTGTGCATATCATTAATAATAATGAGGAAACCTGCTGTTTCAAGCAGACCTACGAATCAGCAAACTTCTGCATCAGAGAATAGAAGCATCATAGCTTTTTTCTTTACTCATAAGGCATTGATTTACACTAGAGAACACTGCAAACATATAAAAAACAAACAAACGAGTAAACCACAACTTTAAATACTAAAGGTTTGTCAAAAAATTTAAACATTGTATTTGAAAAAAGCAACTAATAATAAGTTAACCTTTACTGAACTCCTTGAGGGAAATACAAATTTTGACTCATATCTAGACGGGGATTCGAACCCAGGTCTCCCACATGAAAGGTGAAGTCTTTACATATAAACCACTGCTCTGGTTTTATCTTTTGTTCGGTTTCTGCACATGAACATTACATGTCACGAAACAAGACTGCCACCATGTTTACCTAATCTGCGTCGGTTGTGATTTTTACTAAATTTTAAAATTCAGTTTAAGAATATTTTTGCATGTAAATTTAAATAAAATCATATCTTTTTTACTGGCCAATGGGGCCCTGAGACCACACGAGGCCCCTAGGCTCAAGCCACATCTAGCCTGTGCATTAATCTGGGCCTGCCTGTAATGTTCCCTCTGATCAACACCTTGCATTGTTTTAACATCAGGCCTCTCTGGAGGCTGCTGACAGACTTAAACACTGTTTGTTTTCGAACAGTTCTTGAATTTTCATGTGTAATTATTACTTGTTTTCTTCATTCATAATTTGGGGATATTTGATAATCTACCAGGTCCTGAAACATGAATGCACCTTTAACTGTTTAGTGGTTTATTGGTTGTTTTAAAGTGAATCTATTAATAATTCTTATGGCACTTTGTTGAACAATAAAAACTGGATTTGTGTTTTTCAAAGTGTTACATTACACTAAGTTACGTCTGGTGGTAGAAATAAAATTTGAGATCCAAAACTAAAACCTATTTTACTTGACTTTTTTGTGGGGGCTGTTCACAGATACTTCTATTTTCTCCCTCATTATTTCTCCTGCTTGATCTGCCTGATTTCTTTAAGCTGGATCCAGAGCCCTGCCCCCCTGCTGAGCCCCCAGCCCAGAGGAGGGGAGGCCTGGGCCAGCTGCAGGCTTCAGCGGGTTGAGGGGGTTGGCCGAAAGGGACCCGAGAAAAATAAGTCAAAAGAGGTGGTTGATGACAGCATGAGAGCAGCAGAGGAAATTGCACTCGGAGACACAACATGGGCACCCAACAGATTGAGTTTCAAAGCAGTAAAATGAGAGGAAGGTTCTGCTTCCGCAGCTCCGTCCGTCAGCAGAGGTCCGATCACATTCAGCAGCGAACACCAGGGTTTTGACACCAGTCCAAATCAAAATCAGCCACTTCTCAACCTCTTTCATCGAGAGTCTGAAAGATTTCCTAGAACCTAACATTGGTGACGACTCACACCATTAGTTTATGGTTACTTCATGATTTCACTTCTGAATTTGTATAAGACGTTTTTTAGTTCACCAATTAAATCACAAATTACTGATTTAGTAATTACATCACTGATAACTGATTTACTAATTACATCACTGATTACTGATTTAGTGATTACATCAGTGATAACTGATTTAGTGATTACATCAGTGATAACTGATTTAGTGATTACATCAGTGATAACTGATTTAGTGATTACATCAGTGATAACTGATTTAGTGATTACATCAGTGATAACTGATTTAGTGATTACATCAGTGATAACTGATTTAGTGATTACATCAGTGATAACTGATTTAGTGATTACATCAGTGATAACTGATTTAGTGATTACATCAGTGATAACTGATTTAGTGATTACATCAGTGATAACTGATTTAGTGATTACATCAGTGATAACTGATTTAGTGATTACATCAGTGATAACTGATTTAGTGATTA
>SSNR01000401.1:333199-350053 GCA_006937965.1 Callopanchax toddi
GGGGGGGGGGGGGGTCACAGGGGCCCGGGGGTGATGTCAGCCTATTAAACTGATTTCACAGGTTCCCTTAACGAAGCCTCTGGCAGGTTAAAGGGCAGGAAGCTTCCTGTTTCAGCCCCTCCCCCCACCGCAAAGGGCAGGGCTTAACAACAGTGACTGACTAACAGGCATCAGGACGGGCAGCTGCCCAGACACAACTCTCAGGACCCCAAACACCAGTGGGGACCCTGTAGAAAATCTGGGACTCTTTAGACCACCGTCCAGCAAGTTCTATTTAACATTTCTCTTCACCCTGTCTCTTCCACCCATCTCTTTTCTCAGCAGAGCCTTAACTAAAAACCTGATCCTGATGTCGAGTGGCGGTCCAGGTGATGAAAGGTCACTCCAGGCTGGTAGCGCTGCAGAAATAGGCTGCTATGAAGGCAGAGTCAAAACCCATACGATTTCTTAACCACTTTCCTCCAGTAAGGGTCGCAGGGAGCTGGTATCTGTCTCCAGGAGTCATCGACTGAAAGGCAGAGGACACCCTGGACAGGTTTATAGTCCACACAAACGTTCACACTGTCACTCACACCTTAGGTCACAAGTGAACCTAACAAATGCTTTTGGTGAATGGGAGAAAAACCATGGGGAGAACATGCTAACTCCACACAACCGGTAAATAAACCTGCATCCTTCTTGCTGCGAGGCAATTGTGCTACCAACTGCTCCACCATGCAATGAACTCCAAACCTCAACAAACAAAAGCACTGAAGGGAAATAAGAATAGAAAATATGTTCCTTTAAGCTGAGATCACAGTGTATAATTTTACATAAAAATCCTGAAAAATAGTTGTTTTCTATCTTTACAGTTAAAATTACCATGAGTGTTAAGATAAAAGGTTATTGATGTGTGTGTGTGTGTGTGTGTGTGTGTGTGTGTGTGTGTGTGTGTGTGTGTGTGTGTGTGTGTGTGTGTGTGTGTGTGTGTGTGTGTGTGTGTGTGTGTGTACCCAATCTGCTGAATCGTGCGGTCTGTTATCTGCAGCTGGCACTCTGTTGCCTCCCGATCAGTCCCTGCAGCATATGCTACCAGGTGTTCTCTCCCTCTGAACGCAATCCTTCATCAAGGTAACCCAACTGCAGACAAATTAATTAGGAGAGGATCAATTCAACAGCCCAGAGTAGGAAGGTGTGGTTTATTAAAGCAAAAACACAGATTTCTTGGCTCGCTTTTGTCTTTAACCACTGATTTCTTGTGAGATTGTCTTTTTTCTTCCATCACCTAAAAGTCTCTGTTGCACTTTATCTGATCATTTTATCTTTCTTTTTTTTTTTTTTTTTTTTGCATAAACAAGTTTGTCCAATAAACTGGACATTGTCATCATTTCATATTAGACACTAACAAGATGGCAACCAACCAACAATTTAATGAAAAAGTAAAAGTAAAGCTAAACTACTGAACATGCTGCACACACCGTGTAATTTACATTATAAGTTGCAGTGGATTTTTCATTTGTGATTGGATATTTCATTTTGTGATATTGATTTTTTATTAAATAAAATGACAAAACACATTAAAAATTGAAATATACTTGCACTCGCCAACGTGGGAAACCTCCACCATGCCTGTTTATTTGAAAATAAGAGTCATCTTTTTTTTCTTAAAAGGAGCTCAATGGCAATTGATCAGGCAGCTGTATAATTCAAGCATTTCTCTGAAGCTGTTAGCCACGAGTAAAATTTATATTACCTGGGTTGAAAATGACAGACAAATCCTGTTGCCTGCTGGGAAAGGACCCCTTCTGCCCCTTCAGCAATCACGGTTTTAAAAAGCTACACAGATAGCTGTTGGTAGCTAACAATCTCTGGGTTTAGTTAAGATATTTTGCACAATGCTCAACATTCAGGCTCAAATGAGTGCTTATCCAATCACAGGATGCATACATCAACACCAGCATAAGAACTGCTAGCGTGCCTCAAGAGCTGATTGGCTATCACAGTTGACTGTGTCTGTTCACTTAAAGCACATGAGTCAACTCTGTTGATTCTGAAGGCCTCAGGCAGACCTGGCAACACAAGCTAGCTGAAATCTGATTGGACATGTAAAAACCATACCTTTATTAAATACTTCCAGTGTTACATACTATTTAACACAGCCAAGTGGATATACTGTAATATGACATAATAAGAAGAAAGCACGGAGACTAATTTTATTTAGAAATATGCACCAAAAGAAAAAACACATTTTTCTTTCAGATTAAAGGCCAATTCATACTCAATTCATACATACTGCAAGAACAAAATGACGTCATTTTTTTCTCCCAGTTCGGCAGCGCTAACGGCTTGTTCTTGTGCACATCAGCCGAGCCGGACTTTGTTCGGCAGGATGTCTGAGAACAACACCTGTGATTGGTCAGAAAGGGAGGATGAGCGTGGTTAGTGCGGTTAGCGGTTGACGTTTTTCTCCGGCGCCTGCTGTGCTGCTTTGTGCGGACGGACCTGAAGGGTTACGGTCTGGATTGACCCGAGCTAGGAGGACCAGCGCGGACCGCGAGGGTTTGCGCCGGAGACCCGTATGCCTCCGCTCCTCACGTAGCGAGGACGGATCGTTTTAAACTGCACACACACACACCCTCCCCTCCACACACACACACCTGATACACACACCTGTATGACACGTTGCTGAAATAGTTCGACAACTGAGTTCTTGTGGCGTATGAATGCTCCCTGCTGAAACAAACTTTTTCTTGTTCTCGCAGACCCCCAGCGAGAACAAATGTCTTTCTTCTCGTGGAGTTTGAATAGGCCTTAAGTTTAGGCCTTGCTGGCCCTGACGGTCCACCATTACCAATAAAGTGTTCTAAAAGTAGAGACTGTAGTAATCCGTTGACCAGGTGTTTAATAACTACTCACTCATAGAGATTTGTAGAAGTACATAACTTTTATTAATACTCTAGTTTTCTCTTACAGGAATACTTCCTGTCCATCCCTTATATACCTCCCCCATAACCCCATCTCAGTTTCCTTTTACTACACCTTTATTCTTACTACACCCCTTTTCTTTAGCTGGTGTTTTGACTCTATAACTACGAGGCGTTCTGACTCTACCACTCTTCAAGTGATGTCACCAGTGGGCATGGTCCCTACTGTAAATACACAACTGATAGAATGCCAATTCAGAATGACCAGATAACTCTCTCTTTAATTCTCTGAATGCAGAATGGGTTAGAAAAGCAACATTTTCCTAATAAAAAAAAATCAGCCATGAAATAAAACCCATTGAAACAGCTCTCAGGCTGAGTATCATACATAATTCTCAGAGAGAAGATTCAAAGAAGATGAGCGTGGTCAAACACAGCGGTGCAACAAAGCGTTCTATGATAAGAGATTTTTTCTTTTGATAAGGAGCGGTTCTGCTTCAGCCCTCCTGAGACTTTCTCTTAAATGGGCTGTTTGTCTGCCAGGATTCAAGTAAGCAAATCACTTCTTCTTCTTTATGTTTGAAAGACAAGGACATCTTCATATGGATTTAAAAACAATCAGCGTATCACCTCTCTCTCTCTCACACACACACACACACACACACACACACACACACACACCTTACGGACCGGCTTTGTGCTCGCTGGTATTTTGTGAGCTCTTAGCTAAATGGATGTGAGCGCTCCCCCTCAGACACAGTGACCTTCAGTCATTTAACAGTCAGTATGAGAGGAACATGATATCAACACCTGAACAAAGCACAGCATAAAGTACCACATCAAGCTGCTGTTTATTCATATCGCAGCTGGTTGGGTCTGTCATCTAGAGGTCAGTCATTTGAATACAACACACACGCACACACACACACATTACCGGCGACCGCCGTCCCTTTGCCTTCCAGTTAAAACAGCCATGCATCAGCCACTTCAAAAGGGCCTACCTTCAAGCACAGTTTCTACTACGGCGAACGTGCTTCACAGCAACAGCTCTCTGACCAAAAAAAAGACTATAGAGCAGCTGTAAAGGATGGAAAAATCAAGACTCGCTTGTGTCAAAGAGGAGATGCAGAAAGGCAGGGAACAATAGAACGGAGGAAAGACAAGGAAGACATAAAGGAAAACCCCAAACAGGCTTTGTTTAATTACCAGCATGAGAACGGTGGAGAGAAGCAGAGGTTTTCACTCGTTAGTCTACGGCGCCGGATCAAACGCTGTATTTACATATCAGATTAAACCACTCCTGCAACGGTGAGATCTGAGCTGTGAAGGCACGGCTAACGAGAAGAAGCCATGTTCCTCTCTGGCTCTCAGGAACAAGTCTGGGAAAACAACTCCTCTAACTTTGTTAAAAGAAGACCTGATGATGGCATATTCACACAGCCGATTAGGCTAGGCAGCCACCACACATCGCAGATCATCATCGTTTTACAAAACTAGAGACGGGAACGGACAGAAACCCTGCCATTCTGCATCTCCTCCCTGTGCCAGCCAATTAGAGGCCCCGGTGGGTCAAAGCGTCAAACAGGAGGTGGCTGGAGTTCAGTAGCAGCACAAACACACCGTTAGAAGTGACACCCACTTCTTTCATCCCACCTTTCTTCTTATTTTTTCTTCTCCTACTCAGCAGAAAAGGAGAGGTAGATTTGTGACTCCAGGGATTCAAACAACCATCCGTCATTATCCCCTCGACCTCACAGCCTAAGAATCACATCAGCTCACCCTGGGTCCTGCCCCATTCCGGCTCAGAAAGCTGTAATGTTAGGGAATAAAGATTTTGGAGGTCGAAGCTCCATTAGCTCCGTCTCATGTTCGGCTTTTCAGAATGAGAAGGAACGAAAGTAAAGGACAAACAGTGATGATTGACTGATTACTGAAGTGCACGTGGCTCGTGCACTTTCAGGAGGAAAGCTGCAGAAGGCGAATGGTGTGCATCAGAATAACAATGGAAGTGATTGGAGCTAACAATCCGAATCACTAGGCGACGGGATTTGAAACATATGTCATGTTGTTGCGCTTCAGTGATAAAAACTAATAACAGTATTCCCTGACTGCACTGTATGAGTGAGAGTCAGACACAAAGCCCTGGCAGAGCACAGTCCCCCCCCCACACACACACACACCGCCCCTCATACATCAGCAATGCTAATACCCCGCCTGCATCCCGAACCGACAAAAAGATGATCATTTAGGCTTTAAAAGACACACCTAAACCAAAAGGGAAAGAGGAGATGAAAAGAGAGGAAAAAATGAAGAAAAACATAAGAGGGGAGAGGAAGAAAGAGTGAAGAGAGGCTTTGGTTGAGTGGGGGGGTGGGCAAAGCGGAAGTTAATTACATATTCTGAACCTGGCCGATGTAGTCCCTGGGGATCTGCCTCCGCACCTCAGGATCTGTAAATAATTGACAGATAATATTAATTGGCTTTGGATTAGTGAGCAAGCTCAGTATCACACATTAATATTTGATCAGAGGATGATAGGGACCCTGGCAGGGGATCCGAAGGGGCAGCTGAGGCTGTTTTGTTGATTAGGCCTGAGAAGGGAGGAGATGAAGGCGAGTGGTGTGGAGGTAGCAGCAGCAGCAAGAACAGCAGCTCCAGACACACAGATGGCAACACACAGCTACGGTTTGATGCTCCTGTTCGCTCCAGGCTGCAGAACCTCCTACTGCCAGCAAACCTCCTGCTTCCCATTTCACCATAAAGAAGAAGAAAAAGGAAAAGGAGAACTTAGGGCGGCATCACAAGTTTCCTTTGTATCAGCTGCAGTGTTATAAATGTTCTGCTCATAAATGACATGGCCCATGTCAGCTCTTCAGTTCAGCTCAATTTAGTCTAGTTTCTCTCCAGGTCACATCAGGTCACATCAGGTCATCTCAGGTCACATCAGGTCACATCAGGCCACCTCAGGTCACATCAGGCCATCTCAGGTCACATCAGGTCACATCAGGCCATCTCAGGTCACATCAGGTCATCTCAAAGTCACAAATCCAGATCCTTCAGGTCCAGATTCAGGTCAGCTGATTACAGTAAATGTGATTCAGCTGGAATCAAATCAGATTCTTTATAAAAGATAAATAATCAGATCGTCTCGTTAAAAGAAAGCAGCTGATTGGTTAATGCTTTACTCCAATTTATCCTCTATTCTGATCAGTAGGAGGGAGACAGTGGGAAGGACCTGGACCAGAACCTGAACCAGGACCAGGACCTGGACCAGAACCAGGACTAGAACCAGGACCAGGACCAGAACCTGAACTAGTACAGGAACCAGGACCAGAATCAGGACCAGAGACTGGACCAGAACCAGGACGAGAACCAAAACCAGAACCAGACCCTGGACCAGGACAAGAATCAGGACCAGAATCAGGACCAGAAACTGGACCAGAACCAGGACCAGAACCAAAACCAGAACCAGACCCTGGACCAGGATAAGAACCAGGACCAGAACCAGGACCAGGATAAGAACCTACACTAGAACCAGGACCAAGACCAGAACCAGGACCAGGACCAGAATAAAAACCTACACCAGAACCAGGACAAGAACCAGAAACAGGACCAGAACCAGGACCAGAACAAGATCAGATGCAGGACCAGGACCAGGAACAGGATCAAAAGCAGATCTAGGACCAGGAGAGAGTGACTGAGCCTCAGAGGACAGGATGGAGACAAAGACAGGACTGGACCAGTCCTCGTTTCTAAAACAGAACAAAGTCAGTGGTAACAAGAACAGGAACTATAAACATGGAGGGTAGAGAGAGTAAAGCCAGAGAGAGGAGACGTGGTCAGTTAGTCCTCCAGACTGAGTCTAGAGCAGCAGGACTAGAGACGAGTCAGGATAACCCAAGATAACTTTAACTAAAAGGATTTATCAAAAAGGAAAGTCTGAAGCCTCATTTAAACAGTAGTCAGGGTTTCTGCCTCACAGATGGAAATTGGAAGCTGTTTCCATGATAGAGGAGTCTGAGGATTGAGAGCTCTTCCTCTCTTTCTACTTTTAGAAACTATAGTTGTAAACCTGCTGTCTAGAGCCAAGTGCTCTTATGGAGACATCTGGAACAAGAAGATTTCTATGGAGCCTGATGTTTGAGAGCTTTAGAAGTTAGAAGCAAAACTTTTTTCCCCTTCTGGACCTTCCAGAGAGCCGATGAAGTGATGTTAAACTGTAGAAATCTCTTCTCTCTTCCTCACTCTCACCAGAACTCTGGTAGCAGCATCTGGATCAGTTGGAGGCTCTAATGCAGGGGTCATCAGCTAAAAACCTGTAAGGGCCACATACATTTTTTTAAAGGGGTTTTTGTGGGCCGTGTGTGTGTGTGGGTGGGGGGGTTGTGTTTAAGAGCTACTGTTCCGGGCAGTACAATGTGCACAAAGAGTGACATAAGAAAAAAACAGAAAGTCCGTATAAGGCTGAGGGGCCGGATTTGGCCTGCAGGCCGCCATTGCTGACCACTGCTCTAATGGCGAGTTCGCATGCGAGGATTTTCAAATTGTCGGACGACTTAAAAATGATAAGAAACCATAAGTGGTGAATAAAAAATCCCTGATGCTAGCCGTTCTGCTCCTACAGTGCTGCGACGTATAAAAGACATGAACTGATTTCACCCACCAACATTTCCAGGTCAGATCTCACAGAACTTATAAATACATGTACATACATGTAGTGATGCTTATGTATGTTTTTGTGATTGAGTGTGGTGTGTTATACATGTTCTTTTCTAGTTTACTTCATGTAATGCATGTATATTTTAATCTCTCTGCTGTAAAGCTCATTGTGTTGCAAAGCGTGAAACGTGCTCTATAAATAAAGTTTGATTTGATTTGATCTTCTGGAGATCAAACATGAGTTCAGACAAACATTGCAGCTTTTATTTTATTATAAACAATAATGCACTCTGACTGTTTGTTTCCAGGAAGAACACAATCAGCTGTTTTAGTGTGGGATTCCTCTCACTCCATGCAGCTTGTGTCTGTCACCTCGCTCTCTGATTGGCTACACATCACACGGCCGCTCCTCGGGGAGACACCACGCACACTGCAATATTAAAGCAGATATGTGGAGCATTTTTCTCTGTATCAAAGTTTTTTAAATGTTTTAAATGATAGTCTAAACTATGATCTAAGGGTAGAGTTCCACAACATCTGTTCTTCTTCTGAAGACCCTCCTTCCTCCTATAGACCCCTTTGCATTCTCTCTGACCGACAAACCTTTTCAGCCAATAAAATTAAAATTTTTGCATTGTCAGCTTTCCGACAACGTGCATCTGCTTTGCGCAAACCTGTAGAGGTGGGGGCTGCGTGCTCCCAGAATGCTCCATGTCTCCCTGTTCTCAGCGGTCATGGAGGAGTCAGAGCTAATTTCTACTAAAACGTTATCCATTCTTTGGCTACTGAGGGAGTTATTTTTATTTTTAAACATTTTTCCACACAGAATGGCAAGGCTTGCCAAGGAGAATGAATGTTTTGGGAGGGGCCGTGATACGTTGGTTTAAAAACATGCTCTCTTGCTGCACATATGAGCTTTATGTCAAGACAATCCTACTTGTTTAATTGACCTGATTTGCAATTGGAGCAGTCCAGAGGACTCTTAACCCACCACACATCCCAGGATTATCTGATAAGATTTTCTTTAGACTTTAGGGTGATTAGGCCCATCCTTAGGATTGTCCGAGGAGGAGAATGAGGCAAAATTTGGGTTAAAAAGTGAACCAGCCTTAAAAGTCCCATATTCTGCAAAATCCACTTTCTAAAGATCTTCTAACAGTCATATCAGTCCCAAAAACTGTGTCTGAGACCCAAAATTGTTTAAATATTTTCACCGTTTTCACTTTCTGATTCTCATTTTTAGGAAATGTGTTTTAAGCTAATGCTAAAACAGGTTTCTAAATCTTTCCCCTGCTGACGTCAAGAAGAGAAAAGACCACTCCTATAGAGGACAGAGCCAATCATGAACAACTTTGTCTACCTGAGCCCACCCTTTAAAAACCACAGGAGCGCTCATCCTCACAAACGTTAGCAAACAGTCATGGTGAAGCTGCGAGCAAAGCACGGCAGTGATAGATGGTTGATAAACGAGCACTAAAGTCTTTTTTACTCCCTTCATCTGAGACCCTGAAGACCCACTGATGTCTCATGAATGCACAAAGAAGACACATGGCTGGGGCCTTATTCTAAATCTTAAATCGTTTAAATCCATCAGGTGAAATGATTTAATCAAGTTTTATTATCAGTCTTGTTTTAAATTAATATCAGTATATTAATAATAATCTTTAATGAACATAGATTATGAATTTAAGTAATCTACTGAGGAGTTTCATGAAACAGTTTGAAGATTGAGGTAGATTTAGTAAAGCCTTCCAATTTTCCTGGCTGATCATTGGTTAGTCGCATTTCTTATTTAAACAAATGTTTTTGGATTTTTTCTCAGTTCTCGGCCAGATCCCAGACTGAACCCATCTCTGCTGACAGCCAAGCCAAGACTCTCAGCCAAAGTTAGGGATGCAGCGGCCTAAAGAGACAACCTTCATCGTGAGAGCACAGATCTCAGAAAGAGAGAACTTAACCAGCTTCTTGATATGATGATCAACCTCTGTGAATAGAAATCATTTCTATTTTTGATCCAATAAGATAACTATATTTTAGAAACTAGCTCAAGTTGATCAGAACTGCTAAGTTAAACTCTACCATCTGTAAGCCAAGGTGAACTACTTTACCCAGGAACACTACCTCTGAACAGACCTTGTCCTGCCCATAGAGGTCATCACAGGTCACCATCCGAGTCTTGGGAGGGACTAGATTTGCTCTTCACATGCGGGTTTCGAGTGTGCGCTGAAACAGGAAGTGTAGATTAAAGGGATCTTTCCTGCGTTACTGGTCCTGGTCCGGACTGGCCCAAAGTTACCATCACCAGGAAAATGCCCGATGGCAAGTCCAGCCCGTTCCATCCAGTCCCAGAGCAGCTGCTGTGGGCGTAAGCCACTCGGTGCAGGGGGGCTTGCGCAAGTTGATCCAGACACCTCCGTCTCCGTCCCCTGGACACAGGTCCATGTTCAGCAGCACGTACAGCACCTCGGTCTGCTGGGGGTCAGGTATTACTGGTGGCGATGCAGCGCTGTTTCTGCATCCTTGAATCAAATGATTTGTGGGGACAATTCAGTGATTGCTGCTGGATATTGGTGGGGACACATCACCTCCGTCCATGCCAAACTATGCCCATGGTTTTGTGTGTTTTATTTGTTTAATCATTAATTAGATTTTTAGAATAACAAAACCGATTTATTTAAAGTGACATTTGCCTTTGTGTCAAATTATTAACGAATTGTGATTCCCAGGTATACCCAAAAGAAACCATTTGTATCACTGATCAATTATTAAAGTCAAAGGAAAATAATATTCCTAATTTTATGAATATTATTATTTTGTTTTATTACTTTAATATCTGATTGACAACTTTTTCAAATGTACATCATTACAATATGTATGTATGTACTACGGGAATATATATGTATGCTCTGTATGTATGTATGTATATTTATATATGTACGTATGTATGCATGTGTAGTGAACGAAAGGTCAACAAATGTCCAAGGTCATCGTTGTGGTCAAACCATTACACCATAGGAATTCACTTACAACCCCAGGATGAACAGTTCCAGAAATAATAATAATAATTATAATTATTATTATTATTATTTATTAATTTATTATTTTAAAATTTTTATAAACTAACAATCGTGCTATAATCCGGCATCTTTAGATGTATTGATAACCCTATAGATGTTTATTAATGTGCACCGTCCATACCCAATAAATGAATGAATGAAATTTTAAATGTGTCTGGTTTACACTCAGTCTCTCTGCAGACATTACATCCTCTCCTTCAGGAGCTTTGCTCTGCTCACAGAGACATCAGAATCTGAAGTCCCTCTTACTATAAATAATGAATAAACTCATAGGATTTCGTGCTAACAAAATAATATTCTTCTTTCTCGTTAACTTATCCAGGATAAGTTTATTCATGATTTAATGTCCTTTAATATTGGATGATTTATCAATGATTATTTGAAATGCTTTACTTTAAATCCTAAAACAAACAGATGAATCTAATTGGTGGTTTATTCATTTTTCAATATGTTTCACAACATTACCAGTATAAAAATAATGATCATGAATTTGAAGTCTCACGAGACTCCAACTTCCAATGCCTTCCAACTTTACTGGCCGTTGATTGGTTATTGGTATGGGGCGGCATTAGCTCAGTTGGTAGAGTGGCCGATCTGGTAACCGGAGGGTCGCCGGTTCAATCCCCAGCTCCAGCTGGGTTAGATTGTCGTTGTGTCCTTGGGCAAGACACTTCACCCAACTTACCTGTGTGACTGTGTGTGAATGTTGGTGGTGGTCAGGAGGGCCGATGGCGCAGAATGGCAGCCTCCTCTCTGTCAGACTGCCCCAGGGCAGCTGTGGCTACAGATGTCTGTCGTAGTTTACCACCACCAGTGTAAATGTGTGTGTGAATGAATAATGGAGCTTCTGTCAAAGCGCTTTGGGTGCCCTGAAAGGCGCTATATAAATCCAATCCATTATTAAATGTATATTAAAGCCAAATCTCGGCCTAATCTAAGACTGGACCCCATTTCTGTTGAGAGCTAAACCAAGTCTTTCACCTGAGGCAAGGGTTCAGAGGTCTAAGAGACTGACTCCTCTCTGGGAACACACACCTCAGAAGGACAGAAAGGAACTGGTTTAAGATCTTAGCTCATTTTCATGCTCATCCTTTATGAAGACTTTCTATTTTGGATTCAAATAAGACAACTATTATTGAAACAAGCTCAGAGTTTATTAGAACGGATAAATTGAAGGGACCTCCTACAAGCCTAAGAGGACCACTTTGTCCTTTGAAAGCTACCTTGGACCAGACTTGGCAGCAGAGTGACGCCGATCACCAGGAGGCCATCACAAGTCACCAGGTCCCAGAGGGAGGAACTCCCTGGGACTTGTTGAGACAGACTTTCCAGGGAGTCTGGATCCACTAAGGAGCAGATTTCTGTTATAGTGACCTTTGTCTAGACTGGTGTCAGATTGTTAATCATTCAGAGATAATTAATCAATCATTCAGAGTAATTTATCAATTAAACTTAGCCAAACTTCAAACGTTTCCAAGAAACTCCATTCGACCTTTCATAATCACTTTGATAAATGTTCTGTGTTTAAACTGATTTATATGAAGTCAACTTGTCAAATTATAAACATTTGTGATTCCCTGGCAAACCTCTCTTCACTTCTAGCCAAACTAAATAAATGAAGATTTATGAAGATTTAGATTTAATATCTGATTGACAACTTATTACAATCATTACATCATGTACTGTATGTTCTGTATGTACTGTATGTTCTGTATGTACTGTATGTACACATAACGAACGATGCTGGAAGATTCCAGGCTCCGGTAGCAGCTCGTCCTTTGATTGGAGAAAACAAACAGATTTACGCAGCAACACAAGCTGGCAGAGAGACTCTGACAATTAGACTCATGGAGGCTAATTAAAGTGTTACTGGAAGCATGCAGCCAGAGTGTGACAACATAATGAAAGATTGAAGAGGGAAAGGATGCACGGACCCCCCCCCCCACCCACCCACCCCCCACACACACACACATACACACCAACACCCACCTCTGTGCACTCCCCTCCTCTCTGAAAACAATACCGTCTCCCTCCTCCACTCACCTCCTCTCTCTCATCTACCATATGCTGCCATTTGTTTCATCCAAACGCCTTAAAGCAGTGCAGATCCGCGGCTCTGAGGCTGTTCCCTTCCTCCCGTCAGCAGCTCGTATCCCTCATGGCCCGTGTCAGTCGTCCAGCTAGAAGACTCTCCTGGGAGCAGCTCTTTATTGCTTTTCCACATCATTTGTCTGGCCATTACAGCTAGCCTCCATTGAACCAGGGGAATAATCACAATATTTCAATTGAACTAGCATGGCAGAGAGGGAAACTGGTTTGTTTGGTTGGAAGATTGTTTCTGCACCACGCTGTGAGGAGCGCCCTGGCAGGATGACTTATAGATCATCTGGTGACACAAACGACTGCTTAACGTAGGACGGTGGACACTTTGACCGACACTCAGACTTAAAGTGGGCTTTATTCTTTACCTGCATATCCACAAAGGTGACATGGAAAACATGTCGCTACACATATATCTACCTCCAATCCGTGATTTGAGAAGTAGCTCCTGAAACAAATCAGTGGTTTTGCAAAGACACGAAGAACAGGCTGTGGAACAAAATGTAACAACAAGCAAGTATCAGTTGAAGTTCTGGATCAGGGGTGGACACCGCTCCTTCTGAGGGGCCAGATATTCTTTTAAAGCAACAATAAGTAGTTTTTTACATTTTAAGCTAGAACATTAACATTGATCTAATTGATTTTTGAGTTTGAAATTTGATCATTTTCATATTTGCCACCACTCTACACCCCTCTACTGGCCAGATACCGCACTAAACAGTTTTGAGGAGCGGGTAGGTCTCTAAGATGATGTCACTACCTGCTTTACGACCATGGTTACCAGGTGTAGCAATGGTCAGGGAGGAGTGATGGTTTAACCAGTCTGACTATTAACCACGTGGTGAAATATTGTAGAAATTAATGTTCTGAAGGACTTTCTCAACACCACCTCACAGGTAAATTAATAAATATATCTGCTGGAATCGGTGGCGAGACGCAGGAGTAGACCTCCATGAGCTACTGCCTGCTTGTAGGATGAGAACCTAAGTCCTACGGGTCCAGTCCGATTTGGATCGATTAATTATTTGGACGCACTGAGTCATCCTCCACGAGAAGCAAGAACTTGACCGCGAGGGTTTACGGGAGTCCACTGAGACCCGAAAGCCTCATCAGATCAGCGCTGGGTGATGGTTCGTTTTAATCTGCACTCACACACCTGATACGCACACCTGTATGACACATACTGTAGGAGGAGTTTGGCAGCTGAGTTCTCGTGTAGTAGAATTGGCATTTACGCTCGGACAGCTGAGAGAGAGAGAGAGAGAGAGAGAGAGAGAGAGAGAGAGAGAGACTGTTTCAGTTTACACATTCAAAAAAGGTAAAATACAACAACTTGTTTGACAAGATTATTAGCTGAAAAGCAGCTGGAGCTGTGGCTGACTGCGGAGGAGAACGTTCTCTCTCTTCAGCTGTGAGATTTACGACAGTTGAAATTACACTTGTAACCAGTAGGGGGCTACACAGGAAAGTCCATTAATGCTTCTTTAAAAAGACATCCGAGGGCTACAGATAGTGGTCAAAATGTCAAGTGTTCAAGTCATCACAGGCCACAATGAGTTCATTCTTACATGAAAAGTTATTTTATAGATTAAAAAAAAAGTTCCTGCTCAGAAGCACACGAAGCTTTTGACCTTTAACCCTTTAATCCCCCAGCTACAGTCATTATATTCCCTAGGTCTAATCAATACATGCACTGTAGATAAATGGAAAAATACTACGCAACTTTTAAAACAGCTGATGATGTTTTAATAAAAAGTAACATTGTATAATGATTACAGGTGTGATGAACTGGAAACCTACCCAGGTGTAGCCCCGCCTCTCACCCTGTGACTGCTGGAAATAGACACCAGCTCCCTGCAACCCTCTCTGGATTAACATGTTTTACAATATTATTAGTGGTGGAATTCGATTTTTAAAATAATCAAATTACTTACAGACTCTGTAATAAATAATTACAATGAATTGCATTTACAAAAACAAGAAAATTTACCCCCAAAAGTCGTTTTTCTCATTTAAAATAATTTTAGTAGGGACAGAATCAAAAAATAGACCAGAACTTTAATATTGTAAACTCAAGTTCCTTTAATTTCTGGGGAAAAAAAACACATTTAAATAGCATTTCAGTTCAAAACAGTAGAAAAACAAAGAAATTGTACAGGCCCTGAAGTACAGCTCTGTATTATTTTATTTATTCATTTTAAGTTCATGTTCTGAAGGGTATTGTTTTTTAAATAAAAAAAATAGATTTCCATGGTGGAAACACCCTATATGAGAAAAAATAAGTTTTTACATTCCCAAAATATTTAGAGAAAACTGCATTTTATCCTGTTGTGTAAATGATCATTTTTGTAAATGTAAGGCCTCTTCTCGGTTCTTAGTGTCATATGAGCCCTTACAGGCTGGGCACTGGCTGTGCATGACACCAAACAATTTTCATTCATTCATCAAAAAAATTTGAATATTGTAAAAAAATATTTCTTGTCACTTGTTCCCCGCCTGAAAATGGGTAAAATAAATATTGTTGACATTTCAGTTCATTTGTTTTCTTTTCATTTTATGACTTAAAATTTTACGAGTTTTATATTTAAAAAACTGGAATTTTCTTTTGAAAATCTAAACTAACAAACTGGAAGTGATGTGCTGAGTTTATCTAAGGTACACTGTAAAAAACTGGCAGCTGTGGTTGCCAGAATAATTCTGTAAAAAATACTGTGAACATGTAAAATTTTTTACTGAACAAACCATAATTAGATGAAATAATACAGATGAAAAGACAAAGGAGACAGAGCCTTTTCATCTGTAGCTCCAAGGCATCTGTATTACTGTGGTAATTACGGTTTGTTCAGTAAGAATTGTTTACGTTCACAGTATTCCCGCCTCGCCTCGCCTTCTTCCGCTTATCCGGGTCCGGGTCGCGGGGGCAGCATTCCAAGTCGGGCAGCCCAGGCCACTTTCTCCCCGGCCAAGTCCACCAGCTCCTCAGCTGGGACGCCCAGGCGTTCCCAGGCCAAACTGAAGATGTATTTCCTCCAGCTTGTCCTGGGTCGACCTGGGGGCCTCCGTCCAGGAGGCATCCTTACCAGATGCCTGAACCACCTCAACTGGCTCCTTTCGATATGGAGGAGCAGCGGCTCTACTCCGAGTCTCTCCCGGATGTCCGAGCTTCTTACCCTATCCCTAAGGCTGAGCCCGGCCACCCTGCGGAGAAAACTCATTTCAGCCGCTTGTATCCGTGATCTCGTTCTTTCGGTCACTACCCAAAGCTCATGACCATAGGTGAGGATTGGGACGTAGACCGATCGGTAAATCGAGAGCCTTGCTTTCTGGCTCAGCTCTCTCTTTACCACAACAGACCGGTTCAGCGTCCGCATCACTGCAGACGCTGCCCCAATCCGCCTGTCGATCTCCCGCTCCCTCCTTCCCTCACTCGTGAACAAGACCCCGAGATACTTGAACTCCTCCACTTGAGGCAGGACCTCTCTCCCGACCCGGAGTTGGCAATCCACCTTTTTCCGGTCGAGAACCATGGCCTCAGATTTGGAGGTGCTGATCCTCATCCCAGCCGCTTCACACTCGGCTGCGAACCTCCCCAGCAAGAGCTGAAGGTCAGAGCTCGATGAAGCTAGGAGGACCACATCATCCGCAAAAAGCAGAGACGAGATTCTCCTGTCACCAAACTCAACACCCTCCACACCACGGCTGCGCCTAGAAATCCTGTCCATAAAGGTTATGAACAGGACCGGAGACAAAGGGCAGCCCTGGCGGAGTCCAACCCTCACTGGAAACAGGTCCGACTTACTGCCGGCTATGCGGACCAGACTCACACTCCTCTGGTACAGGGACTGAATGGCCCTTAACAAAAGACCATCAACCCCATACTCCTGGAGCGCCCCCCACAGGGTGCCCCTGGGGACACGGTCATAAGCCTTCTCCAAATCCACAAAACACATGTGGATTGGTTGGGCAAACTCCCATGACCCCTCCATCACCCTAGCGAGGGTAAAGAGCTGGTCCACAGTTCCACGACCAGGACGAAAACCACATTGCTCCTCTTCAATCCGAGATTCAACCATCGACCGGAACCTCTTCTCCAGTACCCTGGAGTAGACCTTTCC
>SSNR01000401.1:355767-367916 GCA_006937965.1 Callopanchax toddi
GGTGGTGTGTGTGTGTGTGACGGGGAGGGGGGGTGTCTGTGGAGGTTCGGATCCTGGCACTGCGCGCTCAAGGTCGCGCGCGCTCGATAGTGAATCGTCCAGACTCGTGCGTTCCATCAGTGCGCACGAGGTGCCCAAACGCGTCTTTGCGCATGGGGAGCTTTGCGGTCCTATCACAGCCCGTTATCAGATGCTGATTTTAACTACACTTCCTGTTGTGGTGGCTCTGAAGGAGCTCTCATAAGCGTTCAGGCTATGAAGACTGGTTGACACGCACAAGCTGCGCCAGCAGGCAAACACAGAGCTATCCAAACCCATTCACCTCCCCGTGAGGAGTTGCGCATCAGCGACAGGTTCTCCCCCGAGTGTCTCAATATAAAAATTATGTGCACCCCTCATTTCTCTCTCTTTTTTTCATGATCTCATAATAATGAATGTTAATATTATAACCGGTGTTCCGCTGAGCGCACGGCGCTGCACTGCAACCTCGTCACGCCCACCTGCTCTCTGCAGCTCTGAGCGCGCTGCGGTGAATCGGACACACTTCAGACCATGTCCCCAGAGGGGAGAGATTAGGGGGGACAGCAAAGCAGAGGCAAGGTAAATCTCACCCATCCCCCCAGATAACCCTGCCTAGCACTCAAAAAAATAAACATTTTTTAAATTAATTTTTTTTTAAAATTAATCACTGAATAAATCATCCCGCGCCCCCCCTGCTGTTACACCGCGCCCCCCTAGGGGGCGCGCCCCCCAGTTTGGGAACCACTGGGTTAGGATTAGATGTAGTTAAATCCCCACAGCCAATCGGAGGAGAGCGCTTGCAGCCAATCACAGGCGAGGAAGGCGGGACCATGGTTGATATCACCTAGAAAAAGGATATTCACGTCCTGGGCCTACAAGGGGCCTCCTGCCTGTGGGTCATGTCATCCTGACAAGATGGCCGAACCACCTCAGCTGACTCCTCTCAATATGGAGGAGCAGCGGGTCTACTCCAAGTCCCTCCCATATGTCCAAGCTCCTCACCCTGTCTCTGAGGCTGAGCATGGCCACCCTGTGGAGTAAATGCATTTCAGCTGCTTGTATTCTAAATCTCGTTCTTTTGGTCATTACTCATAGACCTTGACCATAGGTGATGACTGCAATGTACACTGAAAAAAGAGAACATTGGTGTAACCTAAAAAAAAAAAAAGGGGTCTAACTTAAAAAATTGAAGTAATCGGTCACAAGTAATTTAATTATGTCTATACAAGTTAATTTTTTAAAGTTTACTTTGAACAAACTTAATAAATTAACTTTAAAAGAACTTAATTTAATTACATGTGACCGATTACTTCAATTGTTTTAAGTTAGACCCCTGTTTTTTTTTCAGTGTAGATGAAACAGAAAACAGAGAGCCTTGCTTTCTGGCTCAGCTCTTCCATGCCCTGTAGTCCTCCTTCTTCAGCCTGATGTCTCCCCTATCCTCTATAGTGTGCACAGGCGAATACAGGGGTTACAGCCGTGGCCATCAAATGTGCCTCGTGTCACAGAGAGCAACAGCCAGTTTAACAATATCAGAGTGGAGCAAGGACTCAATGTCCCCCACTGCTCTCAGGACACAGTGAAAACTGCCAGAGCTGGGAGCTGAAGACCATCTTTACAGGTTTTTCTGACCTCACTATACGTTTGGATCTACCAGGTCTTCCCCTGGCATCTGATCCAACTCACAGCCAGGTTATGATCAGTTGACAGCTCCGCTCTTCTCTTCACTTGAGTGTCCAAAACATGCAGTGTGGTCCTCCTCCACAAGCTGCTTTTTAAAAGTTTAAGAATTTAAGAATATCATCAGTCCCAGATGGCTGATGATCTTCACCAGTTAGTTACAACATTAAGATCAACAGTGGGTGTTGGTTCCTCACAGAATGTCTCTTATGGTAAAATGATTTTTTTAAATAAATTATTTTAACTGTAGACTTTGAAAATGTTTTCCAGAAACATTTGATGTGGTTTATAAGTGTTACTCCGTCAAAGTGAGACATCGTTGTTTCAAGGTTCACTCAAA
Source organism: Callopanchax toddi (assembly GCA_006937965.1). Classification (NCBI taxonomy): domain Eukaryota; kingdom Metazoa; phylum Chordata; class Actinopteri; order Cyprinodontiformes; family Nothobranchiidae; genus Callopanchax; species Callopanchax toddi. Next base: position 357,809 of record SSNR01000401.1, read on the forward strand.
ACCTCTGATGCTGCTTCATACAGGGCTAGAGGACCAGCCGTCTGAGGCATGTCGGATTTGATAAATATGCTTGAACATTTCATTAGAGAACCTCAGAAAACTCAACAACTCCCTTAGAGCTATCTCACCAGCCCACAGTTTTCTCTGTTTGGATCCCATCTCAGCAAGTCAAGTATGTGAGGGTTAGGTTGGAATAAGCTCATCTAAATCTCCATGAAATGGTACAATGGGATTAAAGGGTTCATGCAGAAGTGTCAAGCAATCCTTTCCATAATGGAATTCCTTTATTCATGTCTGCTTTTAAACCATTTCGGATTTTTTGTCTTTCCTTCAGACTAGACTTTAGACAGTAGACTTTCCTTAAGGCTACTGATTTAGATCATTGTCCACAAAGAGTCACAGTAATCATCGTGACAGCTGCTCTACATATAAAAACATTTAAATACCAGTTTTAAATGGATCTCAGACACAAAGTTGTATTGGTCTTATTCAACATGCATATGTTTAGAATAAACAGCTCTAAGAAATTATCAAAAATGTTCAGAGGCAGTTTTACTATCAGGCAGAGCAGAGGCCACCTCAGAGCCAAGTTCCTGGAGCCTTGTAAAAGCCTGAACAATTTATTACACAAATAATATTTTTATTTGCTCTGTTAAATATCTGAAACATTTAAAGTATGTGTTTAAAAAAAGAGATTTAATCAAAAATAACTTCAAACTGCTGAAAAGATGGCTGCAGCTCCTCTATCTATTATTGATTAGACTGTTACAGTCAAAAGAGAGATGATACAGACAGTTGCTGGGTGTTAGGTATACAGTGTTCTATAGCTAAAAGGTAGAATTGTGTGCTAACTGAAGATGTTAGCTAATGTGTAGTTCAGGAGTCTCTAGAGACTCTAGAGTCTGGTCTAGAGTCTGGTCTGTTCACACCCCCGTTCTCTGTTTGCTTCATGGGTCTTGGGGGTTGGATCTGTGGCTCTACTTACTATCGGACACTCCAATGAAGGAATCTTATATTCACATAGACACACACAGGTGTTCACAAGGTGTTCATGCAAGTTAGAATTCAGGTGTTTTCAGACACATTACATAACATGGGCTGTGGTTGGCACTGAATACGCACTGAACACACCTTGAATTAATCATTTATATGTACTTTCCAGTGACATTGTAATTGTTGTATATACATGTGTTGGTAATTGCTGTGATATTTTTGTCCTCTATTTTGTTTGTTTGTTTTTTCTCTCTCGCTCTGCAGAATCCTATTATCTCTTGTACTCCTTTCTTCTCTGTTAACATTCTCCCCACCTCTCTTTCTTTGCTCTTAAGCCTGGGTCCCACACAATACGTGAGCGCTGCTCCGTGGTAGGGCCGCGTCTGAGGCGAGCTTACTAGTCCCCCTGGGAGCTAACCGTTGAACGCAGCTAGCAAAATCACGCGATAGTCACAATATCTCATGGGAACTGAGACCAGGAAGTATGAAGCGCATCTGTCAGATCAAAACTACCGTCGTGTTTGTGGGATTATCTTTTAATTCTTCAACAACGCGTAAGTGAGCTATTTATTGGAATAGTCTGGTTCTAAAATCTCTATTTTATAAATATTTTATAATAAAACGCTCCTCGTCCATGTACTGGCGGTTGTTTATATTTGCCGTACTAGTAGCAATTCAGTGTATTAATTTCTGCATCATAAAGTCCTCCAGAATGTCGTGTCACACGCGCCGCGGCTGAAAAAAAAGAACCGTCGCCAATCTTTAGCGCCACGGCAGAGACATGCGCATCTGGGACGCCACGTGGCGGACCTAGGGAGACTACTTTATCTGATTACAATGGTTTCTTCTCAGATTCACAGCTCACGCACTACACGGAGCGGCGCTCACGTCTTGTGCGGGACCCAGGCTTTACTCCTTCATTTCCATCTCTGTGTTCATTTGGATTGAAATCAAACCAAAAAGCAATTCGAATAAAGACTTTTTCTAAAAATATATTTCTGTAAGGCTTGTTTTTGGCATTCAGACATCAATTCTGATTGCGCGTGTGTGTGTGTGTGTGTGCATATGTATGTGTGTGTCCTGTCCGGCTGTTAAACACACAAAAATAAAGAAGGGTCTTTCACATTTATAATGCTTCCCTGTTAATAGTCAGTTGCTGGTTCACATCCCAGTTGTTGAGTTCAGTATGCTCACTCCCATCACTGAGCAGCTGCTGTCTGACTTTACTCAGGCTGTGAGTGAGTGTCAGCTGGCTGATAGCAGCATCCAGACACTTCACTTTTGAGCTGTTGCTCTCATTATGAACAGTCCTTCAATTTACAGCAAACTCACTGTTTAGGTGAGTTTACAAAAAAAATTACCTTCTGAAATTCTGAGCAATTTGGTAATCCCACACGAGACCTATAGTGTGCAGCCATTTTTCAATAAATAGAACAACATGATATGAATTATTCCCATGTTGGGTTGTGTAGTTTTGCATTAAATCTGTGATTGTGTGATGAGTCAGATTCACATTAGATCAGATAGTGTCTCAGGCTTGAATCTGTTTGAACTGCTATGAATCTTTAATGGCTCAGATCACGGAGTATAAATGTCCTGTATTTGTAGAGCGCTTTCTAAGTCCAAGGACTCCCAAAGCGCTTCACACTACACTGAGTCATTCACCCAGTCACACACACCTTCACACACTGATGGCAGTGAGCTACATTGTAGCCAGAGCTGATCTGGAGCAGATTGATCAGGGAGGCGGTAGCTCAGTGGTTAGGGTGTTGGTCTTTCAACTGGAAGGTTGCAGGATTGAATCCTTGCTCCGGCTGGGTTACTTTGGGCAAGACACTTTACTTTAATTACAGAAGAAAGACCCTAAATTGTACATTTATCAATACAGCGTATGTTGCTACTGAATACAATTACTGAATAGTGTTCATGTGTATGTATGTGCATGGGTATGTAACCTACATATGTACGTATGTTTGTGTGGGTATAGGTATGAATGCATATGTATGCAGAATGCTTCTGTCTACACAAATTACTTTCATGACTGAATAAATAAATACTACTACAAATAAATATTATTTTATAAAAAAAAGATTCCCTCTGATTCAGCAAGAGGAAAAAAGCAGCTCCACGATGTGAGGGAGGAAGTCTTTATTTCTATAAGTGTTCGAGTGGTGCAGTAGGAGCACATGTTAAATCTCATTAGACAGAGCAATACCCAGAGCAAATTAAACCATTAGCCTCCGACATGTTTAAAAGAACACTTTAAGATCACTTCCTATTAAGGCCTACCAGTAAACAGGCCTTTGAAATGGAGCCCTCAACTCGGAGCAGAGCAGCATTGTAGACATCTGCCATACCCAGCCGAGCCCACAGTAAACTGCAGGGGAATGCTTTGAGTGTTACACATCGCACTACATAACACTCTACATGCTCGCACGAAGGAGAACCAAACCCTGGGGATTCGTGGCCTTGTGGTAGTAGCATGAAAGCGAGGCTGATGTCGATTCTGTTCACGTAGTCGGTTAACAGACTCCAACATGTTGCATCTGCACTAGAAAGTGACTGGCCTGCTGCAGCTTCAGGAGCCATATTGTTGACACTCAGTTCTAGAATGACTGTTTACATTGAGACTTGTTGCAGTGTGTTTCAGCTGATGTCAAACCAGCGTTGGTTCTGTGTTTATTCACTGAAGGATGATCCAGCAGCCAGTTATTTTACCGCTTCGAGTTTATGATCTTTAATTCCCATAAAGCCACCAGATGGATCATCAGGACTAGTACTCTCATCATCAACCTGCCATATGTAGTCCTCTACATCGCCTCCTGGTGGAGGATCTACAGCTGGAAAAGGACTATTTTAATTTCTTAATGTCATATTTTATATAATTACATACTTAGTGAAAGAAGACCATCTCTCTCTCTCTCTCTCTCTCTCTCTCTCTCTCACTCTCCCACGCATTAGTTCATATATATTCATATATACAGTATATCTGTTCATCTACAGATCAATGTCACTGCTTTTCCTGTTCAACTCAATTATAGAAAAAGTTTTTGTATCGAGGTTGGATCAATTCATCATTAAAATAATTTAGAACCAAACATTCAACAGCAATAATGGATTTAACAGATCAAATATCAACAGCAATAAACAATAAAAACAACTTGATTCGTATTTTTATTGATTTAAAGACAGCATTTGATGTTACTGATCATTAATTTCATAAACTACATCAGTCTGGAATAAGAGGTGTGGCTCATCAATGGTTAAAAGTTATTTAGAAAATAGAAACAATTTGTTCAGATAAATGATGCTAAATCAGAACTGAGTGATATTAAGTATGGAGTGCCACAGGGGTCGGTCCTTGGACAACAACTGTTCAATTGTTCATTAATGACCTGCTAAATGTATCTAAGCTGCTTGGTACCATTTTATTTGCTGCTGATTCAACATTGTTTTATTCAGGATCAGATCTTAATAAAGTAACACAAGTGATAAATAATGAACTGATAAAAGTTACAAACTGGTTTGATATAAACAGATTAACTCTGAATCTAAACAAAAGTAATGTTATATTATTTAATGACAAAAAAAAAACAATAATGTATCATTAATAATAGACAGGATGTAAATTCAAAGGGTAAAAGAGACCAAATCTTTAGTAGTCATGATTGAAGAAGATCTAACCTGGAAGTCACGTATACATTATAGAAAAGGTCAAATTACCAAAACAGTACTACATTATGTAAAGTTTAGACTGAATAGTTCTGGGTTGTTGACATTATATAACTCACTGATTGTTCCATTTTTAACTGACTGTGTAGAAATCTGGAGATCCACGTTTAAAACAATGCATGGTGTCCAACAATGGTGGAGGCAGCATCAGGCTGTGGGGAACTGGGAGACTAGTCAGGATAGAGGGTCTGGATGAAGACCTGCTCCAGAGCACGCTGGACCTCAGACTGGGGCCACGCTTCATCTTTCAGAGGGACAACCACCCTAAGCAGTCAAGATATCAAAGGAGTGTCTTCAGGACAACTCTGAATGTCCTTTAGTGTCCCAGTCAGAGTCCAGACCTGAATCCATTGAGTCTCTGGAGAGATCTGAAACTGGCTGCAGCGACGCTTCATCCAACCTGATGGAGCTGAGAGGAGCTGAAAGAGGAATGGACCAAACTGTCCAGAGTGAGGTGAGACGAGCTGGAGGCATCAGACTGGAGGCTGGACTGTCTGCTGAAGAGGGCTGAGAAAAGGCTGAGTACTGGGGCAGCAGCTCAGGGCAACTGGAGGGTTTGATCTCAGGGTTTGGTTTGACCTCTGCTCCAGCTGGGTTACTTTGACGTTGTGTCCATGGGCAAGACACTTCACCCACCTTGCCTACTGTTGGTGGTCAGAGGGACCTGGTGGTGTCCCCTCTGCTGTCAGTGTGCCCCAGGACAGCTGAGGCTAGCTGATCACCACCAGTGCGTGAATGACTGATGTGTTGTGCAGCGCTTTGGGGAGTGGAGAACACTCTAGAAAGCGCTCTATAAATACAGGACATTTACCATTCTACTGATGGACATGGGACTTATCTGGTTTTATTATTAATAAATGTGCATACATCTAAAAAAAACTTCACATTGTCGTTATGGGGTTCTACGTTTAGAATGTTGATGAATGACATGAGGCTGTAAACATAACGACATTTTTTATAATGAAATAAGTAAATAAATAAATAATTCAATAAACAGTCCAGTTTTTAAAAATTATACATTTAAATGATCATGTTTCAGGCTTTAGGAGTTGAAGGAGTTATAAGTTCTGCATTCTTCTCAAAATTAAAACTAAAGAGTGTGTTTTGTGTTTAACACAGAGAAAAGGTGGCTGCAAATGACTACCATCTGCTGAAGTCAGCATAAATAACAACGGAAGTGGGGACACGCCTCCCGCCGTTTACTGAGAGGAACCAAGGAGTTAAACCACCATGTAAAAGCTGCACATTTCACAGGCAGAGCAGTGTTTTAATGTGGCGCTCACATTTGACTCCTCCTATGGCTTTTGAAGGTGTTCAGTGACGCTAGTAAAAGTCAGAGTTTCCTGTTGGTTTCCACGGTTTTAGGGGTGTCTGAAATATTTGAAAATGACTGAATTTTAATGTATATTTTAAGGTTAAAGAAGTGCTTTCTATTTTAATAAAGTCCTTAAAATTGTAACTTAAACTGATCATAGCACAAAGACATTTGAGACAATGAAGTGAATGCATGTGAACACTGTAAAGCTGTCCAAAGAAATTAAGTAAGCCATTTTCTTCCAGGACTTTTCTATCAAGTGAACAGACATTTATTTTACTGCTGATGGAAATTTTGAGTTAAAAAAAAAACACCTCTGAAAAGTCCTAGGATCAATATTTCTTGACATGTTTTTGAAACTTTTACAGGGTTTTTTTTCACAGACTGTCTGTTGTTTATACCGTTCCTGTATTTTTAAATTAAATTACCAAAAGCTTACCACAGTAACACTTGGTGAACTCACCTTTAAAGAGTTTGAAAAGTTTTTGAATTATGTGTATGAGTGCTGAATAACTACAGTTTTTACAGTACTCCCATTATTGTTCAAAATTCTTGAAAAATTTGTGATGAGAGACAACATTATTGATTTTGTGAACAAATTGACTCATGAAAACTTGTAAGTGACTGATGATCTGCATGTTGAGAGGTCACCTGGTCAGGATGGAAACAGGACGGAAGGAGCTCCCAGAGTTATTCTGGTTCGATTTCAATCATATGCCATGAAACGAAAAGTTCCTAGAGACAAGTGAAATATCAAAGGACTTATTTTGATGAGGACTTTACAAACACTGTCTTTAAGAAGCACACAAAATACAAGGAAGTGTGGAAAATACTCAATGAAATGAAAGTGAAGTCAATGATTTTGTTTCCAGCTAGACTGAATATTTCTTGTGAGGACGGGAAAGTGAAGATAGATAATGATCCCAAGGCTGCTGCAATCGGATTACGTGAGTTTGGAGAAATATGAACATTCCAGAAGAGGGGGCAGACCTGGAATATGATAGTGATCCAGATAGTAATCTTCTAAATGCAATCAATGAAAATATCCAGATGAAAATGCTAATTGTTCTGTAGCTCTACATACGTTTTTACATATCCCATTTAATTGTAGAAGTTATTATGTAACCTCTGATTAGATAAATCTGAACACAATAAAAGCTTCCAAGTGATTGCTTTACCTGAAACATGGTTAAACAAAGAATACATTAAGAACCACATGAAGTTATTTCAATTATGACAAGCTACTGCTACAGCTCCTGCCCCCCAACCTCGGCCCGCGAACACGCCCGTGAATAACCCTTTTCTGCTAGCTGAAAATGTGTTTTTCTTTTAGGGATGCTGGTATTTTTTCCCGCTGTTTCTGTCCTCCTCTCACTTCCAGGATGTTCTGCTGAAAAATGCGCCACCACGCATTAATGGAGGATCCAAGGAAGTGCTGCACTTCCAGCCCCCGTCTGTGCCCCTCGTTTTTTCAGCCAATCTTCTCACATGTTTTGCGATCAAAAAGTTCTTATCAGGCAACGATTTTCATGTAAAATCCACCATGACATTGTGTTTAGTGCAGAATAGCTTTCCACCACTCCTGTGAGATAGTGACTTGCTCGTATTTCAGCTGTGATATCTGATGAAAACTGACCGTTTAGCAGCTCGGTTAAAAGACCAGAAGTAAACAAAGCTAGAGGCTATGGTGATTGTTCAAAATTGATCTGAATTGCAGTGATAGTCAGAGAAGAAGACGAAATACAGCAAACACTTAGGTGATTGGTCAAATTTGTGGAAAAGTTGCAGTGATTGGTGAAAATTGCAAGGCCGCAAAATATTCACGACTAATGGTTAAATTTGCATTAATAGTTGCGACCGTACCTTCCTGGAGGGACTGATTAAGGTGCTGTGATCAACAGTGGGGGCAGGTTAAACAAAATATGTTTCTCATATTTTATGTTAATGTTGTTCTTGAGTTATGTACAGGAGGCCAATAAAGCCACACAAACCATCAAGTATCAAAAACATCTTCGTACTTTCAGCTAATTTTTTCATCATTTCCTTCCTGAATTTATGACTCATTGGATGTTTCTTTTTCTCCTACAAAGTTTTAAACTTTAAAATATCTCTAGTGAGAACAATCAAGTCTTCCGTGAAACCCTTGGAGGTCTTGTGCGGTTTGGACCGTAGAGCAGTGGTGGGATTTAAGGCAGTAGCTCGTCTGTCTATGCTCAAAGTCAGCTCCATGTGTTGAGAGGGGATTTAATAGGGTGCTGGGTAGAAGTAAGACAACCAGCAGCTTTCTGCAGGAGGAGTGAGACTGTTGTGCCAGCCACTGCTCAGAATGACACACATCCACATTCCAGGCTAACTGGATTTTGCCCCAAAGTCCCCCTGAGGAGATTAACCACAGCTGAGTGTTAACTCCTTCCACCCTGCTCCGCTAGCCACTGTTCTCCAGGATGACCTGATCCCACACCACAGACCAGACACCCTGCGCCTCCTATAGCCAAAAACTAAAAGAGCCTGTCCAAAACACACAATAACTAATAAGGGAAGCTCCTTCTTACAGGAAATCTACTGAGTGATGAACTAATATACTGCAGTCAACAGGTGAGAGGTGGGACTACACATGGACAGGTAGCCATGAAGTGGTGTGGTTGAAGTAGGATCCAAACGCAGATGTAGCAAAAGGTAGATATTTAATAAAGGTAGGGGGACGAGGTACACATTAAGACAGGAACATACGACAAGGAACTGACAAAACACAGACGAGACAGGCACGCTGATATACTGGGGTGGTGATCACGAGACAAGACACAGGTGGCAGGATTACGAATGGGTTTCAGCTGTGGAAACAAGAGGAGAAATAGACAGGCACAGGACTGGACACCAGTGGGCACCAGGGGGAACAGGATGTGACACAGGTACCTATCACAGGGTCAAGAACCAACCTGTACCAGCCATAGATTATAGTCATGATGATGAGCTCACAGGCACCGCCAGCAGTCGAATCCATGTAATTTCCATCTTTTTCCTCATTGAGGAAATCCTAAGACCCTCACGCTCGTCGCTGCAGCAGGTAGACAGTTTTCAGGTTGGGAGGGGCTAGTGGTGATGCATTCACAGCGTGTGGGAGAAACAAAACTTACAGTGAATTACAAGCAGACGACATTAATTTGCCATCACAGTTTATACTTGAATGTTGACGATATAGCCATTTTACACATCCCACGTGGAAAATCCCGCGATACATCGAATATACTCGATATATCCCCCAGCCGTACACCGGGGGTGTGCAGGCAGACACCTGGCCCCCAAAAGTCTGGTAATGACTTTTGATGATTGTACATTGTTTTACTAGTATCTATGCTAGTATTACTTTTTGTGCCATTACTTTTTTGCTTGTAGTTTTCTATTTTACATATATCTTTTTGTTCTTGTGTAAATCTGTTTTTCTTGACTTGCCTGTAACTTGCTGCTGGTGCACCTGAATTTCCCCACTGACTGACAATAAAGGGCTTTTCTAGTCTATTCTATTTCTATTCTATCTAAGTCCTCAGACCCAGGAGATGGTCCCTTTTGTACTGGGGTGAAGATGAGCAGACTGCCCCGCCTACTGCAGCAGCAGAACAGCCCACCGCCACAGACCCTGACCAGATGACCAGCTCTACTACAACCCCTGGCCCAGAGTAGCAAGCAGAGAACAGGGGTGTAAGAAGACCCTAAATGTCCCTCCACCTGCTCCAATGTGGTGTTGATGTGTGTTGTAGTAGAATGCATTTAAACAAAGATGCATTAAAATTGGGCCACAGGCTGTCACAGGACTGCAGAGATGGTATACCACACCCATGATGCACCTGCAACCCAAAGTCTTATGTGTGGTGATGTGATGGAATAAAAGGAGGGAAATGTCCAGATGGGAGATAGGACTGGGGGACAAGTCTTCCCAGAGAGCCAGCTCTACTGCTGGCCCCAATAGGCACCTCCATCCCTAAAATCCACTCGGGGCAGGGCCATCCATCCAACCTACACAAGACATTAGACACCCAGGCAGAGTTGACAAACCCCCCCCCCCCCCCCCCC
>SSNR01000401.1:367926-379594 GCA_006937965.1 Callopanchax toddi
CCCCCCCCCCCCCCATCAGATAGCAGAAATACTGGAACAAGCTGCCTTATAGTGGTGCAGAGTGACGTCTTTGTTCTCTTCACACCACACTTTCCTACAGAAGTCTCCTCATTGAGTTGCTGATGGACTCAGACCTGCTGATGTTCAAGTCTGATGGATCCCTTAACTGGATCACATTGATGATATGGTCCTGTAAATGTTTGAGAAGATTGTTTTGGTTCTGGGTCAGCTTTAGGAGACAGCCCTGGTCCTAGATCAGCATTCTTGTGGCTCTGTAGCATTGTTCATAAATCCAGTGGAAATCAGTTTTGGGGGATTTGGTTTCATTTAATTTTAAAGAGAGTTTTTGTAATTAGTTCTAAGCTGGTCATCAGATCATCGGAACATTCAGGACTTTATTCAGGCTGATGTCATAAAATGTGAAGCAGATATTTTGAGATGATTTAATTTTCAGTTGTTAAATCACACACACACACACACACTTACTAGGGGTTGCACGACTTACTATTTTTAAAAGTCAACTACCAAGTAATAAAAGTCGCGTCGACTTTGACTAATCACTAATGACATCATACAAGCAGGACGGCTTTAAAATACTTGACAGGCTTTATTGCAAAAACTTATTTTTAATGCTGACAACAAACAGCTCAGAAAACATTCTTAAATGTATAGAGCAGTGTTGTTTTAGGCAGCACTTTGGCTCTACTCAAGTCTTTTAGACTAAAATGCTGATTAGTTTTAGTCACATTTTAGTCATGTTTATATCCAAAACAGTTTTAGTCAGTTTGTGGTCTATTGTTCGGCCATAATTATAACAAAGACATTCGCTATTTAATGAATAAAATCACTCAAAGCTTGATAGCCGAGCTATTAGCTCGTTAGCTTAGCCGTTAGCACATCGGAGGTTTGAATGGGCTGAATGTAGCGCTGCATTTTTAGTAAAATGAGAGATAAACAAAGCAAAGACTCACCATTAAGTTGATTAAATAAGGACAATCGATTGGCAAGGGCATCAAAAGCTGTCAAGAAGTTTTCTTTGAGTAAATATTAATTTTATTAGTGCAGCGGCAGACCGATCGCCCCGGAACTGATCAAAGGAAAACCCCTTCAAAATAAAAGTTCACGTGATGAGCGACTAGTTGACATACGGCTTATAAAGTCACTACAGCGCATAAAGGTCGACTAGTTGACTGGTTTGTGCAACCCCTAACATGCACACACACACACATACACATGCACACACACACACAGAGACAATAACCAAAAATAAATAAACAGTCACAATAAACATGTGGTCTTGTGTCCTGCAGTCTTGAACCCTGGCTGTCTCAGAATTAACCACTTCCTTCTTGGTGGCAATAAAACTCTCACATACAAACACACACACACACACACACACACACACACACACACACACACACACACACACACGCATGAATGCAGTGAGTGCTGGATGCTTCACTGACTCCGCCTCACATCTGATTCTGCTGAAAGTTCTGTGTCCTTGAGCTCCAACTTTCAAGCATCAAACGCACAGAAAAGTCATACTAATTGATGCTCGCATCTGATTAAAATGAGTGGCTAATGAGAATCGAGCCAGGAAGAACGCAAGAGAATCAGTGTTCAAGCTCAACTTTTAACCTTTCTGTTGGAGGGCGGACCACTTTGATGTTCCTTAGTCTTTTCATCAGCCTCGTTTTTGGTTTTGAAAAAGGCATTTCTAAAGTACAAAGGCAAAGCTTACATATATAATTTGTCTCTTCTTCGGGAACAAATTGCCATCAGAAACACAGTTTCTCTCCTTTATGAAGTAAGGGACTGAAAAAAAGTAGCTCCTGGGGGGGAGGGGGGTGGGTTGGGGGGCTGTGCTGTCAATCTGAGGAGTAGATTGGGAGGTTTGGATCTGCAGCCGTTCTGCCTGGAGTCTTACACCCACAGCGACTCTACTGTGATCACACCCTCCGCAGACTTAGAGGCTCTCGCCTAGTTAGAGGCAGAGCGAGGGCTGGTAGTGGTTGTGTGTGTGTCTGTTTGTGTGCATGTGTGTGTGTGTGCATGTGTGTGTGTCACAGTGGGTGCGAAGGGGAGTGCAGGCGGTACTTGGATGGAAATAAAGGTCGAAATCCTTGACTGTGAAAACTGTCATAGCAGGGGACATGTGCAGAGCCTGTTTGCCTAATAACCTGGGTCTTGTAAAAATATGAATGTGGGGTCCTCTGGAGCATATAATTTAACACCCCTATGCCAGGGGAGATGAGTGAGAATTGAAGCGAGTACACCTTGACAAAGGCTATTCTCCTGGTTTCACACCAGCAGAGCTACACCACGCAGGGTGCTGCTGCTGAGGCTCGGGGTTGAACGCCAACCAGTCGGTGCAAATCAAAGCTGCACAAAAGTCACATTCGAACAATTTATACACCATTTATACTCATTCTTATAATTCCAAAACATTCTGTAGAAGGCTTAACACATAACTGTGATGAATGGTCATGGTTTTAGAGCCCTTCAGTTTGAATATTATGAAAAAGAACAAACTGAGTACTTATTTATGTTTTTAAAAAAACATCTAAAGAAGAGCCAATTTTTACGTGACAGACAGAAAACAGGGTGAACTCTTTGAAAATTCAAAGGTCATTAGGACCATCCTGTAGTGGTGCCTATCAGTTAGTTGTCTACAGTAGATACCACACCCACCAGTGACATCATCCACAAAAAGCAGAGAGAATATCTTCCTGCCAACAAACAGTGCCTAGAAATTCTGTCCATAAACGTTATGAACAAAACCCGTTACAAAGAGCAGCCCTGATAGAGTCAAGCTCTCACCTGGAACAGGCCAGACTCACACTCCTCTGGTACAGGGACTGAGTGGCCCTTAACAAAAGATCATCCAGCCCGTACTCCTGGAGCGCCCCCCACAGGGTGCCTCTGTGGACACGGTCATAAACCTTTTCCAAATCTATAAAACATATCTCGATTCGTTGGTCAAACTCCCAGGACCCCTCCATCACCCTAGCAAGGGTGAAGAGCTGGTCCATTATCTGATGGCCATGATGAAAAATTGCTCCTCCTCAATCTGGGAATCAACCATCGATTGGACCGTCCTCTCCAGTACCCTGGAGTAGACCTTCCAGGGAGGCTGAGGAGTGTGATCCCTCTATACACATCCTCTGGTCCCTTTTCTTGACAAAGGAGTCTGCCACTCCACAGGAACTGCCCCCGATGACCACGCAAAGTTGCAAAGACATGTCAAACAAGACAGTCCTTCAACATCCAGCTACATCAGCAACTTCTGCCCCAGATATTGGACAGTCCATCCCTAGGATTCTAAGCTCACTGCATGACATTATCACCAGTTGATATTAGCAGCTCCGCATTTTCACTGTGAACAGTTTAAGCAGGTTGCTGCCTTCCTTCCTTGAGGCACCAGATGGTTTGCCAGAACCTCTTTGGAGCAGATCAGTAGTCTTTTTCCATGGCTTCACTGAATTTCTCTCATGTTTAAGGTTTTGCCTCACCAACTATCAGCTGTACCCTGCTTGGCACTTTAATATCTGTTTGCTGCTTCTGGAGACCCATAGACCGACCATGCCCTGTAGGCCTCCTTCTTTAGACTGACAGCTCTCCAAACCTCAGGTGTCCACCAATGGGTACGGGGGCTCTTGCCACGACTGGCACCAGCCACCCTGTGACTGCAGCTAGCAACAGCCTCAACAATAGCAGAAGCCCATTGAGACTAAATGTCCTCCACTGCTCTTATAACGTGGTCGAAATTATTCTGGAGGTGGGAGTCTACCCCCTTCTCTGTGTTTTTGTTCTGATTTTACGATATTTTTTCCCAGACTAAAATTAGCATCTTCACACAGGCCCTCCATAACCCCATCCCCTTCAGTGAATAACCCTTCATGCTTTTACCCTTCAGGTAAGGACCCATATAATCCTCCGGGCCGGGTACTCTGGTGTTTAACTCATGAATGTTTGTCTAAAATGCAGGTTGTCTAACCCTTCAGCTAAAACTAGTTTACCATGGTAGACCTTACAAGGGTCAAAGTGCCCCAGACAACATAGCTCCTAAGACTGTTAAGCCGCTTTCATAAGACACACTGTGCCGGCAAATCAGCGTAATACTGCCGCCATAGTGTGTCCTATGAAAGCGCTGTGGCGGCATGGCGATGCGGGAATTTTGCGGCATTCGTGCCGCCACGCTTGGTAGTAATATTACTGCAACGTCGGACTTGTGAATGAAGATTACGCCTTGGCGCAACAGAGGGAGGAGTCACTAATAACATGGCAAAAGTGATCCGACCCCCGACCAGAAAAAGTACCGGTATTTAAAAATCAGGTAAACATGGGAAAGCTGTTGCGCATTTGTAAACAATCTGTGGAGACGGCAAACTGGAGCAACACCAAGATCCGGGAGCTTCTGGCTGAAGCAGAAGTTGCCTGTCTGTTTATACGAGCACTTCCGTCTCACGTCTCTGTACCCTGTGCATCGACAGCACGAAGACCGCCCCCATACCTCCTTTATACCGCCACAGAGAAATCCTTTGTGAAACGCACATGATTACACAACATTACCGGCACGGTCTGACAACTTATAAATGACCAAAGGCTCCCAGATGCCGGCTCAGGTTCACGGCAAATTGCCGGCATTGTTTTATGAAAGCAGCTTTAGGGCATGTACGCTACTCCACCACAGTAAGGTGGAGGTTCAAGGAGGAGTTGCTTATATTAAATTAACCTAGATTTAAGACAGCACACCCCTTTGATCAAAATGTACTTTTGGAATAAAAGTTTTTTGTTTTTTGTCAATTAAATCTCTCTTTTTTAAAATTATATGAAAAAATACAGATTGTTTATGTTTATGTATTTATCAGACACTTCATCCAAAGCAAATGATATTGTAGCCAAGAAGTTACCATTGAGACTAGGGATGTTCCAATCAATCGGCCACCAATCAACATCGGCCAATTTTCGTGAAAAAAACATGATCTGCAATTTCCAATAAACTCCTTTCAGCACCTATCATACCAGTCGATCAATAGCTCCTAAACAAGAGGTCACTAGGTGCACAGCAAATCTGCAGAGCTACCGCAAGTTTGTTCCACACCTGGGACTCACCGTCCTCTGGATGGAACGCACCATTTATTGTTGGTTTGGAGCTCTGTCCTGGAGGTGAGGTTTGGCGGTGAGGTAGTCCTGCTGACTCGCACACTCTAAAGTAGGGCTGGGCGATAACTCGGAAATAATCGAATATCAAATTTTATAACTCTAATCGACGTCATTTTGCCCATAATCGTACTGTATGTTCGATATTTTAAAAATTTAAAAGAAGCGAGTAGGTTCCAGATGTAGCTGTGACTCGACTCAAATAGTCTGCGTGACATGCTAGTCACGTGACTCCTTCTCCTATACTTTGTGTTTGCAGGAAATTTGTGGAGCAATTATGCTGCAACAGTTCCATCTAGTGGACAACTTTTGTTTTTGAGCATATAGGTAATTATCGTCCATTAATTGTTATCGAGGTTAACTCCTCAATAAATCGTGATATTGGTTTGAGGTAATATTGCCCAGCCCTACTCTAAAGGCTAGTTTATATTTCTCCATCTGCATCAGTACGGAGACACGCAATGCCATTATTTGTTGATGCAAGGGCTCCCTGACAGGCCCGCAAGGACGGACAGAGTCGAGCTCACTTTTCCAACTATCCGTCGAACAAGACGGACAACGCACATCTCTGATTGGTTGGCTCAACAACCCAAGATCATTTCCGGCTTGACGCTGGTATCGACAGAGTAATAGTAGTAGAATCTTGCGGAAGCAGATATGGATCAGCTCGAGAAATGTCTGGCAGAAGTACGAAAGTACAAACATTTATATAATCCATCAATGTCCCTCAAAAGTTGAACAAGAGCTGCATATTCGCTCGCCGTCTGCCTTGTCCTGTTCAGTGGACGGACATTCAACAGATGCTGCTGTCCCCTTCACTCTCGTTTAATTCTTTTTAAAAACGCTGTTTGTTCTTTGACATCAATCTGTCACAACTTAATTAAAATTCGCTCTGTCAGCCATTACTAAGCTGAAGTAAACAAACTTTGGTCGACCGGAGATGTTACTACTTTACTGTGTTCATTATGTCTTCTTTTTCAAAATTGTTTATACGTTCTTTTTTTCAGACATGTATATTTTTGTGTAAGTTTTTACCTTGACATGTTTCGACACGTCACACCAACACCAGTGACACTTCTGATGAAGACCGCAGGAGCGAGTCGAAACATGTCAAGGTAAAAACTTACACAAAAATATACATGTCTGAAAAAAAGAACGTATAAACAACGGAGATGTCACTGCAGAAAAGTTATACGCCCTCTGCTGTCCTGGTGAAGAATTGCTTCACAACACCAACAGAGAAGTATAAATCAAAAACGTCTCCGTCAATACGTGTGAGAACAAACGTGCTGTCGGAGAAGTATAAACCAGGCTTAACGCTGTGGCTCCTCCTGCAGCTCCAGCAAGAGGGTCTGTTGTTGCTGCTTCTGCCGGAAAGTTACGCAACACCCCCCGTCGGGTAGCTGAGATGATTCTTCAAATTGGTATTAAAAGACAATTTAAGGAGTTGAAAAGAGCTCTCTTAAGCGCCAGGAGGAGAGGATCAAGCTGCGCGTTTAGCTAGACTGTAGAGAAAGTTATGGAGAAAATGAGACAAGTGTATAACTGAGTCCATTGATCAAAGTAAAGGTTTCAGCAGCACTGTCTGGGACTGAATCTGTTCAAGTCTGTTAAACACAATAAATGACTTCATAAAGACACGTTTTGTTTTTAAATATCAATCTGTTGGTCTGACACAATCATTTAATGAGTTTAAATGAACTCAAGACGAGGGCTTTCCTCAGATGTTTTTAGGTGTGATTAATTAATTACAGATCATAATTAATTAAACACACATTTTTTTAAATTACGTGACAGTACCAGTCTTAATATCCTCATGACTGTTGTAGTGAACATACTGAATAAAGGGCACTGTTATAGATGTTTCCCCACACTTCAACACAGTTGGTTAAAAAGAACTACCAGTGAACAGTGCAGTATGTATAATGCTTTCTAAATCTAGAAGTGTTCTTGCCCATCCCAGTACCCACGTCCTTTGTGCTACCATCGCTTTAACATATCTTATCAGTGGTGGGCCATCAGGACCAGCCAGGCCTTCTCTGCTGACCTAACTCACAGAAGTTAATATATTTTTTCCTTTGGTAAATATTTTGATTGGGTCGCGTCCAGCAATGCTACCATAGGATTTTGATCCAATCATATTTCAGCTAGCTTGTGTTGTCACACTGTTTAAAATCAGCCTGAGGCCTTCAGAATCAACAGAGCAGGCTCCTGTTCTGTAAGTGAACAGACACACTCAGTTGCAATAGTCAATCTGCTCTCGAGTCTGCGTGGCCAAGGCACTCTAGGAGGTCTGACGTTGGTGTTGACATGAACCCATCCTGTGATTGGATAACTGCTTGTTTTTGCCTGAATCCCAGAATTGTGCAAAATATCTGAACTAAGCCTGGAGATTCGTTAGCTACAGACATCTATCGGTGTATTTTTTCAACCCACGATGGCTGAAGGAGGAGAAGGGGTCCTGTCTTAGCAGAGAAAGAGGTTTATCTGTTGATAAGCTTTAGAGAAACGCTGGAATTACACAGCTGGGAATACCTGTTGCTAGCTACTGATGGATTTGGTGTTTGGAGCTACGCCATTGGGGTCTTCTTGAGAAAAGAAAGAAGGATGGATTTTATTTTCAAATAAAGAGGCATGGTGGAGGATGTCCATGTTGGTGAGTGCAAGCCTTTGATGTTTTATATGAAATGGTGACCATGTGCATGGTATTGGACAAACTACCGTAGTTTAAGCTTATATCAGACTTTTGGTGGACTTACGTATAAAAACTTTACCATCTAATCTCTTAAAATCGCCTTTGATTTTTGAGATCTGACGGTATCTGTGATCTTAGTTGTTAGTTAGTTAGTAGTCTACTCTTAGTTAGTAGTCTACTCTTAATTGTGAATGCAAGTTTATTGATTTTTAATGCTCTGGAAATTAAGTGTCGATTGACCAGCCTATATTAAGGGTGATGTAATGTGTACTGTATGTGTGATTCTGTATGGATTCTCGAGCCGTGGCGTTGTATTGATGTTAATATGAGGTGTATTTATTTAGGTTGGACTCAGTAGGAAATCACTGAAGGTCTAGAAGTGAAAGTCACTGCTTGCTACTGTATACAGTATTATGCAACATTTCCAACAGTTTGTGATCAAGGATAAAACAAAGAATTTAATTTTCAAGTACTCTTTCTATAGTGATGTCATTTATTGCTGCTGTCATATGTGAATTTATTTAACAATTTCCAAACATCAGGATTTTAGATTGATTTAATTTCAATGATAATTTCAAACCATAATATAATTTTAGCCATTTCTGTTGTAACCAAATCCAAGAGTTCTTGAAAATTATCCCCTGAGGCAAAGATAATGGCAAACAGCACACATTTTAATGTTTCAGAAACCCTAAATATGTAAATAACGTCTCAAAGAAAGAGCTTAGGATGCAAAAACGTCCCCAGTAGAACTCCACAAGTAATGTCAAGCTGTTCAGACTTTTAGGTATCCACAAAATGATTTATGTTGGTTTTTTGACACAACTGAGAATAACTTCGATGATACCAAATGTTTAAAGTTGATTGGTTAATATTGTATGGTCTATTGAATCAAAGGCGTTAATGAAATCTATCAATGGTTCAATGGCAGCTAATTTAAAACGTGCTGCTGATGTGGAATTAGTAGGAAAAACATCACCAATATAGAGCAATTTTTGGATGAAAACAGCATGGGGTTGATCCCATATTACTCAGTTTTCCTGCATGCAGCAGCATCTTGTCTATGCTTGTTTGAAAACACATAAGTAGATATAATTTTCATGGTATATGGAGCTATTAGGTCAGATAATCAGGATCTGGGCCAATAAGAAGCAGAGGACGGAGAGTCTGTCAGCAAGAAATGCTAGCTTTTCAATATGTGGAGCAGAAACATAGGAACAATAGAGACCCAACACAGATCCTTGTGGGATACCAAGACTCAGTGACATATTTTAAAAAGCAGATCAAAAGATCTGACATTTGATTTATTTTTTATGTGTTCTAATCCCATGACGTTTTTAGATAAAGTGACTGAGCTTTATTTAAACGTATTTCCAATAATTATGTCTGAACCGTGAGACCCTGGTTTAATTTCTCATTTTCCACCACTTTGTATGTGGTGGTTGTATCTCCTGTGTGCAGGGCCCTGCTGCATGTGGTGGTTGTCGTCCCTGGTTCTACTGGACTGGCTCCGTCATGACCTGGGTTCTGTATCGGGGTGGTGGAAGACTGTAAGACCAGAGCTGATTCTCGTTGCCTGTAGCTCTGTCACACATCTGATATGGATTAGTCTGATGATCGGAGGTTGCATTGTGCCCTAAGGGCGTTTTACAGTAAGGTTGGTTCACAACTCTCACTACTCTGCCTCTTCCCTCACTTTGCTTCAATCAAAAGCAGCTAAACCTTTATTAACAGAGAAACTATGAACTAACAGGGAGTTAATCAGAGTCGGTGTAAGACAGGTCCATTAGCATGTGAATGGACTGTGGCTGTATACCCGGCCTCTTTATGTCATTCACTCCACAGCGCCTCAGGCTTCAGTCCTTTGAGGCTTTGCTCGACCAGAGGTGCACGTTGTGGTGAAATATCTGCACCTGCATGTTGTCGTTGTCAGGCTAAGAACTTGTAACTCCAGAAGTGGAAAAAAAATGTTTACTTTTCAGGCAATGAACAAAAATGTTTATTTCATAAACAACAAAGGACAGATTGTTGCAATCTCAACCTCCGAGACACTTTCCTTTGAAAATTCATCTATAAAACCACCAACAGACGTGAGGGGTAGAGCTGATTTACTGTATGTAAAAGCATAAAAGATGGAGATTCAATGATTTAAGCAGGATGTAAGAAACTATCCTGTGTTTAAACCCACTACAGATTCACGCTATAGATGCTGGTGATCACATTTTTATTCATAAAGGATGGAAATGAAGAAGTTGTGATTAAAAGCTGAACTTCTATCTTTGTGTGGTTCTGAACGGTTCAGTTCTGGATGGAAAGAGAAAGAGGAAGTTCCAAGAGGGAGTAAATCTGATGTGGAAATGTAGTCTTAGCAGGATTTATCCATTTGAAAAAAGACCTTTTCACTTGTTTTGTTGGTTTATCCCCTAAACCCCGTTTCTCCCCCCTGCCTAAAAGCTTTTGACATCTTCATCTTGTTCACAGTGGGCAGGCTTTGTTTGCTCTGCTTGAAAAAGCGGATGGGGCCACCCCCACCCCCCTCCACCTCCACCCCCCACCTCTCCATGGCACAAGTGTAGGACTTTGCCATGGCAAGGGGAGGATTTTCCTTGCCTGCAGCCCCCTCCTTTTCGACGTGGCTACAATATGGTCATTGTCTGCTGGTGAATAATGTGGCCACTCGGGCAGCATGGACTGCTCCTCAGGCTTTGACTGTGAACCGGCTCTTTTCTTTGGTGTGAAAGGACTCTAATCCATGTAAATATGAAGCTCCGAGTACAACCCGGACACGGCGGGGTAAGCAAGGAGGAGGAATGGAGGGGAGGGTCAGCAATTTAACCTTTGACCCAACAAATAAGAGGCATGTAAGTTTTAGAATTGATTTCTAAAGAGGGGCTCCAGTGACAGAATGAGTGTCTGTTGTAATCCCTGCAGTCTGCAGCTGATTGACAAGAAGGGTCGGGAGCCCAGCGCTGCACAAAAACCAGCAGAGAAACACCACCACAACCCCAGGACGAGACATAAAAAGACAACGCTAATTATATCTTCATTCAGGAGGAATTTAGAACTGAGGACGGGGTTCCGAAAAACTGAAGGGAACCTTTAGATCAAGGTTCAGTTATTCTTCTCCACTAAGACATCTTTGATTGATATGGGTCAAAATTGTCGCAGCTACCTGTAGAAAAAAGGTCAATCTATTTATTAAAAAAGATTTGAATAAAAAGACTCAGGGTGGCAGAACTACTAGAGTCTCAGCTGGTTTAAACCAGGTGACTTCACTAGAACAGCTGGTTTAAACCAGGTGACTTCACTAGAACAGCTGGTTTAAACCAGGTGACTTCACTAGAACAGCTGGTTTAAACCAGGTGACTTCACTAGAACAGCTGGTTTAAACCAGGTGACTTCACTAGAACAGCTGGTTTAAACCAGGTGACTTCACTAGAATAGCTGGTTTAAACCAGGTGACTTCCCTAGAACAGCTGGTTTAAACCAGGTGACTTCATTAGAACAGCTGGTTTAAACCAGGTGACTTCATTAGAACAGCTGGTTTAAACCAGGTGACTTCACTAGAACAGCTGGTTTAAACCAGGTGACTTCACTAGAACAGCTGGTTTAAACCAGGTGACTTCATTAGAACAGCTGGTTTAAACCAGGTGACTTCATTAGAACAGCTGGTTTAAACCAGGTGACTTCACTAGAACAGCTGGTTTAAACCAGGTGACTTCACTAGAACAGCTGGTATAAACCAGGTGACTTCATTAGAACAGCTGGTATAAACCAGGTGACTTCATTAGAACAGCTGGTTTAAAC
>SSNR01000401.1:380199-405560 GCA_006937965.1 Callopanchax toddi
TAGAACAGCTGGTTTAAACCAGGTGACTTCATTACAACAGCTGGTTTAAACCAGGTGACTTCACTAGAACAGCTGGTTTAAACCAGGTGACTTCACTAGAACAGCTGGTTTAAACCAGGTGACTTCATTAGAACAGCCGGTTTAAACCAGGTGACTTCACTAGAACAGCTGGTTTAAACCAGGTGACTTCACTAGAACAGCCGATTTAAACCAGGTGACTTCATTAGAACAGCTGGTTTAAACCAGGTGACTTCACTAGAACAGCTGGTTTAAACCACGTGACTTCACTAGAACAGCTGGTTTAAACCAGGTGACTTCACTAGAACAGCTGGTTTAAACCACGTGACTTCACTAGAACAGCTGGTTTAAACCAGGTGACTTCACTAGAACAGCTGGTTTAAACCAGGTGACTTCACTAGAACATTGAATTGTTTCATGGGGACAGTTTTCAAGTCAACATTTTTAAACAAACAACCAGTAATGAGCAGTAAAGCATTCAATCGAATTACTTTTTCAAGTAACAAGTAAAGTGAGGCATAACAATTGCAAATTAAGTAATTAGATTACTATTACAAGCACGCCGAGTTACTCCGTTACTAAACCGTGTTTTAATAGGAGCATCATGACTTTTCCGTATCATCAGTGGTAACAACAGACTGGTGTTTAGATCAACAAGTGATCACATGGAGCACAGAGAGAGCAGGACTTTGTGTGAGAAGACAACTTTTATCTACAGACAGAAATTACATCTTTAATCTGAACAAGCGCCTAAACTGGCACGGGATTTGAAACTCATTGAGAGACCCCCAGATCTCCCACTGACATGGTCGCTGCAGCTACCGTCTCCTGGACAAATCTCTGATGGCCCCTCTCCTGATAAACAGGTGAAAACAGACTTCAGAGAGACAGGATTTTGTGCAGCTGGACTGAAGAAGATCAACGCTGCTGGATACATTGATAGATAGATTTTTTCTGACGCACCATAGAAAAAATACTGACTCAGAGCATCAAGCTGCAGCAGACACGGATGTAATTCAAGGGGGTTCAGGGGGGACATGCCCCTGCACTTTTTAAAGACAGTTTTGAGCCCTGTATTTTTTACTGTCTAAAACCATGTTCCACTATACTAAATGAATACTGGCTGTATCATATATGTATGTTTAAACAGTTCAACCACTCTTCTCCACCTCCAGACCCCCCCCCCCACACACACACACACACACCACCATCCACCCCTGTACACAAGCCAGTTGTGTCCCTCCTGCTTTTCAAATCAAACTTTCCTCCCTGCATGTGAGAAAATAAGACAACATGTGTAGCTATATGATTGTTGAGCCTGTTGAAAGACAAATTTCTGTAACCGATTTTTGGTGTCAGACAAATGAAGTTCTATTCTATTCTATTCTATTCTCATCTATATACTATTACTTCATTGCTCCTGGACCAAAAGCTAAGTCAATAATAAATTGCCATCTGCCATTTTGTATGACAATACATACCATTTGGAAAAGTCACATAAAATCCATATTTAATCAAGAAATTTCCAAAACACTCTCAGATGTCATGAAAACATGTGTAATATACTCCTACTTCCACATCTCTGGATCAAAAGTTAGGTCAAATAAAAATGATCTGTTATTCTGTATAATATTAAAAGAATATAAATAAGACAAAAATGTTATAAAATCCACATTTCATCAATAAACTACAAAAATATTCATTGTTTTTTCATTGAAAATAATGTAAAAATCCGGGTCGTCTTGTAATCGGGGTCTAGTATTTTGGGGTCACTACACGACCACAACAGCAGAGGGCGCCAGCATTTCAAAAAAAGCAAAGCCAGTGCCACTGGAACAGACTGAATTAAAAGTGCTGTGGGCGATTTATCAGACAACAGAGGCAGAGTTTTGATATATGGACCTGATCCGAACCGAACCGGTCCAAAATGACCCTGTACCGGACTTATATCGGAGTTGCAGGACTCGGTCTGAGCTCTAACAAACAAACCAAAAAATGACTCATCGACTGTCGAGTTGATTAAATCAGGACACAGGGAATCAATCCTCAGGGTTATCACAAAGCTGTCAAGCAGGATTCTTTGAAAAATTATCTATTTAGCTTCTCTCCCTCTGCAAGCTACTGGAGCTTCGGGGTTACGTCCTGATCTGAGCCGGTTCTCCTGGGTTCTCCGGTCTTGTTCTGCGCATGCGGATGCTACTTGTGCACCCCGATGCTCGCCTATAGTTTATTTTAAAGGGCCTTCAGTGCGCATGCACCAGTTATAGCCTATAGGTCTATGGTAGGTGGTAAAGATTTGTGCGCCCGAGACATGCACAGAAGAAACAGGAAGTAAAACACACAACCTTTCGGTCTGGTAAAAACAGTTAAAGAACATTTACACCTGAATGCAGATTATACACAGCACTTATAGTATGTATAATGGATAGATCGTTTAGTTTAATTTTCAGGGTTCTTTTAAAACTTTTTTGTGAATAATCTTCTTCTTCCTCTTCCTCCTCCTCCTCCTGTGAGACTGGTGGGGCGGCGCCTATTGACAGGCCGCCACTGCAAGTCAGTAACAAATCAGTAACCAGAAATAAAAAAAAATCAGAAAGTAATCAGAATCCCATAAAAAACAGACAGAAAAAAAAGTCTGAAATCATTCAAAAAACAGTCAGAATCTAAAAAGAACCCAGTCAGAAACCATTAAACACAGAGAGAGAAAAAATTGGGGAAAACCCCCCAGAAAATAACCAGTCAGAAACCAGAAAGAAGTAATCAGAAACCACAAAAGATAGTCAGAAACCAATATAGAAAAACTAACATATAAATCAGACAGAAAGAAAATCAGAATCCAGACAGAAGGGGAAAATGAAAAATGCTAAACATTTAGTTATCTCTTTTGTTCTTTCGCACATTATAAAAGAAAAATGCAATAAATGAGAACGAGAGAACACCCTTTATTTATTTAGTTAGAACAAAATCTGTGACCAATCTGTGACTGCAGGGGGCGCTTTGTGAACTCTCAATATTTTAAGCTTTCGCTTCTTATAACATTTGTTTACTATCACATTGACTAAGAGAATGTAATTTTCTTTGTTGTAGAAGATGAACAGTGTTTCATGAACCCTTAAACTGAATACCTGTGCTGCTGTTTGAATAGATAAACCCACTGTAATAAATGGTTAGGCACTTAATAAATGATCATTTATGCTTTACTGGGAGGGAGAGGAGGAGAGCGGGTCTGTTATTAAGAGTTATACCACCTCCTTATCGCAGACATTTAATATAATATGTGATCATCAAGTAGCCAGGGTCATGCAGCAGTAAATACAGAGGAATTCATACTAGCGCCCCCTGCAGTCACAGATTCTGATGGGTCACAGATTTTGTTGTAACAAGGTTTGCGTATGATAACAAAAATGTGTTTGTTTTGTTGTTATTGACCAATTAGACTTTCATTATTTGAATCATAACTAAAACCATAAAAGTTTGTTACTTAAAAAAAAACAAACTTATATCTTATTTAAACTTTAATAAAAAATAAAATTCCCAAAATTACTTTTCATTTGGGTTTTTGCATTTTTGCCTCTGAAATTAAATTTCAAATACCAAAAAAAAAAAAAAAAAAACTGTCAGAAACAAGGTAGAAAACAAATCAGAAACCATTTAGAAATAAGTCAGAGAACAGTTAGAAAAAAATCAGAAATCAGACAGAAAAATATCAAAAACCAGTTAGGAACCAGTCAGGAACCAGATAGCACTCTTAGCACTTTGACCGGCCTAACTAATCTTATTTTAATTGGTGTATAAGACTAAAACCGCCCCCTTTATTTTGCCTTCCTGTCTCGTCTATTGTTTCTAATGTTTCCAAAGACCTGTCAGTCATAATGAATTGGCCAATGGCTTCCCTGGAAACTATGAATGGAGGCCACTCTGCATTGAGGTGAAACATGATCCAGGAAGCTCCTGCTGATCTGTTTCTTGTGTTTTTATGTGATTTTACTTTCATCTGTTCATAGGAATAAATTCTTCTTAGTGTCTATAACCTGAACAGTAGCAGCAGGAGGAGGAGGAGGAGGAGGAGGAGAAGGAGGAGTTAGAGCAGGATGAGGAGCAGGAGGATGACCAGGAGGAGGGGGAGCATGAAGAGGAGGAGGAGAAAAAGGAGGAGCATCAGGACCAGGATGAAGGTTTGACCTCTGACCTGAGGTCAGGTTAGTGATAATTTTTTGTATCTTCCATTCAAACCGACATCTCAGCAGCTCTTCTTCTCTGATGTTTATCAGAAAAATGTTTGTTAATTATTTTTAAAACTATATGTCATTCAACAAGGACTATAATTGATAATTTACTAATTATAAACACTATGTTTGTGTTGATTATAACTACAGACAGGATAGGAACCATACACGATGACTTCATTAACTTTTGAGTATTTACACCCGCAAAACAGCAGACTTTTGTTATTTGATGATTTCCATTGATCAGTGAAAAATCATAAGTATTTTTACATAAAAAATTATATGTATGCAAGAAATAGAAGTTCACATTTATTTAAAAAATATCCATGATTCCATATATGTTTTTACACGTACACACACATACACACACACATATATATTAAATCAAAATCAACATATTTACATATGTGTGTGTACATATACATAGGACGGGAGAATTTACTCCATAAATGCACTATAAACAGAGCAAGACTTGATTACTTTTGAAATGGATACAAATATTTTTAGTCTCATTTATCATCTTTGTGGTAAAAATTTGAATAATTTTCTGAAGTATTTCAGATGAAATGGTCAATAAAATCACCACATATGGTTCCTTTAGTTAGAATAAAACCTCAACATTATTTTGGGGGTAAAAATCACAAACAGGAAGGAATGTTTTCTGATAAAATCAGAGAAGAAGAAGAGCTGTGATGTCAGTTTGGATGGAAGGCACTAACAATAATCACTTGACCAATAAAGGCTTAAATCCAGTGAAACCACTAAAAACAAGTCAGACACAAACAAACAGGTCCTCTCTCTCCCTAATCTCTCCATCTAATATTATATTTCACACACGCCCGCGGACACGCCCGCTGCAGCCATGTTTAATGTATAAATCTGCCTTAAAGCAGAGAGAAACACAGATGATAAATATGCATGTATTCAATTAGAGGTATTACAGAAGAGCTGATTTACATAAAGATTTAGGAGCTTAGCCTCAATAGGAGGGGGGGGGGGGGTCTGTCTCAGGTAGGCCTGCTGGGTCTATTAGGGTCCTCCTGCCTCTGCTGAAGGACGAATCCAGCACCTTCACCGTGAGTTTCCAGGTTTTATAAACGCTTCATTTCCACACAGGTCTCAGGAAATGTTTTTGTTTTAAAACCAGTTTTGAGTTCCGGTTTGAAACAGAGTGACTGCTTCTGGATCAGCTCTGACCTGCTGAGACTCTGATTCACCTGAGAGAATACGGTGACCAGGATCAGTGTTTCTGATTAACAGGAACAAGATGGGTCCAGAAGTTAACCTGTTAGCACGATGAGTTCACTGACATAAAAACGACTGTTTTTTTATTGCTGCATGGTGATGGTGCATTCACTGATGAATATAAAATCAACCCTTTGAGTCTCACACTGCCCATCCATCACCAAAAAAAAATCAGGTTCAAATTCAAATCTTTTCAAGAACTGTAAAATCTGTAATAAAAGGTCCAGAGGAAACTTTAGAATTGATTTGATTCGATGTCAAAACAAACAAACAAACAAACAAAAAACCCACTTAGGACCTGAACCGGTTCTGGCTCCAGGTCCTGATCAGGTTTCTGATCCTCTACTGCAGCCACCAGCGTTTGTTTAAGATCAAACCTCTCATCTTGTCCTCAAACACGTTCTCTGGTGACGTCACACAACACTCCTCCCATCTGCCAATTAACAGCAGAGAGCTAATTAGAGCAGGGTCAGACCGGTCGGTCCGGAAACACCCGAGTGGAAACGAGCTGCTGCTGAATACCAGAGACGAATTATTACTGCAGTCACAAATACATAAAAACAATCAAAATCAAGAGAAAAACAACAAGCTGAGAACTGGATCTGAAAGTTCTGAGACCGACTGGATGACTTTAAATAAAATACCAACTACAAAAACAATAAAAGTTAAAAAAAAAATCATATTAATAACGAATATTACTGCTGTTAATATGAAATGATAATGATTAAAAATAACATTATAATAAAATGTTCATTATAAAAGTAATAATATAAAATAAGTGAAGTGAGCTGATGTTTGACTGATTTATTGATTTTCACAGATATTTTTTATTTTATTTGTGTTGACTGTTATTTTATTTATTGAATTAATTATTTATTTATTATCTTGTTTTGCTTTAAATCAACTTCGTCTTTGAGTTTTCAGTCCAAATTAAAAAGTACTGCTTTTTATGACTTTTCAACACAATCATGTGAAGAGCAAAAACATAACAATAAAAATAATAACAATGAGATTATTATTAACAATAACAGTAAAAATATTTATAACAATATTACTAATACAACATTTATAATAATAATAATAATAATAATAATAATAATAATAATAATGATATTAATAATAATAATATAATAATAATAATAATAATAATAATAATAATAATAATAATAATAATAATAATAATAATGATATTAATGATAATAATAATGTTGTTTAATGAACAACAATAATATATAAAATATAATAATAATAATGTACTGATGATAGTATTTTTACTAGCTCTGATGAAGTCAGGACTCGCTGATTCTCAGCTCGGATTTTAAAACGTGTAATCCGGTGTTCCGGTGTTCCGGTGAAGCGGACCGCTAACTGGAGGTCCCAACAGACTCGCGCTCGCGCTCACGCACGCCCACAACAACACCTGTGAAGATGTTGCTCCTCTTCCTCACACCGGGAAGCTCCCGCCGCCGCGGACGGACGGAGGAGGAACCGGGAGTCGAGCGGGCTGCAGCCTCCACGCCGCTCCGGGAGTTCGGCCAAATAAAAAAGTGCACGGTGCCTGGAGGAGTAGCCAATGAGCGGAAGCGGTGCGTCGTGACGCAACAGGGGCCCGTAGATAAGGAGCGCGGAGTCCAACCGGGACCTGAGAAGGAGGACCGGCGGGTTCGGGTTCGGGGGGTCCGGTGGAGTCTGGACTGTGACGAACTGCTCGGCCTGCAGTGTGCTGATGATCCGAACGGAACCGAACCGAACCAGAGTTCTGCTGGGCTGAGGGCCGCAGCTTCACTCACATTCTAACTCATAGTTTCCAACCTGCTGCTCCGGTCCCGGAGGAACCGGAACCGATCCGTGGAGAACTGGGTCCGAACCGAGCTGAGACCCGGTGAGGAGGCTCCGACGCACCGGAGGTTTCCTCCTTCTGAGCGGAGCCGCTGAGGACCACGAGAACTCTGACCACACCTGAGAGAACCGAAACATCACCGGGCTGAGTCACGATGAGAGCCACTCCGGTCCCGGTCCCGGTCCTGGTCCTGGTCCAGGTTCTGGTCACATGAGGACTCCAGTTTTTTTCTCTTCCCCTTCAAGTTGATCTGGAATTCTCACCTGCATTCGAGGGACCATTGATGCGCGCTCGCGCGTGCGTGTTTCTGTGTGTGTACGCGTGTGCGTGAGCGCCTCTGATGGACATCCTGACCTGCAGAACCGAAGAGAACAGCTACAACATCCTCCCCTCCGCCGCCACCATGCTGTTCCACGGCCTCCCCGGCGGCGACGCGCGCGGCGCGGCGGAGGATTTGGACCGGAGAGGGAAGGGCGAGACGGCGGCCATCAGCTCCTCCATCGACATGGGGGAGTCCGAGACGGTAGGAGCTAGCGGCCACCCCCCCCAGTCTGCGGACAAGCGGCTCCTTTTGCGCTGTTTCACTGCGATCTGAGTCCAAAGAGGCGCAAAAACCAGAAACAAGAAAAACTTCCGTCCAGCTGCGGAGCTTCAACCTCCAACTTTAATCAGCGCAAAGAGTTCAGGAGAATTAATCAGTCCGACAGCTTCATCAGGACGTGAACGCAACACGCTGAGGAACGAGCCGTTAGTTAGGTTTTAAAAGATTTAAAGTTTTATTACAGGAAAACTTTAATCAGCTGCAAAAAGACGAGTTACCTGGAAAAAAAAAAAAAACATTTCCTACGGATTCATCAGGAAGTGAACGCAACACCGCCGAGAAAAACTCCTAAAATAAAATTTAAATTAAAGTTACGTCTTATTAATTTAATTTAATATGATGATAATTAGGCCTCGGTACTAAAGGTGTCTTTTTATTATTATTCACTAACTGGTAGTTTTGCCTCAAGTGAACAAAAAAGTTTTTCATAGTTTTTTTCTTCGTGTGGAGTAAAAAGTTCGACAATACCTTCAAATTCTCATCACTTATTTTTTATTTTTCCCTATAAAAATATATATATTCTTTTATACGTTTTATGATTTAAATATGTTAAATAAAACTCTTTATTATTAACCATAAAATCAGAGGCCCTTTGGAGCGCACGAGGCGCGTCACCGCGGCTTTCCTCCGTTGGTCGGTCCGACCCGCCACCCGGTGCTCTTCTAATGAAAGAAATCAGGAATTTTTCTCTTCGGCTTTTTGTTCGATTCTTTTTTTTTTTTTACTTTTAACGAGAAAACAAACATCAACATGTTTGTTTTTGTGTTGTTTGTTTTCAGTTTTCTGCAGCTTTTATGTTTTAAAGGTTTTTAGTCAAACAATATTTAATAAAAGAATTTAAATAACGGAACCTGAACTAATATCTGAAGATTAGTGTTGACTTTAGAAACAAATTGAGCTCTTCACTCAAACTGCTCTCTGTAGTTTTCTAGTTTTTCCACTGAATTTCAGCTCCTGTTTGATTTGATGCAGAAACTAGGACGTTGTGATTTTAAATGGATGCATAAAAACACGACCGAGGCCTGAAGGGGACTGGGAGCTTTTTGTTGACATTTAAAGTCCTGATCTGGAAAATAAACCTGGAAATAAGTTGATTATAATAAACCTGTTTTCAGATCAAATGAATCAAATCCGCTGCTTTTAAAATGTCCTGTTTTATAGGAAACATTAGAGATAAAACCGGACTCATTTATAACACACACACCACACACACACACACACACACACACACACAGACACACACACACACACACACGTAAATAATGTGTAATATTCAGGGACTCTTTGTAGAGGCTGAACTACATGAGCTAAAGGTTGATAGGAAATAAATCAATAAAAATATAAACGAAATAAATACAAATTAAATATAAACGAAATAATCAATAATAAATCTAGACTGTAAATAATCAATAGAAACGGAACTGATCCGGTTTCCAGTGAAATCTCAGCTCTTGTGCATCCAGTACAGAGACCGTTGTTCTGAATTCTCGTGGTTCCGTTTGGTCTCTGCAGACCCTGCCGTGCATGAGCAGCGAGCGCGTGGCCCTGTGCGCGGGCTGCGGCCGGAGGATCTCTGACCGCTACTACCTGCTGGCGGTGGACAAGCAGTGGCACATGCGCTGCCTCAAGTGCTGCGAGTGTAAACTCCACCTGGAGTCCGAGCTCACCTGCTTCAGCAAGGACGGCAGCATCTACTGCAAGGAGGACTACTACAGGTACGAGTACTACTACAGGCAGGAGTACTACAGGCAGGAGGACTACTACAGGTACGAGTACTACTACAGGAGGACTACTACAGGTACGAGTACTACTACAGGCAGGAGGACTACAGGCAGGAGGACTACTACAGGTACGAGTACTACTACAGGAGGACTACTACAGGCAGGAGGACTACTATAGGAGGACTACTACAGGCAGGAGGACTACTACAAATAGGAGAACTATAGGAGTACTACTACAGGTAGGAGTACTATACAGATAGGAGGACTACAGGCAGGAGGACTACTACAAATAGGAGAACTATAGGAGTACTACTACAGGTAGGAGTACTATACAGATAGGAGGACTACTACAGGTAGGAGGACTACTACAGGTAGGAGGACTACTACAAAAAGGAGAACTATAGGAGTACTACTACAGGTAGGCTTACTATACAGATAGGAGGATTACTACAGGTAGGGCTACTACAGGTAGGAGGACTATAGGAGGACTACTACAGGTAGGAGTACTACTACAGATAGGAGAAGTATAGGAGTACTACTACAGGTAGGAGGACTACAGGTAGAAGGACAGGTAGGGCTACTACAGATAGGAGTACTACTACAGGTAGGGCTACTACAGGTAGAAGGACTACTACAGGTAGGGCTACTACAGATAGGAGTACTACTACAGGTAGGAGGACTATAGGAGGACTACTACAGGTGGGGGGGATCAGGAAATCAGCTAAACTTTAGTCAGTTTATTAAAACCTGCTGAGAAATAAGTAACATGAAATATATAATACTATATATTTACTATTAATTATGTAATACTAGATCTATTATACTAAATGTATAATATGTGCACTAAAATGTAATATTAGATATATTAGATATATAATATTAGGTATGTGATACTAAATATATAATACTGAATATATAATACTAAATACATAATACTATATATAATACTAGATATATAATACTAAGTATGTGATACTAAATATATAATACTGAATATATAATACTAGATGTAATTCTAAATATATAATACTAGATATATAATACTAAATGTATTACTAGATTTATAATACTAAGTAATACTAAAATATAATACTGAATATATAATACTAGATAGATATGTAATACTAAATATATAATACTGAATATATAATAGTAACTATGTGATATTAAAATGTAATACTAAATAAATAATACTAAGTATGTGATAATAAATATATAATACTAAATGCAATACTAATTTTATAATACTAGATATATAATACTAAATATGTAATCCTAAATATACTGTATAATAGTAAGTATGTAATAGTAAATAAATACTTTTCTTGAAGGTTATTTAATCAGGTCCCACTGAGATGGATAGTGGCTGAGAGGAGGCAACATTAGAATAAAGTCAGACATTCAGAACCTGAGCTCTCTGGTCTGGTCTGGTCTGGTCTAGTCTAGTCTGGTCTGGTCTAGTCTGGTCTGGTCTAGTCTGGTCTGGTCTGGTCTGGTCCAGTTCCACTCTGGGACCAGAAGCTATAAGCTCCATGGATCAGAGACTAAACATCTATTAGTTTAATCGATGAAATAATAAACTAAATATTACAATTATGTCGATGTTTGAATTTAAAGTTAAACATAAATTTTTTCATTATTGTCATTTTAATAATAATAATAATAAATAATCATAATAATAATAAGCCTTACATGAAGTCAACTTGTTGTCCCTTTATTTATTAAAATGTGATGACTGAAGTCCAGTCTGTGTGAAACATGTTGAATGAATTCATCTGATCACTTTTTATTTTCTATTTGACTCAAACACCTGTTCTGCTCTCTGAAGATTCAATTTTTAAAAACAACTAATATCTAATGAATTACTTCTACATTAGTGATAATAATAATAATACATACTATTTTTTAATTATAACCATATTCATTTTATTAAATGCAATAAAACAACAACATTATTTACATTTCAGCTTTGACTGAACTAAACTAAAAATGAATGAAACTTAAACATGAATATCTCACCTTGCTGTTAACGTTAATAAGATATTCTTTTATTAAATTATAACCTTTATTCCCAAAATAAATAAAAAACTAAAAACTAAAAAAAGCTTATTTTTCTGCAGGTGGAGGTTAAAATGTTGAATCAGTCAGATAGAAGCTGCTGAGTTGAATGAACTCGTCACTGGTTACAGGTAGAACTCAGATGAGTCTTTAGCTAAATGTTCAGGTGGATCCAGGTTTAGATCTGATCCCAGGTCAGACCTGAGGTCTAAACCTCGTCCTGCTGCTTCACATCGTTACTGTTAGCCTGATGCTAATCGTTCATCCTAACTCTGTCTAACTGGAGCTTAAAGG
The DNA here is from genome assembly GCA_006937965.1 of Callopanchax toddi. Taxonomy (NCBI): domain Eukaryota; kingdom Metazoa; phylum Chordata; class Actinopteri; order Cyprinodontiformes; family Nothobranchiidae; genus Callopanchax; species Callopanchax toddi. The sequence continues at coordinate 392,203 of SSNR01000401.1, forward strand.
AAACACTTTGACTTCACATCGGCTTCATTTCAGTCAAACTGAACATTTTTTAAATGTTTCTTACATTGTTGGAGTAAATAAGCATCAGAGTTCGTTAAGGAAGAACTCAGTGAAATGGAACTGGTTTGGACCTGTTTCACCTCCTCCTCAAAAGAAACTTTGTTCTTCTTTTATGTAGGTTTTATTGTTCTTTGTTTTATTTATTCTTATCATTTATCACCTGAGACACACCATTCTATTCTATTCTACTCTATTCTATTTTTTATATTCTATTCTATTCTATTCTATTCTATTCTATTCTATTCTATTCTATTCTATTCTATTCTATTCTATTCTATTCTATTCTATTATAATCTACTCTATTCTATTTTATTTTATTCTATTCTATCCTGCTCTATTCTAGTCTATACTCTAGTTCTAATGTCCTGTGAGGTTGTTACACTGTAAAACTATGATAGTTAAAGTAAATCTAATTAATTATATTGGACCTTGTTCTATTTGGGTTAGGGTTAGTGGTTAGAGTGTATTCCAGTGCTTTAGTTAACTCTGGGTTATGGTTCAGATAATGGGACTGGAGCTGATGACCTGCTAGTTCAACGATCAAAGTTTAGATTCAAATATTTAAACCCCCCCCCCCCCCCCCCCCCCCCCCCCCCCCCCCCCCCCCCCCCCCCCCCCCCCCTCCGCCCATGCTGAGGGTGAGGAGAAAGTGGCCCTTGGCTCATGACACTCTGTGTTGTCCGCAGAAGATTTTCGGTGCAGAGGTGCGCGCGCTGCCACCTGGGGATCTCAGCCTCGGAGATGGTGATGCGGGCCCGGGACCTGGTCTACCACCTGAATTGCTTCACCTGCTCCACCTGCAGCAAGATGCTGACCACCGGGGACCACTTCGGCATGAAGGACAGCTTGGTCTACTGCCGCCTGCACTTTGAGACTCTGATCCAGGGAGAGTACCACTTTAACCACGCGGACGCGCTCACACACAAAGGCCTGGGTCCGGCCAATGCGCTCGGACTATCCTACTTCAATGGTGTGGGCACGGTGCAGAAGGGACGGCCCAGGAAGCGGAAGAGCCCAGGGCCCGGGGCCGAGCTGGCTGCTTATAACGCTGGTAAGAAACCCGAAAACAACCGGGAAAAAGACTGGAAACACAGGGATGAAAAATTAGACCATTTGTTAGTTTTAGTTTGAATCTCAAAAGTTAGATTGAAGTGAAAAAATGTGGGAATTCTGGTGTGAATTAACCTCTTCACTTCCACACCCACAAGCGATTGATTGATTGATTGATTGATTGATTGATTGATTGATTGATTGATTGATTGATTGATTGATTGATTGATTGATTGATTGATTGGGGCAGTATTGGCAGCAGCAGCAGCTCACATTAGGCTGATTAAACCATCCTTCTATTTAAAGGGATATCCACCCAAAAGGGAATTTTTGTCTCTTGCCATATTTCTCATAATTAGATCAGTCGGCAAAATCAATTAGTAACCAGCCCAGCCATTTCCCTGTTCCAGCAGTACTCCTTTAGCATTAGCTTAGCGTAAAACACTGTAAGTGAATGGTAACAACTAGCATTGTGAGAAAAAAGTCCTTAAAACTCACTCAGTAGTGATACTAGTGATACTAATTCTGCCTTCAATGAAGATATCGACTGCAAGTGAGTAAGATGGAATTACAGGTACTATTTTAGACTCGGGACTACTTTATGACAAAGAACAGCTGTAAGCCTCCGCTGAAAGGCACAAGGACATGACACAATGGCTTTAAAGACGCCTACGTCCGTAAATACAAATACTGGCTACTAGGCTAAACCTGGTAATGTTTTTTGAAGATAATCTCTGTGCAGCTCCTGACTTTGTTACTTTTTATCATCTGTGAGGTTTAAAAACAACGTGTGGATACGTGTTTATGGAAGTACGTCTCCTTGGAGTCGCTGCTTCATGTCCTTGCGCTGTTCAGCGGAGGCTTACAGCTGTTCTTTGTCATCAAGTAGTCCCGAGTCTAAAATTGTAACTGTAATTCCTTCGTGCAACTTTTTATTTTCACTTGCAGTCGATATGTTTACTGAGGTCACTAGGCAGAGATAGTATCACAAGTATCACTACTGAGTGAGATTTAAGGTCTTTTTTCTCACAATGCTAGCTGTTACCATTCACTTACAGTGTTTTACGCTAAGCTAAAGCTAAATGAGTACTGGGCTGTTTACATATTGTTTTATGAGGAATATGGCAATAGACAAAAAAGCCACTATTTGGTGGAATATCCCTTTAATGGTTCTTTTCATGGCTTTTAAAGAGTTTGGACCTGACTGAACTTTCTAACCTTTAATAATGAGAGAAGTGAGTTGAATCATGCCGTCTGTAGATTAGATGACATTAGATCACATGTCTAATAGAAGTGGAGCTGAGCGTCGTTAGCCTGTAACCATCAGGTCAACCAGCACTCTAACTAATCTAACCTGTGATGCTCTAGCACGTTTTAGTCTCTTCACCTCATTAAAACCTGAACTAAAAAACTAATACAAAGTCCAAACAATCTGAGGATGTTTAAACAGAAAGTTCTATATTATTAATTATCATCATTAAACCCTTCTCTAATAATAAAATGTGTTATTATTTAAACTGATTTCATTTACAGTTTCATGACCTGTAGTTAAAACATTCAATCACTTTTAAAAGGTTGAAAATATCAGATGTCAGTGGTTTGGAGGATTTAATCTAAACCCAGACCGCCTTAAATCGATTGAAAATGATGCAAAAAAAAAAAAGCTGGTGGAGGTTAAAATGTTGAATCATTCAGATAGAAGCTGCTGAGTTGGATCAACTCACTGGTTACAGGTAGAACTCAGATGAGTTTTTAGCTAAATGTTCAGGTGGATCCAGGTTTAGATCTGATTCCAGATCAGACCTGAGGTCTAAACCTCGTCCTGCTGCTGCCTGATCCACTGAGACTCAGGTCACGGCAGCATTCTGACAGAAAACCTCACAAAGTTTAAATAAAAACAAGAAGGACTCAAATCAGACAAGAAAAGTTGTTAATAATCAGCAGATCCATTCCTGAATGAAATGTGTGGAAGGAACCTGGAGGAGAACTCATTTAGTTCCTCTTTAATAACGAGGAGCCTGAATGTTGTGGATCTGATGAAGCGCTCAGTTTAAACCTGAACCTCTCGTCTCCGGCTACAGGATGAAAAGACATTCTTTCTTTTTTCATGTTCCGGCTTTTGCTTTCACCCTTTTCCACTTGTCAGGCCCCATACACGTCTACAACCCCCCTAACACACACACACACACACACACACACACACACACACACACACACACACACACACACACACACACACACACACACACACACACACACACACACACGGGAGTGCTCCAGTGGATCCATGTGAACTCCCTGGGAGAGGACTCAGACTGAACAGGACTTCTTGTTTTTCCTGTTGGATTAAAAACGTTTCGGCTAAAAACTAAAAGCTGATTCTGGACCCAAACCTTCAAATCGAGTCTCGTTTATTGATCAGCCACTGAAGACACATGAGAACTGGTCCGGAGCCACGAGAGGAACGTTAAAGAACACAGGCGGAGCTGAGAACAATAACAACAGGTTCAAACTAAAAAACAACTGACAGCTGGTCTGATCGGACCCCCAGAGACCATCACATCAGGATTAGTACTTTCATCAACAACCTGCCATATTAGGCCTCTGCTGCCCCCTAGTGGAGAATCTACAGCTGGAGAGAGACCATTTTATTTGTTTATTTTGTTATATAATTACATAATAAAATAAAACTGTAATAGTACTCATTTTAAAATGAGCCAATAAAGAGTTCAGCTTCAAAAACTAAACATCTGATTTTTTATTGCTTCATATTTCAGGCTTAAATCTAATGAATCAAAGCGTCTGATTAAAGGGGTTTAATGGTGCTGAGCGTCCCGACCTCGCAGCTCTTTAAAGCCTGAAATGTGAAACAATAATCATTTAAAATTCAACGTATTGTTTTTGTTTCTTTATCCAAAGCGATGTGGGAGGAAACCCACTCATCCATGGGGAGAATATACTGACTGAGTCCACACAGAAGGGCGAGGCCACAGCTCTACCAGCTGCACCACCATGATATTAAAATGAAAGCGATGTATTAATGTTTTATTTGATCATATAACAGTAATAGAAATGAAAGTTGGCTCTTTCCAGCTGTAGATTCTCCACCAGGGGGCGACAGAGGGCTGGATGTGGGAGGTTGTTGATGAAGGAGCTAATCCTGATGCTCCTGGTGGCTCTGAGTCCAGGCTGATGCTGATTAGAGAGGATGGACTAGAAGGGGCCAACGTTTTGGTGCATGATGTTTTAACCTCTGACCTCCTGACCTTCAGCAGCAGAGAGGAAATGTATTCTTGAGAAAGTCTTTTTTTTTTTAATTCTAATTATTTGAATTTTATTTTTCTGCCTGAAATGAATCCTTACTCTTCTCCGTCACAAGGGATTCATCTTAGAGGACAGAAAGCTGTGTGAGGAGGTGAAGGCAGGGTGGAGGGTAAAGGGCGCCCTCTCCTGTTTTCTCACAGAAACAGCAGCAGTGCTCCGGCTGACCAAGGATCAGCCCGATGACCCCGCGACTCGCCTGGGTCCGGCTGCAGGACGAGTCTGACGGGCGACTGGCTAAGCGGAGCTCCTGGTGTGTGCGCTGAAGATGCTGCAGCATATGCTCTGGCTGTAAAACAACATTTGTTCTGCCTGGTGTGTCTGGGCTAATTAAGAGAAGTGTTATTCTGCTGCTTTTCACTCACTTCACATTCAGCATTTGCAGCGTTCTCATATTGAACTGTTATGCATGCAGCAACACCTTGAATATTGCCAAGAAATTTTGCAGGCTGGGAAGAATTTTTGTGTTGTCGTTATTGGTTTTGTGTGCATGTGTGTGTGTATGTGTGTGTGCTCGCTGAAGCTCACACCTCTTCCCAGGATGGAGAGGCAGAAACACACATGTGGTGAGGAGAGGAGGCCGAGCTGCAGCTGGAGGGAACAGCTGCCGGATTCATTTTACTGATATAAAATATCAGAAATCAGTCAAAGGAAGCTCCCTCAGTCCTGGTTTTCCTTGTTGATGCAGGTAAAGTCCTGCAGGGCCTCATGAGGGTCCAAATGAATCTCAGCCCTTAAAGGAACACCTGGGTCATCTGGAAGTGACCTTCTATCAGTTGTCTAGAGCAGGCGTGTTCAAAGTGTGACCTGGGGGCCTTTTGTCGCCCTCGGCTGCATCATGAATGTTAGAACTTAGTCCTCCAGCAGGCTGATGATGTAGACCAGGGGTGGGCACTCCAGGTCTTTAAACATTCAGCATGTTTTAGAGGTTTCTCTGCTTCAACACACCTGATTTAAATGTTGAATTACCTCCTCTGTGTGCATTCAAGGCCAGCAGAAGCATCTTCATTACCCACTAATTAAGATCAGGTGTGTTGAAGCAAGGAAACCTAAAAAATATTGTGGATACCGGCCCTTGAGGACCAGGAATGCCCACCCCTGATGTAGACAAATGGTGTTTTACCAACATGTAATCAACCCTTTAAGATCTGCATCTTTTCTACCTCACATCCTCGTGGCCTCACAGCCACCAGGTGGATCATCAGGATTAGTACCTTCATCAGCAACCTGCCACATCCAGTCCTCTGCTGCCCCCTGGTGGATGAGCTACAGCTGGAGAGAGACCATTTAATTTCTATATTAGTTTTAATGTTCTATCGTTGATCAGGATAAACCCTTTTATCTCCTGATTTGGAAAATTTCAGGAAATAAAAAAAACCTTGTTCTTTAAAAATGAACGGTCTCTGTTATGGTTACAAGCTCTTCTGACATGTTTGTTTGAAAAGTCATCCATCAGATTTATCTACAATAGACCAACAGCAACAGCTCTTATATTAATATTATTACTAGTTACACTTTCACTGAAACTACATGATTATTATTTTATTATTATGATTATTATTTAATATTCTAGGCTATAAAATATTTTTTCACTCAAAATAATATATTGATATATATTTGAAAAACATTATTAACCCTTTTCCTGCCAGCAAATATGAAAAACAAGAGTTTCAAAAAAACTTAAATATTGATTTACTAATATGAATACAATGATCTGTTTTCTTTGAAAATCTATTCATAGAACAATGAAACATTATTAAAGAAATAAAATTGTCCCTTTCCAGTTGTAGATCCTCCACCAGGGGGCAGCAGAGGGCTGGATGTGGCAGGTTGATGATGAAGGTACTAATCCTGATGCTCCACCAGGGGGCAGCAGAGGACTGGATGTGGCAGGCTGATGATGAAGGTACTAATCCTGATGCTCCACCAGGGGGCAGCAGAGGACTAGATGTGGCAGGTTGTTGATGAAGGTACTAGTCCTGATGCTCCACCAGGGGGCAGCAGAGGACTAGATGTGGCAGGTTATTGATGAAGGTACTAGTCCTGATGCTCCACCAGGGGGCAGCAGAGGACTAGATGTGGCAGGTTGTTGATGAAGGTACTAATCCTGATGCTCCACCAGGGGGCAGCAGAGGACTAGATGTGGCAGGTTATTGATGAAGGTACTAGTCCTGATGCTCCACCAGGGGGCAGCAGAGGACTAGATGTGGCAGGTTATTGATGAAGGTACTAGTCCTGATGCTCCACCAGGGGGCAGCAGAGGACTAGATGTGGCAGGTTGTTGATGAAGGTACTAGTCCTGATGCTCCACCTGGTGGCTCTGTCTGAGGACACATTGATGACGATGGACTGGAAGAAGTCAGGTGTTTGTTTAGAGCCAGCTGTGATCCAGAACTGATTTTAGATGCTTGCTCGTTTCTTCTGTCTCATCCTGAACCTTCTCACCCGTTTCTTGCAGCACTGAGCTGCAACGAGAACGACGGTGAGTCCATGGACCGGGACTCTCAGTACAGCTCCAGTCAGAAGACAAAGCGCATGCGGACGTCCTTCAAGCACCACCAGCTGCGGACCATGAAATCCTACTTCGCCATCAACCACAACCCTGACGCCAAGGACCTGAAGCAGCTGGCCCAGAAGACCGGCCTCACAAAGCGGGTATTACAGGTAGAGGCTCAGACTCTCTTGACTCCAGACAGCATCAACTGTACATAAAATCACATCAAAAATCATTTTTCTTTTAGCTTTGATCTCAAGAAGTTCAATCAAATTTAACATCCTCTAAAAACAGTGAGATCAGAAGTGTTGTTTAAAAAGCTGATTATAATGTAGGTTCTGATCCAGAGCAACCTGGAATCTAAAGGTTTTCCTCCATCATCATGATGAGAAACAAATAATCTGAAACGCAGAGCAACAGAGTGTGAGAATAAAACAACAGCCGTAAATCATCAGGGGATGTGAGGAAAACGAGACAAAAAGGTTTCTGAATCACAATCTGACAAAAGGCACAAACAGAAGCAGTGTTTGTGTAATTAATGCTGAGAGGAAACAAAGCCGTCGCTTTGCTTTGATGCGTTTTGAGTCTCCTGTCGTTCATCTCTGAGCTCAGAGCGCCGCCTGGTGCTGCTCGTCCTCCTGGAGCAGCGCCGCTCTGCAGGGACCCTCAGGCTGCTGCACCCCCCTCCTCCCCTCCCCAACAGCCACCAGGAACACTCACCCTGTCTGAAACATGGGAATAAAAGACACACACACAGAATTGGTTTTCATTGGTAAACATGAGAGAAAAACTTGGTTTCTATGAATTATTTCCTCCCGTCGCTGTGACAACGTGTGAAGGACTTTTAGAAGTTTTGTCCTCGGTTAGAAAAGCAGCCAGGTTTTGAGTGTTAAAGCTTTTATCCTAGAAGCGATGTATGGAGGGGGAGGGGAGGGGCGGGGAATCTGCTTGGAATTAGACAAAATGAAAATCCACATAATGAATTTAATGTGTTTTAGCTTCTCTTTAAACTCTGTTCAGCGTTTCCTCACCAGCAGTCCGTTTCTCGTCTCATCTCAATTAAAGAAACCTCCTCAACTGTTGAATCAGGGCTGGGGAACCTTTTCTTGCTAGGGGGCCAAATGTCTTATAAAAACCTCCAAGGGCCACATTCAGAACGTAAACCAGTGATGTTCTGTTTTTTCAAGACATGGAAAAAATCACCAAGTATAAAGTTCTCAGTCACAAAAATTTGAATTGAAACAGGCAGAAAAAACTATTTTTTTTTTCCTATTTTAGGTGGTCAACAATCTAATAAACATGTCAAATTTAAATTGAATCCCAGCACCCTAATAGTTGATATATATATATATTTTTTTTTTTACTCTATGTCCTTTTTAAAAACACTAGTAAATATATAAAAACCATACAGTATATGGTAGAAACATTATATATTAACAACAAAATCACAGCAAACCTCCCCCGCCTGAGAAATGGTTTGTTCCTTTCCTAGACTCGGCTCTGTGCGTGCTGCGCTGCAGGGAGCATGTGAGCCGGTGCGTCTCGCTCTCGGTCCGGTTCCAGATGTGCACACTGCTCCCCAAGCAGATCTGGTACCTACCAGGGTGACCAGATGTTCCGTTTTTGTGTGGGATTGTCCCACATTTACCTTAATTTTCGGATGTCCCACAAATTGAGACACTGTCCGGCATTGTTATCTTAATCCTTTAACACCAAGCGCATCCTCATTTCTGTACTCCGCAATGGTTTGTGCCATAAACAAACTTAAAACGGTTATTGAAATGAGATATGTTGCTCTTTCAGGTCAGCCTAGTGTTGTTATAGTTATTTTTGGTCACCCTACTGTTCAGGTCTATGGTCAGGAGATGCTGTATTAACTGAGTTGTATTTCCCCAGAGATTAGATCGATACTATATGTATTTTTTAATTCAAATCCATTCCTTTTTTTTATGGCTCAGCATTTAAATAAACTAAAAATCAGATTTGAAATTGTGTTAAAATTGAAAAACAGTGAAATGCATCTCACCTGAGTGGGCAGCTCTCTGGGTGCTGAGCACACCTACATCTCTAATCCTAGACTCGTCCCTGGACAGGAGACATTAAAGGGTCTCATATGTTTGCCTAAAATTAATTTTATTGCCTGATTGTTTTCTGGTTTCTTGGTCTTGAAAATAAATTTGTGTAAAACAGAGACAAGAACTGGATCTGGGTCTTTCTTCAGAAATGCTGAAAGTATATTTATTTACTTAGTACTTTATTTATTTGGAACTCAGTACGTTATTTACTTAGAAATTTATTTATTTACTTAGTACTTTATTTAGTCGACCCCGATTATACGACAACCCCCTTTTTCAAGACTGGTCTTCAGGAAAAAGATGAAATTCATTTTTTAAAGAAAATATTTTTATTGAAATTTAGAGAAAGTCATTTAAATGATACCATAATTACAGACTGCTTTAATATTTGCTTATTAATCAGGGGTTAAAGTTCTCTGTGGCAACATATTTCAGTCGATTGGAAAAAAAGAAAAAAAAGTTGAGTTTAATCTCTCTCCCTCTCTGCGCTGTCTCGGGGCTTTGTCTCCCTGCCTTTCTCTTTCTCTCTCTCACTCTGAGACTGTGTGTGTGTTTATGTGTGTGTATGTGTGTGGGGCAAACACAGATATGTGAGACAGACGAGTGTGTGTGTGACTCGAGTGACATGAGCCCTCATCTGTACAGAGTCCGCTCACGCTGAAAGCACCGGGTCCACTAGTCCCGGTCTGACCACTGAGGAGTTGGTCCGGTGTCGGCTCAGTACCCACCCAGCCCAACCCACACTGGTCTGAAAACACCAGAAGTGGATCTGGCTGCTGCTGGACTGACCATTTTAATCCTCAGTGGACCAGTAATTATGAGCTGGTCCGGACTGCTCGCGGTCTGAGCTGCTTCCTGCTGCTGCAGCTTTGACCAAAAATATATGCGCCCTCTGCTGGTGGAGTCGTGTAATCACTGGGCTGCGATTATAAGACGACCCCCCTTTTCACATTATTTTTAATGAAAAAAACTTTAGTCTTATATTTGGGTCAATACGGTATATTTATCACAGTTAATGAATGGAGCTCATCATTACAGTCAGTGAGGGTTAGTGGCTCTGTTTACTATGAAACCAAATAACAAGCTAAAAACCAACAAAAGGCCAATACTTTTAATCTACTTAGTCATTTTCATTTTAAAAAGATTTTAATTTACTGTATTTTTTGTCTGGTGATCTGATTTCTCATCCAGACTCAGACGAAGCGATGTGACTTTAGTAGTCAGTCCAGTAAACTCTGCCGGTTCCGGTAACGTTTCTCCTGTAGTCTCTCGAGTTCAGACTCCACCACGACCAACACCTCGACACAAACTAAACTCACCCGTTTGTTTTTAACTTGGATGAAAAAATGCTCACTTGTTTATTTCTCCTGAAAAAAGTTTGCTTTCTTGATCATTTGTCGCCGCCAGCCGTCATGATTGACACCTGTCAGTCTGCCGTCTCTCCCGCTACACCTGACCTCATGTCATGTAGCTTTCACTGACTTCGATCCTGGCTCGGATATAAGAGTTATGGATTTGATCGCAGAAACACCGTTAAAGAGAACGTACTCTCCCGCAGCCTGCCATTGCTCCCACTGCTTTTCAGCTAATAATCTCATCAGACAGGGTGTTGTATTTTACATTTTTTGAATGTATAATTATTTTCAGTTTAGAAACAGTCTCTCTCTCTTTCTCTCTGCCTCTTTCTCGCTCTCTTTCTTTCTCTCTCAGCTGTCCGAGCGTAAAGGCCAATTCATACTCCCCGAGAACTCAGCTGCTGAACTCCTTCAGCGATGTGTCATACAGGTGCTCATGTGTGTGTGTGTGTGTGTGTGTGTGTGTGTGTGTGTGTGTGTGTGTGTGTGTGTGTGTGTGCGGATTAAAATGATCCATCAGGACCAGCGCATACCTGAGGAGGCTGTTGGGTCTCGGTGGCTTTCGCGGCCCACGCTGACCCCCAGCGAGAACAAAGTTCTTACTTCTCGTGGAGTGTGAATTGGCCTTGACTCAGTACGTCCAAATAATTAATCGACCCACATTTGATTGGACCCATAGGGCTTCGGTTCGGATCCAACTCGCGGGCAATAGCTCATGGAGGTGTTCTCATGTGTAGGAGATGTTTTCATGCAGGTTGCGCGTCACTGGTTCTGGCACATTAATTAATTAATTAATTTACCTGTGAGGTGGTGTTGAGGAAGTCTTATTTTTCAGAACATTATTTTCTACAATACTTCACCACGTGGTTAATAGTCAGACTGGTTAAACTATCACTCCTCCCCGACCGTTGCCACACCTGGTAACTATGGCCGTAAAGCAGGTAGTGACCTCATCTTGGAGACCTACCCGCTCCTCAAAACTGTTTAGTGCGGTATCTGGCCAGTAGAGGGGTGTAGAGTGGTGGCAAATATGAAAATGGTCAAATTTCTAACTCAAAAACCAATTAGATAAATTTTAATGCTCTAGCTCAGTCATTCTCAAACTGTGGTACGTGGTACGCGAGCACCCCCTGGTGGTACGCGGAGGACCCAACCCTTTTGTTTTTAATGAAATATTGGTGACTAAAATAGTGAACTTTTTTTTAAATTAAGCGTTTGTAACGGGAGGTGGCCTAATGTGGGTATATTTTCACCACTATTAAAGTATTTTTAGGCACGCGCCTTCTGACCTCGCAGAGCGAATTAAAATCACGCGAGCAGCAGCTGTGTGTAATGATGGGATATCACCTCACCTTTTTCCGCTTATCTAGGTGCGGGTAGCGGGCCGGGAGCCCAGACCCCCGACTCCCCAGCTTCCTCCTCCTCCACCACCCAACTTGTCCAAACCACCTCAACTGGTTCTAGATCAGCGGTTCTACTCCGAGTCTCCAAACTCCAAATGTCCAAACTCATCCTATCTCTAATAATCCCGGCCATCCTGCCGAGGAAACTCATTTCAGCCGCTTGTATCCGCGATCTCGTTCTTTCAGTCATTACGCAAAGGCCCAGCGCCAGTGGGAGAGGGAAGAGGGGCGTTTTACACACTTTGGGGGGCAGCAGGTCGGTGTTTGAGCGGGGGGTGGGGGGATTGTCACCGAGGTGGTGCGCTTCCATCGGTCCGCGGCGCGTGCCCGGCCCAACTAATGAGCGCTCCTCTACCGTGGAGCGCAGCGGGACTAGAGCTGCGCACATAACGCACTTGGGTTCGGACCTAATCCTTCAAGCTGATCAATACATCAATTACATTTATTTTATTCCGCCTTTCTGACCAAAATGAACCACATTGAGTTTCCGGATTTGTTTGAAAACAGCTGATCTACGGGTTGCTTTGGTAACGAGGCGGCGTGGGGTGCGTGACAGCTGGAGGAGAGAGAGTGCAGACCCAGAAAACTACTTGATGTTTGTTTTTTTGTAACGCGGCGACAGCTGACAGTCTTCCTGTTAGTAAATAAAACTCAGAGATTTGGAAAAACTGACTTTTTGTGTGAGAGACCATTACAATATTGTTAAAATGAATGAAAAGTAAATAATGTTGAAAATGTCATTATCATATTTTTTTATTAATAAGTGACAGATAAAAATGGATTATGACTGGATTTTTTTGTAGCCTGTCAGTCAAAATGACAGATTATGAAAATATCTAGAGAGACCTCTGATTCAGTATAAAAACAATCAAATTGTGCATTATTTAAAGGTCCAACATCATGGTGGTACTTGAAGATCCTATAGGTTTTAGGTGGTACTCGGGGAAAAAAAGTTTGAGAACCACTGCTCTAGCTTCAAGTGGAGAAAACTTTATTGTTGCTTTAAATTCATACCAATCAATCAATCAATCAATCAATCAACTTTTTGTTATTAAACCAGTGTCCTCTCTCTTTATGTATATATATATACCTTGCCTACTGGTGGTGGTCAGAGGGACCTGGTGGTGGTCAGAGGGACCTGGTGGTGGTTGGAGGGACCTGGTGGTGGTCAGAGGGACCTGGTGGTGGTCAGAGGGACCTGGTGGTGGTTGGAGGGACCTGGTGGTGGTCAGAGGGACCTGCTGGTGGTTGGAGGGACCTGGTGGTGGTCGGAGGGACCTGGTGGTGGTCAGAGGGACCTGGTGGTGGTCAGAGGGACCTGGTGGTGATTGGAGGGAATCTTGTGGTGATTGCAGAGACCTGCTGGTGGTTGGAGGAACCTGCTGGTGGTTGGAGGGACCTGCTGGTGGTTGCAGGGACCTGCTGGTGGTCAGAGGGACCTGCTGGTGGTCAGAGGCACTAGCTCAGTTGGGAGAGTGGCCGGTCTGGTAACCGGAGGGTCACCGGTTCGATCCCCAGCTCTGGCTGGGTTAGATTGTCGTTGTGTCCTTGGGCAAGACACTTCACCCAACTTGCCTGTGTGACTGTTTGTGAATGTTGG
>SSNR01000401.1:413602-426584 GCA_006937965.1 Callopanchax toddi
TACAGTGGGGCAAAAAAGTATTTGGTCAGCCACCGATTGTGCAAGTTCTCCCACTTAAAATGATGGCAGAGGTCAGTAATTTTCATCATAGGTACACTTCAACTGTGAGAGACAGAATGTGAAAAAAAAATCCATGAATTCACATGGTAGGATTTTTAAAGAATTTATTTGTAAATTAGGGTGGAAAATAAGTATTTGGTCAATAACAAAAATTCAACTCAATACTTTGTAACATAACCTTTGTTGGCAATAACAGAGGTCAAACGATTACTATAGGTCTTTACCAGGTTTGCACACACAGTAGCTGGTATTTTGGCCCATTCCTCCATGCAGATCTTCTCGAGAGCAGTGATGTTTTGGGGCTGTCGCCGAGCAACACGGACTTTCAACTCCCTCCACAGATTTTCTATGGGGTTGAGGTCTGGAGACTGGCTAGGCCACTCCAGGACTTTCAAATGCTTCTTACGGAGCCACTCCTTTGTTGCCCGGGCAGTGTGTTTGGGATCATTGTCATGTTGGAAGACCCAGCCACGTTTCATCTTCAAAGCTCTCACTGATGGAAGGAGGTTTTGGCTCAAAATCTCACGATACATGGCCCCATTCATTCTTTCCTTAACACGGATCAGTCGTCCTGTCCCCTTAGCAGAAAAACAGCCCCAAAGCATGATGTTTCCCCCCCCATGCTTCACAGTAGGTATGGTGTTCTTGGGATGCAACTCAGTATTCTTCTTCCTCCAAACACGACGAGTTGAGTTTAGACCAAAAAGTTCTACTTTGGTTTCATCTGACCACATGACATTCTCCCAATCCTCTGCTGTATCATCCATGTGCTCTCTGGCAAACTTCAGACGGGCCTGGACATGCACTGGCTTCAGCAGCGGAACACGTCTGGCACTGCAGGATTTGATTCCCTGCCGTTGTAGTGTGTTACTGATGGTGACCTTTGTTACTTTGGTCCCAGCTCTCTGCAGGTCATTCACCAGGTCCCCCCGTGTGGTTCTGGGATTTTTGCTCACCGTTCTCATGATCATTTTGACCCCACGGGATGAGATCTTGCGTGGAGCCCCAGATCGAGGGAGATTATCAGTGGTCTTGTATGTCTTCCATTTTCTGATAATTGCTCCCACAGTTGATTTTTTCACACCAAGCTGCTTGCCTATTGTAGATTCACTCTTCCCAGTCTGGTGCAGGTCTACAATTCTTTTCCTGGTGTCCTTCGAAAGCTCTTTGGTCTTGGCCATAGTGGAGTTTGGAGTCTGACTGTTTGAGGCTGTGGACAGGTGTCTTTTATACAGATAATGAGTTCAAACAGGTGCCATTAATACAGGTAACGAGTGGAGGACAGAAAAGCTTCTTAAAGAAGACGTTACAGGTCTGTGAGAGCCAGAGATTTTCCTTGTTTGAAGTGACCAAATACTTATTTTCCACCCTAATTTACAAATAAATTCTTTAAAAATCCTACCATGTGAATTCATGGATTTTTTTTTCACATTCTGTCTCTCACAGTTGAAGTGTACCTATGATGAAAATTACTGACCTCTGCCATCATTTTAAGTGGGAGAACTTGCACAATCGGTGGCTGACTAAATACTTTTTCCCCACTGTAGATGGGCACATCAAATTTGACTTTTGACATCCCAGGATGGTCCGCCAACAGTACAGAAGAGAAGGATGTTGTATTCTCTCCCATCCGAGGCATCATTAGGGGAGAACTGTTTAGCAAATCGTATGTACAAGAGGTTCTTGTGATCCGTCCAGATGTTGGGTTGTGCAGTTCCCTCCTGACAGTGTCTACACTCCTTCAGTGCCAGTCTTATAGCTAGTAGTGCTTTGTCCCCAATGTTGATCTGCTGAGGAAAAGCATTTAGAGAAGAATGCACAAGGGTGGAGCTTACCATCAACAGGGGAACGTTGGGAGAGAACCACTCGGAGGCATCCACTTTAAGGGTGTATTACAAAGCAGGATCGGGATACATAAGAAATGGAGCAGAGGAGGAATGTTCCTTCTGTCGGCCTTAGGGTTCCATAGAAAGCTATTTCGGTGGAGGTGAGAGCAGTAAGAGAATGAGCAATCAGATCATAATTTTGCATAAAATGTCTCTAGAAATGTGCAAACCCTAGGAAGCGTTGGAGCTGCTTGCGGGTGTTAGGTGTGGGCCAATCCTGAACTGCTTTGACCTTGTCTGGGTCCATCGTCACCTGTCCATTCTCAAAAACATGTCCTAGGAAAGTTATGTAAGTTTCTGGAACTCACATTTTTCAGCTTTTACAAACAGTCTGTTCTCGAGAAGACGTTGCAGCACCTGTCAGACGTGTTGTTTGTGTTCCTTGGGATTCTGGAAAACACAAAGATTTCATCAAGGTATGCAAAAAAAAAAAACATTGAGAAAATCCCTATGGACGTCATTGACCAAGTTCTGAAAATAGCAGGAGCATTAATGAGACCAAATACTTATAGCCAATGGGGGTCTTGAATGCTGTCTTCCATTTGTCCCCTTCTCATATGTGGACGAGATGGTAAGCGTTGTGTTGGTCCAGTTTGGTGAACATGGTGGTGCTCTGAGTGGGTTTGAAAGCAGAGGTGAGAAGTGGTAGGGAGTACTTGTTTTTAACTGGTATGTCAATAAGCCCACAATAATCAAGGCAAGGACAGAGTGTTTTCTCCTTCTTTTCAACAAAGAAACCTGCCCCCATGGGAGAATGACAGTCAGATGAGCACATTCTATAGGGATTCACCAATATATTTTTCCATGGCTTCCTGCTAAGGACTTTGAAGGCGCCCGGAAGGGAGAGGGGCATCAGGGAGAATGTCAATGGACAGTCGTAGGATAGGTGAGGGGGAAGAGAAAGTGTCAGGGTGCTCATTTATAAAACTTTGCGTAGAATCCTTACTAAAACTTGCTTAAGCTCAGCCAAACAATTTCAGGTACGCAAATTCCATTTCCGATTTATAAAACCCTGCGGACGCAAAGATCCACGCAATTCTGCTTTATAAATCGATGTCAGACCTAGAACTGTGCTCAGCTGTTTTTGGGTCAGAACCCTCCTCCTACACACCCACATTCTACCATATATGGTCAATGCTAAGTACCTCATGAATAATTGTATATGCATAAGCTGGTGGGTTTCTGGCTTTTAACAGTAAATCGTGACAACAGAGAGGTTTAGGAAGCGTAATTTTACAGAGGCTGAAACTCGAGGTGCTTGTGGTGAAGTGGATGGATGGGAAAATGTTTTATTAGGTGGTGAAATGTGACGAATTACGAACACGGAAGTGCTCCGAGAGACGTCTCGTTGCAGTGAGTCTGCTGTCAGTCTGACAGAGAGATCGATCAGGATCCAAGATCTAAGAGAAACGTTTAATGACAACATTTAATTGAATTCAAAGGGGAAGACACGTCATGCTGTTCATCCTATTAAACAGTCAACCTGTTGGATAAAATAAACGCTGGTTGAAACCTGAGAACGGCCGGTGACACCGGGTTTTACTGGTTCTGATGGTTCTGTTGATCTAATACTGGACCCAGTTGATTCATAGGATGCTCTAATGAATCTATCAGCTGATCGATCGTCCAGTCATTATCTAGAAATCTCTAAAAACTCTCTCCCATTCATCCGGAGTCTGACTACTGGCCGAGCTGCGCAGCGCATCCAGCGCATTACGCACAAGTGTCCCTGCAGGGATTCCTAAGTCTCAGAAATCATAATTAATGCACCAATAAGTGCAGTTTGTTATATAATCTGAAGACGACTGGATGAACATAATGGGATATTTTTCAAAAATGCGACATATTTTCATTCAGATTTAAATTTGTATTATTTTTAGAGACGGGATTTGGTTCTGTGTGCGCGAGGGTCTACAAGTCTTTAATTGTGTCATAAATTCAACATTTTCCATCTCACCAGCTGCTCTGACTGGTTTCACGTCTCCAACAGGTGCTTACGCAAGGTCTAAAGTTTGCTTAGAGTTGCGCACATTTTTCCGTTACGTTTTCTTTTATAAATTCCAAATTTTGCGTAAAAAGTGACCTACGCAACTTTTTGGCCCATTTTGTGCGTAAGCAAGTTTTATAAATGAGCACCCAGGTCTTTGCTAAAGACTCTATGCAGATCATAATAATCAAGTGGGATGTTTTTGAGATCAAGAGGATTACAAGAGGCTGAAGAATATGTGGGAATGTTGGGCTGAATAGCGAAATGAAGACATGTAGACAGGCAACGGGAGCTCCAAAACTCACTGCGTGACTCAGCTCTGTTAATGTGTGGATTGTGTTGGCTGAGCCACTGGTAACCCAGAACCACAGGAGCATTCACTGTCAGAAAAACCAGAAATGTGATTACTTCATGATGGTTTCCAGAGTTGGTTAATAGCAAAGGGAAGGCTTTGTGGGTGATAGTCTCCAGAGAGTGACCATCCAGGGTGCTCATTTATAAAACTTGCTTACGCACAAAATGGGCCAAAAAGTAGCGTAGGTCACTTTTTACGCAAAATTTGGGATTTATAAAAGAAAACGTAACGGAAAAATGTGCGCAACTCTAAGCAAACTTTAGACCTTGCGTAAGCACATGTTGGAGACGTGAAACCAGTCAGAGCAGCTGGTGAGATGAAAAATGTTGAATTTATGACACAATTAAAGACTTGTAGACCCGCGCGCACACAGAACCAACAATCCGTCTCTAAAAAGAATAAAAATTTAAATCTGAATGAAAATATGTCGCATTTTCGAAAAATATCTCATTATGTTCATCCAGTCGTCTTCAGATTATATAATAAACTTCACTTATTGGTGCATTAATTATGATTTCTGAGACTTAGGAATCCTGCAGGGACACTTGCGTAATGCGCTGGATGCGCTGCGCAGCTCAGCCAGCAGGCAGACTCCGGATGAATGGGAGAGAGTTTTTAGAGATTTCTAGATAATGACTGGACGATCGATCAGCTGATAGATTCATTAGAGCATCCTATGGATCAACTGGGTCCAGTATTAGATCAACAGAACCATCAGAACCAGTAAAACCCAGTGTCACCGGCCGTTCTCAGGTTTCAACCAGCGATTATTTTATCCAACAGGTTGACTGTTTAATAGGATGAACAACATGACGTGTCTTCCCCTTTGGATTAAATTAAATGTTGTCATTAAACGTTTCTCTTAGATCTTGGATCCTGATCGATCTCTCTGTCAGTCTGACAGCAGGCGCGCTGCAACGAGACGTCTCTCGGAGCACTTCCGTGTTCGTAATTCGTCACATTTCACCACCTAATAAAACATTTTTCCGTCCATCCACTTCACCACAAGCACCTCGAGTTTCAGCCTCTGTAAAATGACGCTTCCTAAACCTCTCCGTTGTCACGATTTACTGTTAAAAGCCAGAAACCCGCCGGTTTATGCATATACAATTATTCATGAGGTACTTTGCATTGACCGTATATGGCAGAATGTGGGTGTGTAGGAGGAGGGTTCTGACCCAAAAACAGCTGAGCGCAGTTCTAGGTCTGACATCGATTTATAAAGCAGAATTGCGTGGATCTGTGCGTCCGCAGGGTTTTATAAATCGGAAATGGAATTTGCGTACCTGAAATTGTTTGGCTGAGCTTAAGCAAGTTTTAGTAAGGATTCTACGCAAAGTTTTATAAATGAGCACCCAGGGCTGTAACACTGATGGGGAAGAAGTTCTTGGACTGGAAGGGTGTATTAATGGACTAGGTTGGGATTGATGAGGTTCTGTTCTGACCCTGAGTCAATAAAAGCCAAGGCAGGACGTCGTTGTGATATGGAGGATGGAGGAATCTACCTGGAATCGGGGTAGGCTTTTCTTTAAACAACCCACCAGTACCCCAGTATCTACCTGTAGGTTTGGCTTTTCGTTGTGTGGGACAGGAGTCAACGTGATTGGTCAGGCCCCCGCAGTACAAACATGCCCCGGTTGACAGCCTGCATTTTGCTGCAGTTTGAGAGACAGTCAGGATCTGCCCAACTGCATGGGTTCAGGGGAAGACGATCCTCCTGGGTCATTACTTGGGATTTGGGTAAAGCTTTAGTCAGTTGAACAAAAAACCCAAAGGGATATGCGGATGATGCCTTTTCCCTGGTACTCTAAGTCTGTCATCTACACGTACAGCTAGGTCAATCAGGTCCTCTAAGGACATGAGTTCCTCACGACAGGCTACCGCACCTTTTAATTTGTCATTTAAAGCGTTCAGAAAAGCCCCTTTAAAAACAGGGGAGTTCCATTTAGACATTGCAGCAATTGTTCGGGAATCTATCAGGAACTCTGAGACAAATTGCTTACCCTGTTTTAACCCTGCTGCTGGAGGTGTTATGGCTCAAGCAGAGGGCCACGGGGAGGGGACCCAGAAGTCGTTCAAACAGTTGTTGGAGGATCTTGTCCAGAGTTTGCTTTATGTGTTGTTGTTGGGTCTGTGTTTGTAGTGTGGATTCGTGGCAACCCAAGCATGCACCTTGGTTGGCTAGAGCTGTCCGTAATCATGCTGCAGGATCCGTCATTTGGCCAGATTTTTATTTATTTACTTTTTATTAACTTTTATTTACCCAGGAAAGTCCCATTGAGATTCAGAATCTCTTTTACAAGGGAGTCTTGTACCCTGTACTAGGGATGTCCCGATCCGATCACGTGATCGGAAATCGGCCCCGATCACGTGATTTTGGACTCGATCGGAATCGGACGTCACCTCCCGATCTTGACTCGGGTTTCCTCTACATGCGCACCGCCCCGCCAAAATAAAAGCCGCTACGCCTTCAGAAGGAAGTTTGGGTTTTTAAATATATGTTAAACAATCTAAAGCACATGGGATTTATATATAGTCTATATTTGTGCAGATATATTAACCATAATCAGAGTTTAAATCAGTTTCCGCCAGTCCAGGAGGAGGGAGGGGGCCGGGACCGGGAGACACGCGAGCTTATGGAGCAGCGACCAGGTTCGCTACTCAATCCACACCCGCCGGGACTCGTCCTCCCCCTGAACGGAAAGCAAGCACTGATGGGAGTACTCGGTCTGGAGGAGGCGGCGAGGCCGGCGTGGAGCGAGTCATACCCACGCTAACTTGTTTCCCCTACGCCGCGTCTCCATCCTGGCTCAGGAGAAGATTCTGCTGAGTGCTGTACATAGCACAACACCCGCCCTCCATCGGGAAATAAATTTAGAGATGTTAAGATTTTTTTAAAGCGCTTTCTGNCCTGTCCACAGCTACAACAGCTACAAGGACGTCATGAAAAGGAACATTTAAAGTTCTACTTTCCCTCTAGGTTTCTTATGGATTGGATTTTAATTATTTTAACCAGTAAAATTCCATGTAGACAAAATCCTTAGAGTTGGGTTGGAGACCAAAACTTCCAACAGGAGTAGTCTCAAAGCATTCAGCAGTAGAAGTTCTGACTCCTCCATATCAGGACAAACAGAACTCAACCGTAGAGACCGGGTGATGAAAAGCAGTTGCTTGGGCCTCCAGGAAAACTGTTTAAAGAAGATAAGAATTCAAATCATAATGATGTTGAAGATAGCAGAAGGCATGTAATGGACACTTCTTAGGTTTTTTATACTTCCACCTTCAAAATATTTTGAAGATGAATACGGCTGATTGTGATCATTCTAAATGTGTTGTGTGTGTGTTTGTCTGCGTGTGTGTCTGTGTGCATATCTTTGTGTGTTTGTTTGTTCGTTTGACTGTGTGTGTCTGTGTATGGTTGTAACTATTGTTACTACATAGTAAGTGTCATTATTTCCTAAGGATCGTTTCACACAACTGCTTTCCCCAAATGTGATACTAAAAAACAATTATTTAGAAAAAAATCTTTCCTTCCAGTCACTTTAATTGAGCATCTGTGCCAAAGCTGAGAGTGATTGTGGCTGGCAGGCTTCCTAAAAGCATAAAAGTTAAAAAAAGAAAACTGTTTCCATGAGCAGCTTTTGCTCACTCTGTTGGAGCATGTTGCGTTGCAGAAGCAGGGACCTGCATGTATCATAAAGGTAGAGATTTTCCATTTAAAATATCAGTTTATGCTCAACTCCAAAACGGAAGTTTAACAAGAGCCTGGTGTTAGTGGAGGAGGGGGGGAGGGTGGAGGAGGGACTGGTATGGGAAACAGCCGTCTTTACACTTTGTAAGCAAAACATGAATTATGAAAAACAGACCCTAAATTCCCCTGCAGTGCATAATTAGAATTGGGGGTGCACATAAAAACAAGAGGAGTCCCTTGCAGCATGCAGGATTGGTAATTATCGCAGAAGTGGTGTGAAGAGTTTGAGGACACAATCAGGGACAAAACACCCTCTAAGCCACAAAATGTGCTGTCTATCGTCCAAAGATCTGACCACATCCTTATAGTTTACACTGTAAAGCAGGTGTGTGTGTGTGTGTGTGTGTGTGTGTTTGTGTGTGTGTAAGAACCCAAAGAAATAGTCAGGTCAAAGAGATATTTGTGTCATTTCAAATAGTTTGAATACTTTTGTTGCTGTTATGCTAATGACATACAGATTTACCTCCCTTTGATATCTCGGCCTCACTGCAGCTGTTGAACTGTTTTACAGGAGGTCACACAATGAGAAAACACCACTAATTACAACAACTGTAGGTTGTTGATTTAAAGCAGTGGTGATCACTCTAGGGCCACCATCCAGCATGTTGTAGAGGGTTCTGTTTCAACACACCTGATAGTCAGTGCTTTTGCAGAGCTCATTGACATGTAGAACTGGTAATTCCAAAATTGAATCAGATGTCATGGAGCAGGAAAAAAAACTAAATGTTCTGGATACTGACCCTCATGGACCAGGATTGGACACTACTGATTTAAAGGAATAATTGGATCATCCTGAAGTGGCATTTTATCAGTTTATCTACATGGAAAAAGGAAGTAGTCCTCTCACCAGGACGATACTCAAAGTTAGAGCATGGGATACGCTGATGCATGAAAGTGAGAAGTTTGAAGCAAAGTTTCAGATATTTAAGACAATTCTTACCCTACAAAGTCTCACCAATAAGTTAGAGCTAACCCATGGGTTTACTAAAGAGTAATATAGTGTTCTAAGTGTAGAGGTTAACTAACAGGTAGATGTAATGAACAAACTGTAGAACAAGTCAGTGGTGATAGATCCCAAGTGACCGTAACATCAGGGAAAAGGATAGTTTTAGAGAAGAGAGAAGATTTAGAAATTGTAAATGGAAAATCATAAAACAAAATAAAAATGATAACTCAGTCTTATTAAAGAATAGGCTTATAATCATAAAGCTCAATCAGCACTGGCTGTTAGTCAAAATTAGTTGAAAAATACTGGCATATCAGCAAAGACGAAATATTGTGCATACCTACTTGAAAACATTACATAGTGATAGAGCTACATAAAATACCCTACTGATGAACAGAACTGTCTGGAGTCCTTTTCATTCAGTGTGAAACTGGGGCCATATTCCCATTTTAGGCATTTACTATGGCACAGTTTTACAAAGTGAAGTGTCATGGTACTTACAAAATAGCAGAGCAGTCTTAGATCACCATCACTACAAGCAACCAACAGTAAGTAGATCAAAGGTGAATGTCTCCATTTCACTCCCTCACTCTCATATGCAGCTCTGCATTTAGTCCTGACTTGAGATCTTCCATCTCTGTTCAGTTTTCCCCTGGGAGTGACTAGGTAGGCAGAGTGCCAAGGGTATGCAGGTGGCCCGATTTACCCAACCACTCATATACAGTGCTGCAATGAAGGATTGACTAGAAAAAGCCATTCAAAATAAACAAACACTGGGCATGCAAAGTTTGAGATGCATACACTGTGCCAAATTAAAAAATATAAACAGCCTCAAAATTCAGGTTGTTTTTAAACTGGTAAATTGCTCACAAGGTTTGGAAAAACCCAACCAACATGTTGGCGATCTATCTTCATATACACTTTACAACTTTCATGATGGATTATGAATTTATTTCAGAATCAACTTTTTAAATTAAATTTCAAAATAAAATAATTTGTTACTTTGTTCTAAGAATACAGGTGAGATTGATGCATGTGGATAAAAACACCATATTTACAAGTTAAAACTGGAATAACATGTCCTGCCCCCTTGTGTCCAGTTCGTGCCTGTGTTCCCTCCTCCTGTGTCCATGAGCTAATCCTCCACAGGTGTGTCTCATCTCCCTGATCACCTCCCTCCACATTATATGCTATTTAGTTCAGTCACTCCCTCACTTTTTACCACCATAGGCTCAGCCCATAAAACACACAGTCTTTACAAGCATTAAACAGTATATTGGTCACTTTATTCCGGTCTGTTTAGAAAATACCATTTACCCCTTTTGCGTTATGTTTAAATTTTATCAGCTGCTGCTGAAAGATAACAGGTACAAATGTTTTTACCTGCAGTTTTAAATATCTAATTATCTCCTGAACCACTGGTCAGATTTGAATGAAACTCCAACAATATAACTGCTGTTTAATTCAAGATGGCCATGACATCTAACTCCCCAAAAAACAAACAACTCTTAACTTAGTTAGTTTTACAGATGTTGAGCTAATATTTTTTTTAACAGAACGTTCTCTATAACACCAACTCAAAGTGCTCACAAAGTGTGTATGATTATAAGTGGAAAATGCTGTTTTGTTGTAAAACATGTATTTCAGAACAATGAAAATAGAAAAAGTTGAAATTAGCACAGAATAATAATAAAACTGAATCCAGAAAGATGTCATGGAACTCCTGATGCTGCTTTAGCAATGGTTCTTTAGGCCATTTGTTTGTCTGGGAGGGAAAGGGAAACAAAGGACAGGTTTAAATGTTGAACTTGATATTCAATCATTTAGGTCAAATTTAGACCCATGCTTCTCAGCCCGAGGGCCTGTCCATCTCAGGGCTAGAACCTAATTATTACAAGGAGGCTGAGCTGATGCAGACATGGCTCTCTCTGATCACATTCACCCAGAGACCGAGGATGCACCGAGAGATGAAATTAGAGTGATTAATTAAGCTTTGACACTCCACCAAAGGCACTCCATTTAGAACTGTCACATCAATAAAAAAGCATCTCCTCAGCCACATGCTGGGGTGACCTAAAGGAAAATGATGTGCTCGTATTACCAACAATTAAGGCCAATTAGTGTGAGAAACCCTCCAATGGGTAGATATGACCTAAAACATGGCAGAACACTTTCTGAGTTCTGAACTTGTTCAGTAATGCAACCATAAATGTCTTTAGCTCTTCTTTTATGTTTCCTCTCAGCATTTCCCTTCAGGGAATCCAAGACCAAATCATCTGACTCCATCGAAACCTATCCTTTACATTCTTTAATTCCTCTAGACCTTCTCCACCTTCTACAGGTGCATATTTTATGAACATCTTTGTTAAGGGACAGCCCCCAGAAATAGCGGTGCAGTAGTCCAATAGTAGGATAACCAGTAGGAGTGCCCCCAATGGATGTTGGAGGAGTGGAACGAAGAGAGAATAAAAAGGGGGCCCAGAGGACCCCCACCTGTGTCTGGTTCATGTACAGTGGGGCAAAAAAGTATTTGGTCAGCCACCGATTGTGCAAGTTCTCCCACTTAAAATGATGGCAGAGGTCAGTAATTTTCATCATAGGTACACTTCAACTGTGAGAGACAGAATGTGAAAAACAAAAATCCATGAATTCACATGGTAGGATTTTTAAAGAATTTATTTGTAAATTAGGGTGGAAAATAAGTATTTGGTCAATAACAAAAATTCAACTCAATACTTTGTAACATAACCTTTGTTGGCAATAACAGAGGTCAAACGATTACTATAGGTCTTTACCAGGTTTGCACACACAGTAGCTGGTATTTTGGCCCATTCCTCCATGCAGATCTTCTCGAGAGCAGTGATGTTTTGGGGCTGTCGCCGAGCAACACGGACTTTCAACTCCCTCCACAGATTTTCTATGGGGTTGAGGTCTGGAGACTGGCTAGGCCACTCCAGGACTTTCAAATGCTTCTTACGGAGCCACTCCTTTGTTGCCCGGGCAGTGTGTTTGGGATCATTGTCATGTTGGAAGACCCAGCCACGTTTCATCTTCAAAGCTCTCACTGATGGAAGGAGGTTTTGGCTCAAAATCTCACGATACATGGCCCCATTCATTCTTTCCTTAACACGGATCAGTCGTCCTGTCCCCTTAGCAGAAAAACAGCCCCAAAGCATGATGTTTCCCCCCCCATGCTTCACAGTAGGTATGGTGTTCTTGGGATGCAACTCAGTATTCTTCTTCCTCCAAACACGACGAGTTGAGTTTAGACCAAAAAGTTCTACTTTGGTTTCATCTGACCACATGACATTCTCCCAATCCTCTGCTGTATCATCCATGTGCTCTCTGGCAAACTTCAGACGGGCCTGGACATGCACTGGCTTCAGCAGCGGAACACGTCTGGCACTGCAGGATTTGATTCCCTGCCGTTGTAGTGTGTTACTGATGGTGACCTTTGTTACTTTGGTCCCAGCTCTCTGCAGGTCATTCACCAGGTCCCCCCGTGTGGTTCTGGGATTTTTGCTCACCGTTCTCATGATCATTTTGACCCCACGGGATGAGATCTTGCGTGGAGCCCCAGATCGAGGGAGATTATCAGTGGTCTTGTATGTCTTCCATTTTCTGATAATTGCTCCCACAGTTGATTTTTTCACACCAAGCTGCTTGCCTATTGTAGATTCACTCTTCCCAGTCTGGTGCAGGTCTACAATTCTTTTCCTGGTGTCCTTCGAAAGCTCTTTGGTCTTGGCCATAGTGGAGTTTGGAGTCTGACTGTTTGAGGCTGTGGACAGGTGTCTTTTATACAGATAATGAGTTCAAACAGGTGCCATTAATACAGGTAACGAGTGGAGGACAGAAAAGCTTCTTAAAGAAGACGTTACAGGTCTGTGAGAGCCAGAGATTTTCCTTGTTTGAAGTGACCAAATACTTATTTTCCACCCTAATTTACAAATAAATTCTTTAAAAATCCTACCATGTGAATTCATGGATTTTTTTT
>SSNR01000401.1:429333-451968 GCA_006937965.1 Callopanchax toddi
GAGAGAGTTTTTAGAGATTTCTAGATAATGACTGGACGATCGATCAGCTGATAGATTCATTAGAGCATCCTATGGATCAACTGGGTCCAGTATTAGATCAACAGAACCATCAGAACCAGTAAAACCCAGTGTCACCGGCCGTTCTCAGGTTTCAACCAGCGATTATTTTATCCAACAGGTTGACTGTTTAATAGGATGAACAACATGACGTGTCTTCCCCTTTGGATTAAATTAAATGTTGTCATTAAACGTTTCTCTTAGATCTTGGATCCTGATCGATCTCTCTGTCAGTCTGACAGCAGGCGCGCTGCAACGAGACGTCTCTCGGAGCACTTCCGTGTTCGTAATTCGTCACATTTCACCACCTAATAAAACATTTTTCCGTCCATCCACTTCACCACAAGCACCTCGAGTTTCAGCCTCTGTAAAATGACGCTTCCTAAACCTCTCCGTTGTCACGATTTACTGTTAAAAGCCAGAAACCCGCCGGTTTATGCATATACAATTATTCATGAGGTACTTTGCATTGACCGTATATGGCAGAATGTGGGTGTGTAGGAGGAGGGTTCTGACCCAAAAACAGCTGAGCGCAGTTCTAGGTCTGACATCGATTTATAAAGCAGAATTGCGTGGATCTGTGCGTCCGCAGGGTTTTATAAATCGGAAATGGAATTTGCGTACCTGAAATTGTTTGGCTGAGCTTAAGCAAGTTTTAGTAAGGATTCTACGCAAAGTTTTATAAATGAGCACCCAGGGCTGTAACACTGATGGGGAAGAAGTTCTTGGACTGGAAGGGTGTATTAATGGACTAGGTTGGGATTGATGAGGTTCTGTTCTGACCCTGAGTCAATAAAAGCCAAGGCAGGACGTCGTTGTGATATGGAGGATGGAGGAATCTACCTGGAATCGGGGTAGGCTTTTCTTTAAACAACCCACCAGTACCCCAGTATCTACCTGTAGGTTTGGCTTTTCGTTGTGTGGGACAGGAGTCAACGTGATTGGTCAGGCCCCCGCAGTACAAACATGCCCCGGTTGACAGCCTGCATTTTGCTGCAGTTTGAGAGACAGTCAGGATCTGCCCAACTGCATGGGTTCAGGGGAAGACGATCCTCCTGGGTCATTACTTGGGATTTGGGTAAAGCTTTAGTCAGTTGAACAAAAAACCCAAAGGGATATGCGGATGATGCCTTTTCCCTGGTACTCTAAGTCTGTCATCTACACGTACAGCTAGGTCAATCAGGTCCTCTAAGGACATGAGTTCCTCACGACAGGCTACCGCACCTTTTAATTTGTCATTTAAAGCGTTCAGAAAAGCCCCTTTAAAAACAGGGGAGTTCCATTTAGACATTGCAGCAATTGTTCGGGAATCTATCAGGAACTCTGAGACAAATTGCTTACCCTGTTTTAACCCTGCTGCTGGAGGTGTTATGGCTCAAGCAGAGGGCCACGGGGAGGGGACCCAGAAGTCGTTCAAACAGTTGTTGGAGGATCTTGTCCAGAGTTTGCTTTATGTGTTGTTGTTGGGTCTGTGTTTGTAGTGTGGATTCGTGGCAACCCAAGCATGCACCTTGGTTGGCTAGAGCTGTCCGTAATCATGCTGCAGGATCCGTCATTTGGCCAGATTTTTATTTATTTACTTTTTATTAACTTTTATTTACCCAGGAAAGTCCCATTGAGATTCAGAATCTCTTTTACAAGGGAGTCTTGTACCCTGTACTAGGGATGTCCCGATCCGATCACGTGATCGGAAATCGGCCCCGATCACGTGATTTTGGACTCGATCGGAATCGGACGTCACCTCCCGATCTTGACTCGGGTTTCCTCTACATGCGCACCGCCCCGCCAAAATAAAAGCCGCTACGCCTTCAGAAGGAAGTTTGGGTTTTTAAATATATGTTAAACAATCTAAAGCACATGGGATTTATATATAGTCTATATTTGTGCAGATATATTAACCATAATCAGAGTTTAAATCAGTTTCCGCCAGTCCAGGAGGAGGGAGGGGGCCGGGACCGGGAGACACGCGAGCTTATGGAGCAGCGACCAGGTTCGCTACTCAATCCACACCCGCCGGGACTCGTCCTCCCCCTGAACGGAAAGCAAGCACTGATGGGAGTACTCGGTCTGGAGGAGGCGGCGAGGCCGGCGTGGAGCGAGTCATACCCACGCTAACTTGTTTCCCCTACGCCGCGTCTCCATCCTGGCTCAGGAGAAGATTCTGCTGAGTGCTGTACATAGCACAACACCCGCCCTCCATCGGGAAATAAATTTAGAGATGTTAAGATTTTTTTAAAGCGCTTTCTGAGGAGGAGCTTCCTGATTAAATGACGCTCCAAAACGCACCAAACACTGATGGATTTCTCCAAATAGTCTAATTAAGAAGTTGTTCAGAGCTGCTGCAGTCAGAGGATAATGCAGGAGGAGGAGTGAAGGAGTGTGAAGGAGCTGTGAGCATGACGTATAGCAAGAAGGCGTGCGCACAGGGCAGAGAAGATGAGATCTGGCTTCCTCCTCCGAATTATGCGGAGGAGGGAAAAACCCATCCAGTGTTATGACTCTGGATCTGAAAGAACTGGTGATGCTTTTAGGCGTAAAAGCCAGATTGGAGTGCAAGGCAGCCGAACTGCCGTCTCCCCGTATCCGAAGGCAGGACGGAGCCACAGACAGTGCAGACAGATTGCTGACGCATTTGGCTGACGTCGAGGCCAACAGCAGGGCCGTCTTAAGTGACAGAAATTTCAGTTCTGTCTGATCCAAAGGCTCAAACAGAACTGTAGTCAGTGCACGTAAAACTAGCGTTAGATCCCACTGAGGGACTAATGAACGCGTCACTGGTCGGCGTCTGCGCACGCCTTTCAGAAAACGCTTCATCAGCGGGTGACTCAACACCATTCTGTCACCAAAACCCGTCATGACAGGAGGAGATCGCCGCAGCGTATGTTTGATTGAACTGAGGGCCAGGTTTCTGTCCATCAGTAGCTGAAGGAAAGACAATATGTCGGCTAGGGGGCAGCAAATGTTGTCCACACCCTTCTTCGCAGACCAGCGCTGAAAAGCTGTCCATTTGGATGCGTAAAGCGCTACAGTGGAATCAGTGCACGCGCCCTGGATGGTGTGCACCACTTCCTGGGAGAGGCCCAGCCTCTCTAACCGTTCCCGTTCAGTGGCCAGACCCAGAGGTGCTGGCCTACTATCGGATAGCTCCTGATCGAACCCTCCGCTTGGGAGAGAGTGTTGTCTCTCCATGGCAGCTGCCACGGGCGGCCTGACAGCAGCTGTTGCAGGCACGGAAACCATGAAGCGCTCGTGCGCTCTGGAGCTATCAGAATCACTGACAGTCGTTCCTCCCGTATCCGAGCCAGGAGACGGAGAATCAGTGGAACCAGGGGAAAAGCATAAAGCTTCGTTTGTGGCCATTGATGGTGAGCGAAGGCATCCACTCCCAGAGGTGGATCGTCCCACGGGCTCAGCGAGAACCAACGGTCGCATTGTGCGTTTTCGCGGGCAGCGAATAAATCCACGCCCACTCTGCCAAATCTGGCCCACATCTGACGGATCAGTTCGGGGTGCAGACACCAATCCATGTCCCAAGGGCCTCCCCTCGACATGATGTCCGCTCCTCTGTTCAGAACACCGGGGATGTACACCGCTCTGATGGAGAGCAGGTGTGTGTGAGCCCAGAGCAGCAGCCGCCTGGCCACGTTCAACAGCTGGACTGAACGTACTCCTCCCTGGCGGTTTATATGTGCTGCCACAACTTGTCCGAGTGGATCAAAACATGTTGACCCCGTAACAGAGGCGCAAAATGCTGAACCACCTTCAGCACTGTGAGGAGTTCCAGAACTTTCATGTGCAGGGACGTGTGGGGCGGCCATCACTCCCGCCCCCCCCACTACCTGAGACAGGCATGTGCCCCCCAACCCGAGAGGAAAGCGTCGATGAACACTGACATATGAGACGGGGACTTGCCGAGGGGAACCCCTGCTGATAACAGCATGGGGTCCCACCAGTGTCTCAGATCTGGTCCCACCGAAGGAGGGACTGAGATAAATCTGCGCTTGTGACGCACGGGGTCAAGGTGCAGGCGAGAAAAACACCTCTGCAGATGCCTCATGTGAAGCAGGCCCAGAGGTACTACCACATGCGCCGCTGACATCATTCCCAGCATTTGCATAATCAAAAAAGCGGTCAGTACTTTGTGAGGAGTGACGCGCAGAAGCAAAGCTGTTAGATCCTTCACCCTCAGCTGAGACAGCCGCGCTCTCATGAGGGACGAATCCAGCTCCACTCCCAGATAGACGATTGTCTGAGATGGGAGAGCTTTTTTTTTTTTTTATGGAGAAAACCAGCTGCGACAGGTGAGAAACGAGGGATTGTGTTTGCGTCTCCGCCTCCCCCCTGGAACGGTCAGCAGAAGTAGATCGTCCAGGTAAAAGAGGATTCTCATCCCAGATGCGTGCAGCAGCTGCAGAGCTGTCTCCACACATTTGGGAAAATGTGCACAGAGCTAGGGAGTAACTGAACGGAAGGCAGTTGTATTGAAACTGGGTCCCTTGGAATGAGAAAGGCAGAAAGTAACTGTCTGTGCTTGGGAGTAATTGGGACATGAAAATATGCATCTTTCAGGTCTATGGAGGTGAACACACTCCAGCACCTGTTTGATCGTCAGCATGTGAAAAGGTCTCACCCCGATCGATCTGTTGAAAAGAGAGAGATCCAGAATGTGTCTCATCCCTCCTGATTTCTTTGGGACGGACCCGTCCGAGTCTCACTCCTTCTTCATGAAAATGTCGATGGCCTTGTCCAGCGGGTAACGTTCAGCCACGGGGAAGAAGTCCTCAGCCACCGGGATGAAGAGCTCGACACGCCGCTGGACACGATGCTAGCAGGATGATGGTCGGAGGATGAGTAGCTAGCAGGATGACTTGCTCAGGACGAAGTGCTCAGTAGTTACGCTGAAGAAAAAATGGGGAGCCGTTCACCTGTTTTGACGGTGTTTTATATGGGTGAGGCCCACGTGATAGGTGGGCGTGAACTAAAGGCTTCAGTGGCGCGCACTGGCGCGAGGGGATCCCAAAGCGATCAGCCTTAATGGGCGAAGCCTACACAAAATAGAACTTTAAAACTGCTACATACGTCTAAGTAAAATTCCCCAAAGTGAAACAATAAACAAGCAATAAATAACTTAAATATAACCCAAAACTACACAATGTGAAATAAAAGCACACTGAATCATTATTTGAATAATAAATACTAAATGCCCATTAACATTTTTTCATCAAATAGAAGCATTTCTAGAAGGAACCGTTTGGACCACGCCCTGCCAGTCCGCTCAGTGGTCGAACTATGGAGCCTAGACAGGGCCATAATATTTGTATAACTGAAAAAAAAATCTGAAACTGAAAAAATAAAACTGAAAAAAAAAATTGAAACTGAAAAAATAAAAAATAAAACTGAATGTCAAATTTTTGACATGCAATTTGAAAAATAAAAAATGAACTCAATATTAGAAGAAGCTATACTAAAAAATTTTTATCAGCTTAAAATAATCTTTGATTCAGTAAAGTTTTTTAAATAACCTTTATTATGTTTGGAATTATTTTTGAAGTTTTCAGTTTCAGATTTTATTTTTTCAGATTCTAATCTGTTTTTTTCAAGTTCAAAACTTCGTTTTTCAGTTTCAGATTTACTTTTCACTTTCAGATCTTTTTTTTTCACTTTCAAGTTGGATTTTTACAGATTCAAGTTTTGGCCCTGATCTGAAAGGGGTGGGCGGGGAAACATGATTGACAGCCAACAACGGGACTGGAGAGGCTGCCACTTTCATGTTGCATTCATCAACCGTGGGAACTTCAGGAACTTTGTAGACATTTTGTGTCCTACATTTATCGGCCTGCTTGGAAAAATCTAGTGCAAAATCTGGTTTTGCAAGACATGTCATCTACAACTGTTACCAATCACAGTTCAGGAATATTTATATATGTGTAAAATTATGTGGAATGAACAGCCATTCTTCAAGCGGAGAAATTTCCTACGACCACGAAGTAGCCCCTACATACGGTGACTGGATAATGGCATCTGGACCGGGTGGAGTGGAACGAACGATACCGGTAATCAGGTAAGTTTCATCTTTTGTCAAACTACTTAGTGACTGTCCTGCATGAGTTAGTGTAGACTAATATGTTTGATATTAGGTGACAAAGGGAACTTTCTTTGTTATGAAGCCTCGTGAGGCTCTTGCTAGGCTACCATAACCATAACCAGTACCTGTTGCTGGATTCTGGTGAGCCTGACGGTGGATCATAGACTCCCATTT
The DNA here is from genome assembly GCA_006937965.1 of Callopanchax toddi. Classification (NCBI taxonomy): domain Eukaryota; kingdom Metazoa; phylum Chordata; class Actinopteri; order Cyprinodontiformes; family Nothobranchiidae; genus Callopanchax; species Callopanchax toddi. The sequence continues at coordinate 435,650 of SSNR01000401.1, forward strand.
GTTTTGTATTTCCACTTAAGTTTCAATTAACTAGTGCTTCTCATTGTCTGAATGTATGTGTTTGTTTCCAGGTGGTGTGTCTAATATTTGTCAGAATGTCAACTACAGTTCGACAGCAGCAGAACCTCTCAGGGACAGCTGCAGACAGCAGACTGCATCATCATATTCACCAGTTAAACTTGGTGAATATATACTGTAATATTAAATGTGAATCATCTGGAAAAAATTTCATATTAAAATGACATGAATTTTGTTCTTAGAAATCTTGGCTGGAATTGACTCGTTTCTCTGAGGGGCCACTACATCACAAAAGCCCTGCATGCTATTCCTACACAGACTTTGATAATGGCCTCTACAGTTTTTCATATTTTTTGGAAAATAAATCATGCTAACTTCACAGTGCGTAACTAATATAACTTGTAATTTCTCTTCCATGGATTGTTGGGGAAATTTTGGCCGTCGGTTTACAACAAGGAGGGCCTGCTCCTACATCTTTCAGTCCATGGGCTTAAAAAGACATCTGTAATGGACAAATGGATGCAGCTGCTTTGGACAATGATGTAGTGACAGATGTCAACCTGCGATCACTACTTAATCAGGTACTGTGTAGCTAATAAAATGCAAGAACTTGCTTAATGCCCCAAAAATATTCTTTTCAAATTATATTTACAATTAAACTTGGGGATGTTCTTATTTTTTCCTAGATTGAATTTTCTACAGAGCAATTGAGGGCTTCTCTGATGACATCTTAAACTGTGGATTCACAGGAACCATGTTCAAATCAGGGATACATTTTTCTGGTGTGTGTTATATCAATTTGTTAGGAAATGTTTTACATGATTCATCATAGCTCCATAAGGTCTTTGATGTGTTTTGTGTGTTGCAGTGCTCAGGTCGCAACCAATCCTGGAGCAGCTTCACAACAACACCCAGATATCTACCAGCCCGTTTGTTTCAGGGGGAGAGAGTGAAGTGAGTTAACATGTATAGAATGTCTAAGGTAAGCTTCTAAGGCTATGAAGGATTTAATGGATATTTGTATTTTTATATTACCATAGGTCAATGCTGAGTTTGTTATGGCCTCAGCTAAGTGAAAAAGAACAACCAGACACCAAGTTGAATTTGAAACTGTCAACTACCTTCAGGGTCTACTTTACGATTCAGAAGGTTAAAAAAAACAAACAAAGTGCTTTTGTCAATTTTATTTGGGCTTTGAAATTAGAACCTAATGTTTGAGCTTGAAAGTTACAATTTACACATAGGATTAACAGATATTTCTCAACAATCAATTTTAATAAATGTAAGTCTAATCTTTGTCTATTTATTTTTGAAAGAAAATCCAGAACACATCAATGGTGAGGATGAGCCAAGATCCATCACACCTGCCAGGTTTCTTCAATGGATCACAGGCCAAGGCCACGCTCCACTGCTTCCATCAGAACAAAGACTGCTGTAACAGTAAAGTTTAAAGACTGCAGTGAACTTTTAGCCTAGTATACTAGACCGTCAGTTCTGCTCTGCAGAAATTTGTATATTATAATAATAATTTATATATACACATATATAGTCTGGTTTACCAGGCTAGTGAACTTTGGGAATTACTGCATTTGTTACCCAGTTGTGTCTGCTTGTGCTAAAACAATTGTTACCTGTAAAACACATGAGATCCTATGATCAGTTCAAAACAAACTTGATGAAGGCATTTCCTCTTGGCCAGGAATTTCATAATGTCTGAAATTTAAAAAGGATTATTTGCTTGGGGTTCTAAATACAAGTAAAGAATATTATACAAGTTCCTCATTTAAAATTAAAAACTGCTTTTTCTGTGTTTTCATAAAACCCAAATAAAATGATACAAAATTAACTATCAGTATTGTTCACTTTATTGCACAGTTCACTGTTCAGAGGAAAGCAGCTAAATATAACCTTTTCATACAATCAAATAATGTTTGTACCACACTAATGGTACCTTTTTGAAGTTGAAATCACAAAAATTCTGATGCATATTTTATGCTTCGTGCTGAAGTCTTTTCCACACCACATCTTCTGTCATCCTGCACTGCCAGCATCACTAGTGAAAACTCAAAGCTGTGTGAAATAACAAGTCCACTTTGGATTTTTAAAGGGCCAGAGGCACCTCAGACATAGCTCCACTTTGCTGATTAGTGACAGAAATGTTTAATGAAAGAGGCTTCAGAAACATGATTTAACACAAAGTTTAAGACTGCTAAATAAATGTCACAACCCTGGGAAATACAGGGTACTTCAACATCAGTGGTGTCTCTGAGCCATTCCATATTCTACTCAGATAGAGGGCATTCCACTGGTGGAAGAATAATTCCAGGACCACTGACATTGTCTGGTCGACATTGTTTTGGATGTTTATAGAGTTATCAGCACTGTTAAAGCACTAATAACGCTATCAGGCATTTCCACGTGTCCCACAGTGGCCTGAAGATATCCATTTCATGGTTTAATGAACATCTTAGATAATCGACATCATGGGGCGGTCTGCATGGCCTGGGATAGTTTGTAGTTGCTGAAAAAGTCCCTTTTCCGTTGGTCCTAAAAGAAAGAGTATAATGTTATTACATTTAATATGTGAATTATCTTCACCCAAATATACAGTTAAGCCCAAAATTACTCATACCCCTGGTAAATTCCAGGTCAAAGCAGTGTTTATTTTACCAACATGTTTCATCTAACTGTAAGTAACATTAGCATTTTGGAGCAGTCTTGCCAGAGAATAATCTCCTAAAGCAATCTAAAGAGTAGGGTGATGGCAAGAGGCCTTCAAATCTCCAAGACGTTGGGCTTTCTTATAAATGATCACCAAAGATCAACCATCAAAATACTAGAGAAAACAGTAAAAACTGCTCTGCGATTATTAAAAGGTTTTGATTGCTGTAATGTCAACAATGTTTTTTTTTTCCATTGTCTACAACGACAGATACAAAATTTCTAACTGGTATTTCTATTAAATGGTAAAGATGGACATATTAAAAAATGTTATCATGATCATTATCTTTTTAAATGGTTTATTGTCTGATATACGTCATACTCATTAGTTAAGTAAAAATAATTATAAATCAAATCTAATATTAGCAAGTGTAGAAATAATTTTGGGCTCAACTGTTTATCTCGACAGAGTTAGACATTAGAATAATGTATTGTGTACTAGCGAACTGGTTATGGTGGTAGCCTTAGCAAGAGCCTCACGAGACTTCATAACAAAGAAAGTTCCCGCTAGATAATCCAACAATAGGAGCTTATTTCCCTTTGTCACCTAATATCAAACATATTAGTCTACACTAACTCATGCAGGACAGTCACTAAGTAGTTTGACAAAAGATGAAACTTACCTGATTACCGGTATCGTTCGTTCCACTCCACCCGGTCCAGACGCCATTATCCAGTCACGTAGGTAGGGGCTACTTCTGTCGTAGGAAATTTCTCCGCTTGAAGAATGGCTGTTCATTCCACATAATTTTACACATATATAAATATTCCTGAACTGTGATTGGTAACAGTTGTAGATGACATGTCTTGCAAAACCAGATATTGCACTAGATTTTTCCAAGCAGGCCGATAAATGTAGTACACAAAATGTCTACAAAGTTCCTGAAGTTCCCACGGTTGATGAATGCAACATGAAAGTGGCAGCCTCTCCAGTCCCGTTGTTGGCTGTCAATCATGTTTCCCCGCCCACCCCTTTCAGATCAGGGCCAAAACTTGAATCTGTAAAAATCCAACTTGAAAGTGAAAAAAAAAAGATCTGAAAGTGAAAAGTAAATCTGAAACTGAAAAACGAAGTTTTGAACTTGAAAAAAACAGATTAGAATCTGAAAAAATAAAATCTGAAACTGAAAACTTCAAAAATAATTCCAAACATAATAAAGTTTAATTAAAAAACTTTACTGAATTAAAGATTATTTTAAGCTGATAAAAATTTTTTTAGTATAGCTTCTTCTAATATTGAGTTCATTTTTTATTTTTCAAATTGCAAGTCAAAAATTTGACATTCAGTTTTATTTATTTTTTTTTCAGTTTCAAATTTTTTTTTTCAGTTTTATTTTTTATTTTTTCAGTTTCACTTTTTTTTTTCAGTTATACAAATATTATGGCCCTGTCTCGGCTCCATATGGAACATCAACACTCCACACAAGCAGAAATGTCCACACAGTTCATGATATTCAAGAGTTGGTCGTTCCGGCTGCCTCTGGTATTTTAGATGTTTGTTTAGATGTTGTGAGCAAGACTGAGGACAAACAATCCAATTCAGATCTTCCCTTTGGGCTGTGGATAGACAAACCAGACACAGTGCTCTGTCCCCCTTTATTGTCCCTGTGCCACAAGGTGCTCCCATAATAGTTCCTGTTGCACCTCCCACACAATCTTCTCCAGTATGACTGAGATGAATATATATATTTATATTTATATATTTTTTTCCCAAACACTTTGCTTTTGGGTGGGGTGGGGGGTGCGGAAAATTGAGGGACACCCACTTTGCCAGTTTCTGATTAATACCATGGTCACAATACAGTGGCACTTGTCTTATAGTTTTTATGAATGAGACGTTTGAATGTGTATGTTATTCATTTAATTATCGACAACTGTTATGTTGATGATATCTTGCTATTATGCTAACTGTGCTCTTACGTTAATATATTATTATGTTTATGATAAACATAGTAAGAATGACATCAACCTACACAAGTTAGAGGTATTTTAACAAATGGTTCTGACCTTACATAGGTCAGTTTTTTTTTTTTTTGCAGGGCTAATGTCCTATTCTCCTGGGCCAGTTCACCCGTCTTTGGGTGACCTGGTGGTCCCAGGCCCTTTAATTAAATGAAGGTTCATTTAGGGGGTGGGGGACACAAATGTCTTGAGTCCAGGGGTGGGAGTCTGGAGGTGGAGAAGAGGGGCTTGAATATCAACCCTAGACCTACAAACAACAGCCAGTATCCATTTAATATAGTGGAACTTTGTTTTAGACAGTAAAACTACAGGGCTCTACACTCTATAAGTTATTATTATAAAAATATTAAAAACATGCAAAAAACCATGGCAACAGGCAATATAATTAGATGGGGGGGGGGTAACTTCTGTGGAAACAATTGTTATAAATTATAGCATCTGTCTGTAAAGTGAAACTGTTTAATAGACTAAATAATGAGCTGAAGCAGCTTCCAGGTGTTTGTAACAAAAAGATGACCTGATTCAGACCAGAGGAACCCAAGTAGAGGTGTGAAGTCTGGGTGTTTGTTTCCTTTTATTTAGCAAAAACGTTCATCCAAAATGAAGTACAAGTTTTAAACTATCAGGCATGTTGTGATCTGTGGGGGAAACCGGAGTACCCCGAGGAACTCCAGGCAGAAAGACGACAGCAGAGATTCAAACCTGTGAACTTCTTGCTGCGAAGCAACCAGTGCTACTAACTGCACCATCAATCCACCATGGTTGCACCAAGGCCTCCTGAATCCACACTTTGGCTCCTCAATAAGAATGACTATGCACCAACGAGCTAAAGATTGACCCTAATCATGAATGAAGACTGATTATCTGAACAAATGCTGTTTAGACGAAAGATGTTTGTGTTGAAACAAATCACCAGAAAATATCTAGTTTAGCATTTTCTTTTGAAGTCGAATGATTTTCTTTTTATACTCCCAGTACTTCAAAATATCCATAAAGTTGAATAGATCTCACACTGACAGACAGGGAGGAGAGCTCATTTCATCCAATCCAGCCATTACCATGTCTGCTAGAAAGGACTGCCTTAAACAAGCGGAGAAGAAACACTGCTTCATTATCCTGCTTCCCAGATGACAAATCCTCCCTGAATGGAGGCGAGTGTAAAAGATTCCCTGGGACATGCTGAGCTCCTGTTCTATTTAGATATATAGTGAAGTGCTGTCAGGGTGACGCGTGGCAGGTTTAGGGATCTGCACTTAGCTTGGCAGCATAGCGCTGGGTGGGGAGCTGCTGGGCTCTCCCTGCAGGTGCTGGCATGAACACGGCACAGGCAGCTGTCAGCAGAGAGGTGGCATTTCCTGGACTGACGCTGACAGAAGCTGTCTGCAGGCAGCAGGAGCGCAGCCAGACTGACACCCTGTTTATTTGTAGATGACATCCGGGCCGGGGATGGGTGTCTCTGGCATTTTGATTCACCTAGCAGTGTGAAGACTTCCCTGAAATGCTGTGTGATGAAGTCTTTGTAGAGAACACATAACCAGAATAATTGAGGACTTCCAGCGCATGTGGGCCCATCACAGCTCGGCTCGGCTGCTGAGTAGCATGAGACTAACATGCATGCACACATACACACCCAAACAGAGAAGGAGCGCAAACACGTTTCCTCACATGAGTCCACCCACACATACTGTGTAAAAAATCTGTCCCAGATTTGCTGTACCCAAAAATCACATGAAGTAGAACCAAAATCTTCCTCTATAAATGCTGAAAATACCATAAAAGCAGCACATCGTGGAAATGAAATGCCCTCCTACTCATAGGGCCCGTCTAACAGCTGTCAGTGTCAAACCAAACTATCAAAGCAGCCAATCGGTACGTGCATTAGCTTCAGCAGATAAATGTAGAGCAAGGTTTTTAGTGTTTATGAGGAAAATTCTCAACATTTCCTTCATGTGTAGTCAGCTTATTTCTATGTGAATGATCAGATTTGTCACTTTATCCAGCGACATGGCACCTGTATCATTCTGAAGTGGCTTCTACCAGTAAATGTTTTACATTAAGGACCACACTTATCAATAAAACCTCTCAAAGTGGGCAGTCTCTAGAAGCAGGAAGTAGTCCTCTGACTGGAGCAATGGATCATTTTAGAATGGATGTCACTAAACGGTCAGTCTGTCTGCCAGCTGCAAAAAACACCAGAAAGAAGCCAAATCTAATCAAAACAAAGCAGAGACAAATTTTTGTTCAGTGGGATGTCAGAACAGAGTCCATTGCTTTTATAGAATGCTGCCATCAGAAAATCCAGAGAAGATGACCACAAGTGTTAAAGGTCCCATATTATGCAAAAATTACATTCTAAAGATCTAACCGTCACATCATGAAGCTGTGCAGGAGTTTGTCCTTGTTCCTCATGTTGTTCTTCAGCTGGTGAACACTCATCCCAAGCTGATGAATGCTGTTCTGAAGGGACAGGTAAGCTGAACGACAACTGTCAAACTCAGAGCACATAGTGCGTGCCACCATCTTGGTGAGACTGGAGACAGACAGGGTAAAAACCTAAGATCAAATCACACACGGTAAACTTAAACAGACTTAATCAGGGACAACATGGGGCAGAAAACAAGGTCAAACTGAAACCAAACAAGCATGGATCATGAAGAGATTCAAGTTTTTCAAAATTCCCACATCTCCACTGTAAACCATGTGAACGAGGTGCTGCCTTCTTCATCAGATGGTTTGCCAGAATCTTTTTGGACTTTGTTTTGGAAAGTCTTTCTCCATGGCCTCACCAAACTCCTCCCATGTACAAGGAATCTGTGAATCTGCCATTGCTGCGCCCCGTTTAGCCATCCAGTCTGCTGCTTCTGGATGCCAGGGGTTAAAGCAAAATTTTTTCATCTGACAGAAAATGGGGGGGGGGGGGTCAAAATGGGTAAAAATGGGCTTCTGTGCAGGTGGAGGACGCATGGATCGCTAGTAGTAAAATACACAAAATCAATAATATAAATAATTTATTCATTATTTATTTTCTTAAAGAAAAATAACATCTAATGTGTTCAGAACTGGATTTGAACCCCAGGCCTCCGATATGAAAGGCGGTTACTCTACTGCTTGGCTACAGGTCATTACTCCCCCTCCCTTGGCATTTTCTCTGTGTCTCTCATTTCTTCTCCTACCTGCTACGTTCGTGTGTGAGAGGGAGGTTGACTCACACATCTAATGTATCTAGTAAATAACCATAATAACACTTTGCTGAGCTGAAAGAGAAACTTCTCTTCTTTCAAAAACCATTTGAACTTTTTATAGCACAAACCATTGCGGGTGATGATGCGTCGAGGACGCGCTTGGACGGTCAATGCGGGACAGTGTCTCATTTTTTCAGACGTTAAAAGTAATGAAACTACAGGACAATCCTGTACAAAACGGGACATCTGGTCTCACTAACTGCTAGTGTACATCCTGTACTGAGAGGCTTGTTTCGGACAGGTTTATCCAGATCACGCCTCCTTCACGTGGACGCACAGCTTCTCGTTTTGCTGCGGTGCTGTAGTTTTATTGGCAGCGATGCAGTGCTCTTTCTGCAATTGGGTACTGTGGGGACTTGTCTCCTCCGTCTACACTAAAGGCTGAACACCGGAGATGTCAGCACTGTGCCACGGGCGCGCCATGGTTTTGGCCAGTCCTTTACTGGACCTGTTCCTGAGCATTGCGCCACAGAACTCTGTTTGCAAAATCGCGTCTATGACCTTCATTTTTCTCACGTATCTTTATTTACTGTGTAGCGTTTATAAACTCTATTTATATGGTTTATAATTGGCACACACTTCTGTAGATCCACTACTAGGTTTTGTAAGTTTTATACGGAGAAAAAAAGAAATCTCTGATACTATCACCTTTTAGTGCTTACAGGAACATCTCTAGGTTCAATTCTGATGTCACAGTGAGTAGATTATGCATTTAATATTGACAATAAAAATCTGAGACTAGATACTAGACTTCATGATTTTATTAAGAAAGACGGACGACAGATATCACAGATATGAAAGAGGTAGTTAGCAGGTGGTCAGCATTAAGTCATTCACGATGGTAAGGTGTTCTGAATTGAATCTTAAATAAGTTTTAGTAGAATGAGTCTCATGATGGTTTAGGAGACTAAGGATTTACTTAATTTAGATTAAGGGTTCTAATGGAGGGTACTAGTTACGGATGGATCAGTTACTAGTTTGAGTAAGCTAAAGTTGTTAGCTTTTATCAAGAGGCCTTTAAGCTTTACCAGAGTTGTGGGACTTAGCTGCGTTCGATGGATCAGCACCGCTGGGGTCGGATGAGACAGCGCGGAGGTGGTGTTCCCTCCTCGGTCAGGATCAGACGACTGTGGGGGTCTTAGACCGCCGGAGGCCACGGTGTTTTCCTGGGATACGAAGCTTAGTGGACCCATCTCTGAGTAAGCTGATGGTTAGCCGGTTGAGCTAACGGAGCAGAGACAGCTGGCATTCCCATAACGGAGCATCAGACTGAAGGTGTCTGACCTCAGAGGGAAGCTGGTTTCATCGGCTCAGACGGGCTGATGGAACCATCTCTGGAGGAGCCGGCAACTAGCGTTAGCTGTGTAGAGGTTGACAGCTGAGCGTGTGGTCTGGTGAGTGTCAGGACCAGAACAGCACTCAGTAGCTTCCGGGGTCGGAAGTAAAAGGAGGAATCTAAATGAAACGTGGGCCAATCAATGGGGGAGTTATTAACTCACGTGACTCAAACCACTAACTCTTATTGGTTATTTGGGTGAAGTAATGAGTGACGTAGTTGTCTTAACCTTTAGCAGTATGTATGTGAAATAATACTGATGTATGGATCAGACATTCATTAATACTGGAAGAAAATGCATTAATCACATTAAGACATTTTAAAACAGTTTGATTAAGAGTAATGACGTTTAGAAGGAGACGTCTGGAAGTCTTTGAGTTATTATTAACTAAAGAGTGAAAACCAGTGAGTCTTCCGGAGAAACGTCCTTGATCTGGGAATGTTAATCCAGGTTAAATATAATAAAAGAGTCATTTTATTCCAAGTTATTGGGAAAAAGATGGTTATTATTTGTGATGATCCTAGAGGTCAAAGTTCAGAGGTAGTAACGCATTTGGTGGCGTGACAACTGGCAAGCAAGAGGGAGATCTGACGGAACTTTTTTCTCTTAAGTCTCAATTGACGGAATTCCTTCCCCACGACGGAGAACTTTAACCCCTGAGCTATGCCCTGTAGGCCTCCTGCTTCAGCTTAAAGGTTCCCCTTACCTCTAGTGTGCACCAGCAGGTATGGGGGTTACTGCCATGACTGGCACCAGCCAACTTGTGACCACAGCCTAACCACGTAACAAGGCCTATTCAGACTCAGTGTCCCCCACTGCTCTTGGGATTAGGTCAAAACTCTTCCTGAGGTGGGAGTTGAAGACCATCTTGACAGGTTTTTCTGCTAGACGTTCCCAGCAGACCCTCACTATACAGTACATTTGGATCTGCCAGGACTGTGCAGAATCTTCCCCTGCCATCTGATTTAGCTCACCACCAGGTAGTAATCAGTTGACAGCGCCACTCCTCTCTTCCCCTGAATGTCCATGCAGCCGCAGGTCAGATGATACAACTACAAAGTAATGAATCGGCCTGTGATCTAGGCTGCTCTGGTACCAAGTATACTGATGAGCATTTTTATGTTTAAACATGGTGTATGTTATGGCCAAACTGCAACCTGTACAGAATTCATAAAAACAAAACACTACTCAGATTCAGATTGGGCAGGCCGTCCCTCCCAACCCTGGTCCCTCTTGGTCAAACTGTTATTGCCCATGTGATCCTTGAAGTCCCCCAGCAGGACTATGGAGTCCCCTGTCAGAGCACCATCTAGCACTCGTCCCAGGGACTCCAAAAAGGATGGGTACACTTAACTGCTATTTGGTACATGAGTACAACAACAGTCAGGACTTGTTCCCTGGCCCGACGGTGCAGGGAAGCTACCCTTTAATCCCTTGGGTAAACCCCAACAGAAAGGCAGATAGTTTGGGGGCTAACAAAAATCCCATCCCAGCCCTCTGTCTCTCACCTGGAGCAACGTCAGCAAAGAAGAGAGTTCAGTCTCTCTCAAGGACTTGGGTTCCAGAGCCAGTGCTACAGTATGTGTTGAGGTGACTCCGACTAAATCTAAATCCCTAAGCTCCAGCTTCTTCCCCGGCAGGGAGGTGACATTCCATGTCCAAATAGCCAGTTTTCTTGTCTGGAGATTGGGTCACCAAAGCTCCCTTATTGTAGGGCTGTAAGAAAATATTGATACTGCAATATATCGTATCGTCTGTCCTGTATCGCGATACATATCGTATCGCCAGATTCTTGCCAATACACACTCCTACCATATTGGTCTTCCACCCAATCCACATTGCACAGGAGCCTTCACTTTCCTCCTGCAGGGGATCTGTCCATGGCCCCAGAAATGGAAACCACCGTGTAAAGGTTTTTAAAACCTTCCAAAAGACTTTAAAGATTGTGGTGATCTAGAACTTCATAATTTTTAGAACTCCTTAACTCATAGATTACAATATAACTTGAGATGGATAAAACAAAATCACATTCGATGAGTCATGGTTGGAAATTGAAACACCAGTCTATAATGAAATTCACATTCAGGACCTGGAAATCAGCCCTACAATTAAGAGGTATAGTTGTTTTAAATATATTAATATAAAAGTGACTCTGACAGCTTGGTTGGAATATCTGAAAATTAATGGGCCCTCACTTTTCCTTGTAGACTCAAACTCATCTGGAGAAATCCTGACCTGCAGAATAAAAGTGTTCTAAATTTTCTTTTTGGCATAACAAAGGTACACTTAGGTACACAAGATACAACACTGAAGCATTTAATTTCCAAGTAGATTTATATGGAATTGACAAGAACACATCTTTAGATTACTTACAACCTAAATGTATTATAAAGTCCAGATTTAACACGAAACAACTAGACTCTGAGCTTACATTACTGATTGGAAACCTCCTAAAACTCCAACCTCCCAAATTAGTGTGGAAAATCTACAAGTTTCTTTTTAAGACAGATCATCTCAGAAGATGCAGCGCTCCACTCTGCTCTGTCCCACCTGGACGCAGCAGGTCCAGGAAGTCTGACAGTTATGGTGTTCCCCCGGTGCTCACAGGGACAAACTTCGTTGTCCACGGAGGAGTCTTCAGAGGCATTACCTCGACTCTGGCAGGACTGAGCCTTTTAATGCTTTTATGAGGGGGGTTTCAAATGAATTTGTCCAAATAAATTAAAAACCTCTGATATACATGTAATGAAGAATACAGGATTGTTTGTTTAATGTCTTAAATTTGAACAAAATACTGACTAGTAAATACAAATTTTAACTTAAAAAAAAACTTTTTGGGGCCCGCTGACAGTCATGGGCCCTTAGAATTGTACTAATTTTTGACCCCTATACAGTGCTCCTGGTTAGAACACAATCTATGTCTCATAAAAAATCTTAATGATTCAGAACTGTATTTGGATCAAAACTCTTGATTTTACATTCATATTTATTAATAGACATGGAAACTTAGTAACAATTTACTACTAAGTAGTTTATCTGTTGCCTGTAAAGATAGAATGCAAACAGCTGCAAAGAGTGACTTTTTTTTCTTTACAACTTCTTTAAAAAAGGGTGATTAAAACATGAGCTATGATTTATCCTTTTATGGTGTTTGGCTCTTGTCACATTATTATTTTCTGCACTCAGAAAGCTCAGGTGATGCATGCACTGTGCATCCCGAGCCCCGCTTTGTGACCTGAATGCACATGCCATGGATCAGCTCGGCGCTAATAGCGCTAGCCTGTGCCTGTGGCCTTTACAGTGAGCACAGAATAAAGTTCAAGTGTCAGAAGTTCAACTGATTTATAATGGTGACCTGGCTGTGATTAAGTGCTGATGTCACAGGATTCCTCACCACTCATTTAGGGAATCAAGTAGTTTGTAGCCAAACAAGACAAATGAGCCACTGGCTGCTTGTAACCTTTCTCATGTGCACGTTTCCTCCAATCATGTGCCACTGCTCCTTGGCTTTGTGAGGTGACTTTATTTATAGCCATGCTTTTTTGCATTTTGTGCTCACTACTGTTTCTGTCTGTTAAATTGTGGAAAAGCAGAATTGAAACTTTTTTTTCTCGACATCTATCAAAGTCTCTGCCTGGTGTCATTTAGGTTTGAAAACTTCATTAAAACAATAAAATGGTTTGATTTGAGCGTGTGAATGTGTGTGACTGGGTGAATGACTAATGTAGTGTGAAGCGCTTTGGGGGTCCTAGGACTTAAAGTGCTATACAGGTCATTTACCATTTTAAAACTCAATTCATTTTTTAAATAATTAGATATGTTTATTGTAAATTAGCATTAACATTCACATTATTGTGGTCAGGCCAGGAATTTGATACAATAACAGGCCACCACCACCCAATTTACACAAAATGCCAAGAGCGACTTAGGTTTAGCGCCTACATAAGAGTAAAAGAATCAAATAAAGGCTACACATGGGCTCATGCACAAATTATTATAAATGTAAAATATATGTACATGAAAATAATTGGTTTTGCCACAATTTCATCTATATCTTTTCAGATTTTTTGCTCATAATTAACAGTGTGGTTTTATTTAAAAGACAAACTGTGATCACAGCATCCAGTGTGTCTCTGAAGGATTTGATCTTCCTTTAAATTATTCTCTATTTTGCAGGTTTTATTCTACACATCACAGCATATTATGTCATTTTCAGCATCTTAATTAACCCCAAATATCTAAAACTGGACAACTTCTTGCTAAAATGTGTTAAACAAGAAATAAGAAGTAGCATCCATTCTGACTCTGACAGGTTGAATCAGCCTTAATATCAAATTATTTCTCTCCTATAGAATTAGTTCTACTCAACACATCACACTAGGGCCTTTGCATCATCCTATTAACCCCAAAATGACTAAAGCTGGACTTTTCTGACAGACTACTAGTGTCACTTGTAATGCTCTTCAGAACACACCCAGGTCATAGCCCCTCTCACAAAATTAAAATAATCTAGATTTGTTCTGTAGCCTCCTTAAATAGTAGCTGAAGGTTCCTGCTCTGAGTCCTCACTGCTGCTGTCCACAGCTGGTCCAGGGTGCTGACACTGCTCCCTGCTCCATCTTTGGAAGGAAAAATCTAAAAGCCATTCATAATATTCCAGCTGTTCACATTCAGTAATATATCATTTTTAATGCGTTGGCTCTGCTCAACAAAAAATCTTAATCTAAAATTAATTTACCTGGTTAGATAAAATGATATACAACACGAATTCCAATATTAATATGTATTTTTGTATGTAGTTGATCATATTCCTTTGTTACAACTTAAAACTTTAGTTTTATGAAGTCAGTTGAAGCCCATTAGCTTGATTCTCAACTCTTCTCTTCCTGACAAACATGTCAGTTATTTTGCTGCACTTTGGTGCCTCTGTTTTCAGAGCTTTTTTCTTTTAAAGTTTCTCCCTTTCCTCTTGGCCTGATGATCTGGTCCCTTTTGCATCTCAGACTAAAGGTGCGGCAGCGCGTGGTCAAGCGGAAGGGGTGGTGGTGGTGGTAGGGTGTCTGCAGCGCTTTGACAGATTGACAAAAAGAGAGGAGGGGGTGTCTGTGGCCCAGCTTTGCTGTGTTTCTATGTGAGCTTCAGGAGGGCAGATGAGCCACATGATGGATTGTTTATTTATCAACCACGTTCTACTGAGTGGACCAGATTAGCAGGCAGGCCACCGGGAAACCTCCTGGTTCTGCAGATTACCAGTCCGCCATCATTGTAGTTAAATGAAGGTACTGTGTCAAGGTGTTTTGGGGAGGAGCCGTTGGACGTGGATTCAAAAACTGCTCTCTTGATGAAATGCTCCAGAAAGCGGCTTTATTCAAATTCAAATTTTATTTGTCACATACACACTTATACACAGTACGATATGCAGTGAAATGCTTGTACGACTGCCGTTGATACCAAAAAAAATAAAAAAAAATTTATAAGAAGCAAGTAAGAAATAAAAAGGTGTGGTAAAATTTTAAAAAAGAAGATAAAATAAGACTAAGTTTAGCTTACAAAATAGAACAAATATAAAATTACCACAATATATATAAGAAATGTAAAAAACTTTTTTACAGTGTAAACAACAATGTTAATATATTAAAAAGGAAGATGGAAATGGAAATAAATGGAATGATTAGGGAGTGTGCAGTTTTCTATATATGTGCAAATGTGCATGTAGTGCAAACGAGCGCTGCTGAACACAGTTAACAGATTAGAATAGTTTATGTTCTGCTCGCCGACCGCTTTGAGCCCTTGGAGAAGGACTTCCCTCCGCTGACGGCCTCCGGGCCTCGTGGCTCCGCGGTACCATCCGCTAAATCCACCCAGCCGCCGCGGGAGCAGCTCTCGGACGCCAACGGCCAGCCAGGTCCCGCCAAGCCCCGGGCTGCAGCCCAAACCCGCCGAGGAGCTATCAACTTCACCCCGGACCCACGGAGGAAGCCCTCGGCACAGGAGACCCATGGCTGCAGTCCCGGGGAACAGCCGCACGTCATCCAGCGAGCCCTGGACGGATCCTCCGCTCATGCAAAACCAGCCGACACGCCACCCAGGACCCTCATCATCGGAGACTCCATCATCAAACATGTCAGGATGAGTGGAGCCGTTACTCACTGTTTTCCCGGAGCGACAGTATTGGACATTGCACAACAGATCCCAGACCTCATCCAGAATCTCCCAACAGTGAGTAAAATCATAATCCACGTCGGCACCAATGACACCCGCTTTAGGCAATCCGAACAGCTCAAGCGTGATTTTAACTCCCTTTTTAACCTTTTAAAAAACACACAACTGTGTGCTTTTATCTCTGGCCCGATCCCCACCGTCAATAGAGGAATTGAACGTTTCAGCCGGCTTTTATCTCTGAACACTTGGCTTTCCTCTGTCACTGTGCAGCACAACATCGCTTTTATTGACAATTTTAATATCTTCTGGGGCAGGAGACATCTGTTTGGGCCAGATAGACTCCATTTAAATAGAGAAGGAACTCGCACACTTCTAATGAGCCTGGCCTGCACCCGACCACCACTGTCCAACACACCAGCACCAGCTTCACACCCTCCTGCCCCCACGCTCTGACGCCCCCCGGGCCAGGCACCCTACGGATCCAGCTCTGATTTTAGCAGTAACTCACATATCGGACTTGGACCTTTTCAAACTGCTCACATACCTGTCATCAGCAGAGAGCGATCACACAAACATAAAACTAACCGATCCAACTTTAATAATCTTAAACAGTTGTCTAGAGTCCCACAGTCAGTCAGTAATACAGTCACTCCATCCCCAGCCACTGTCAGAATGGCTCTTTTAAACGTTCGCTCTCTGCTGAACAAAACTTTTATTATAACCGACCTGATTTTAGACAATCATCTCCAATGTTTACTTTTAACTGAGACTTGGTTGAGTTCGGATGCTCCGGCTGTTCTCACAGAGGCATCCCCACCTAATTTTAACTTTATGTATTCTATTAGGGATGGGAGGAAGGGGGGGGGGGGGGGACCGC